>WNWU01000116.1:1007264-1052959 GCA_012654045.1 Ptyas mucosa | reverse complement strand
TTTTGCAATTCCACTGGTGTTATTGCAGGAAGCTGCAATTTCTTGATATATTTTATAAGATTCTTGGACATGTGCCCTGAGCACAGTGGATATCACTGTTATATGTTTCACCCATAATCGTGTAGTTTTGATTGCCAGGTCACGATATGTTGTGATTTTTTTCCAGTTCTTTTTCTTTGACTCTGGCATCTCCTGGTACAGCGATATCAATAAACTGTACGCTTTGGCCCTCAACAATCGTGATAAGAGCCTTGGTGGAGCAGCGGACTAAAGCGCTGTTAAATAGCACTTAAGCTGCCAGCTGCCTGCAATTACTGCAAGTTTGAATCTCACCAGGCTCAAGGTTGACTCAGCCTTCCATCCTTTCGAGGTAGGTAAAATGAGGACCCGGATTGTGGGGCACCGCTTGGGGGGAGGGGGGGGGCAAAAGCCCTACTAAGCAGGTATATATAAAAGTATGAAGGCTATTGCTTAACGCATTGTAAGCCACCCGCCCTGAGTTTCCGGAGAAGGGTGGCATATAAATCGAACCATTTTAAGATCTATAAATGATTTCAATAAATAAATAAATAAATATCTGGTGTGTTATGTTCCAAATGACGATCTGTCTGTATTCAAAAGTCCTACAAGATCTTCCCTGTTTCACTTTTGATAACTTTTTCCACTTTGTGCTCCCATGACTTTTTGAATACAGGTAAGTCATATTTTTTACATAATGACCTATTATTATTATTATTATTATTATTATTATTATTATTATTATTATTAAAATAAAAGAGCCTTGGATAGTACAGTGGTCTAAAGCCCTGTTATTAACATCAGCTGCCTGCAATTATTGCAGGTTCGAATCTCACCAAGGCTCAAGGTTGACTCAGCCTTCCATCCTTTCTAAGGTAGGTAAATTGAGGACCCAGTTTGTGGGGGCAATAAGCTGACTTTGTATAAATATACAAAAGTATGAAGGCTATTGCTTAGCGCATTGTAAGCCGCCCTGAGTCTCTGGAGAAGGGCGGCATATAAATCAAATTTAAAAAAAATAAAAAAAAATAAAGAGTGTTTCCTTGCACAAGTCTAACACAGCATTCTTTAACAGTATTACAATACATATTGTGATTACAGGGAACATAATAACAAAACCCTCTCATGTATATAAGTTTCCCCATTGATTTCAAGTTATCTATTCTAAGATTTAAGTCTTGGTTCCGTTCTAGGTAAGCTCAGGAGTACTTTTAGTCTGTTTACAGTATTCTTCTTTAAATGACATTTTAAGGCCTTATCTTCAAGTAGTAGACACAGAGATTCATATATACCTGGAAATAAGGACTGATGAGTAATCTTCACCTTTCTCAAATACAAGGAATGGATGCCTCTACATCTGGTTCTGGAATGGCTCCCTGGCATCAAAAGAGTTTGAGGAAAGCATTAGAACAGGAATAGATGTATTGAGCCGTTATAGTCAAATGATGATCTTCCTTTGATTCTTTGTTAAGCAATGAAACTCCACTGGCTTACTTGACAGAGTAGTTTCATTGTTTAGCATTTATCAGATAAGAAAGGGTAGTTTCTTTTTGACGGCTAAGATAACTATTAGGAGGAAATGCAGAAGTGGGGGAGGGCAATTATTGATTATTAATTGCATGGGGAGTAATTTTACTGAAGAGGATTATCCGAATAGCCAAATGTGGTAATTTATTTACTTATTGAAATCATTTATAGCTCTTAAAACAGTTCCGTGGTGATTTACAACCAATAAACAGTATAAAATAGTATAAAATCCAAAAACAATATAAGTAAATATAGAAGAATGAAAACCAAAAATATTTCAATGGCTGGTAACTTATTCGAGGGACTATTAAAAAAATTGCATGAAAGCTCTAATATTTTTAAGGAGATCCCTCTAGTGATTGGCTTATCTGACATTACATGAAATCTCAAGGATAAAGGATCTTTACATCTGCTTCAGAATTCTCATGAATTTTTTGTACTTCTCTTAATGCACTATTGTCCTAATAATGCTTGTCTCATATTTAACAAGTATTTTTGAGCCGATTATATGAGATCAAATCAGAGGTGGGTTTCAGCAGTTTCTGACCAGTTCTGGAGAACCGGTAGCGGAAATTTTGAGTAGTTTGGAGAACCAGTAGTGAAAATGCTAACTGGCCCCGCCCCCATCTATTCTCTGCCTCCCAAGTCCCAGCTGATTGGGAAGGAATGGAGATTTTACAGTATCCTTCCCCTGCCACACCCCCTAAGCCATGCCAACCAAGCCATGCCACGCCCACCAAGCCACACCCATAGAACCGGTAGTAAAAAAAATTTGAAACCCATCACTAGATCAAATGCATGTCATTACTAGAAATTGGAAGGCCAGTTTATCTGCAGATGGGCTTAAACTTAAATATGTTCACAACAGAAATAAGATTAGTGACAACTATAACGGGTTCTCACAGTCTTCTGGTTCAATCTACTTGGCCGTACATATATGTACATATATATGACAGGGGGGCAGAGGTCGACTCCGAGACCCCTTATATGTGGGGTGCCTCAGGGGTCGGTCCTCTCGCCCCTCCTGTTCAACATTTATGTGAAGCCGCTGGGCGAGATCATCCGTGGTTTTGGGGTGAGATATCACCAGTACGCTGACGACACCCAGCTGTACATCTCCACCCCAGACCACCCCTACGATGCCCTTGAAGTGATGTCCCGGTGTCTGGAGGCTGTGCGGATCTGGATGGGGAGGAACAGGCTCAGACTCAACCCATCCAAGACCGAGTGGCTGTGGTTCCCGACGTCCCGATATAGTCAGCTGGTACCATCGCTGACTATTGGGGGTGAATCATTGGCCCCGGCAGAGAGGGCGCGCAACTTGGGCGTCCTCCTGGATTCACGGCTGTCTTTTGAGGAGCATTTGACGGCCGTGACCGGGAGGATTTTTCATCAGGTTCGCCTGATCTGCCAGTTGCGTCCCTTTCTGGATTGGGACTCGTTACACACGGTCACTCATGCCCTCGTCACCTCTCGCCTGGACTATTGTAATGCTCTCTACATGGGGCTCCCCTTGAGGAGCACCCGGAGGCTCCAACTGGCGCAGAGTGCGGCTGCGCGGGTGGTGATGGGAGCGACATGGCGCTCCCATGTTACTCCTCTCCTGCGCGAACTGCACTGGCTCCCGGTGGTCTTCCGGGTGCGCTTCAAGGTGTTGGTTACCACCTTTAAAGCGCTCCATGGCTTAGGACCTGGGTACTTACGGGACCGCCTACTACCACCAATAGCCTCCCACCGACCGGTACGTTCCCATAGAGAGGGGCTCCTCCGGGTGCCGTTGGCCAAACAATGTCGGCTGGCGGCCCCCAGGGGGAGAGCCTTCTCTGTGGGGGCACCCACTATCTGGAACAAGCTCCCCCCAGAGTTACGGAGGATCCTGGATCTTCGTGCCTTCCGCCGTGAGTTAAAAACTTTCCTGTTCCACCAGGCGGGCCTGGCCTAATTCTTCCCTTTTCCCCTTCTTTTGTAAAATAATTTAGAAATTTTAAATTGTAATATTTTAATTTGGGGTTTAAATATTGTAAATTGGGATTTTAAATATTGGGGCCAATGTTTAATTCGGTTTTATTTGGTTTTTAAATTTTGTATATATGTTTTTTATTTTTGGCTGTTCACCGCCCTGAGTCCCCTCGGGGAGAAGGGCGGTATATAAATTTAATAAAATAAATAAATAAAAAATAAAAATAAATATTAGTATAGTTTATGCAGTCATCAGACCCCCTTGCAATTGTTTAGTGTGAACCATATTCCTCCGCTGCAAAATTGTTCTTTCTTGGATTGCTGAAAAACTAAATAGTGGTACACAACACAGTTGATTAAGTATATTCCAAAAGGTTAAATTTGTGGCTGCATGGAATACTCTCAGAACATTTTTTCCCCCCTAGAACAGTGATGGCTAACCTTTTTGCTGTCGTGTGCCAAAAGCGGGGGGAGTGCGGGGGGGGTCGCACGCACATGTGCCCACACCCATAATTCAATGTGCCCTCCCGCCGCGCATGCATGTGTGATCCCCCTCCCGGTGCACCCCCCCCTTTTGGCACACGATGGCACAGTGGTCCCAGTAGGCCCGTTTTTTGCCCTCCCCAGGTTCCAGAGGCTTTCTTGGAGCCTGGGGAGTGTGAAAACGGCCTCCCCTACACTCCCGGAGGCCCTCTGGGGACAGGAAATGGCCCATGACTTCCAGTGGGCCCGGAAGGCCTGAAAATCAGCTGGCCGGTGCACGCATGTGCACTGGAGCTGAGCTAGGGCAACGCTCACGTGCCCACAGATATGGCTCTGCGTGCCACCAGTGGCACGCGTGCCATAGGTTCGCCATCACGGCCCTAGAAAATCAAGGAAAATAAGGAGAAGGGGAAAAAAAGAGGCAAAAACTTCCAATGGCTGGAGGAATCTTTGTGTGAAGAAGTTATTGCTACTGTTATTATTGTTTTGTTTTGGGTTTTTTTTGGTTTGGCTCAGCAACTTTATTATTTTTTTTAAAAAAAATATTATTAAACATTTTTTGGGGGTATGAACAAACAACAACAAAGCACACAAACAAATAAACAAAATCCATCTTTACATCTTCTTTTCAACATGTCGCATCAGTAGTCTATATTCATATTTATATATTTTCTCTTTCTTATTTTAACTTATTCCTTATCCCTATATTCCTAATATATCATCTATATGTGTTCTCTTAATCTACATATTTGATTTACTATTAACATAAGTTGGTACTTAATTTCCTATCCACAATTTATATCTTCTCATTTATTTCCATATCTTTTTTTCCTTTTTCTCCTCCAACCATTTATTCCATTTCTCCCATACTGAGTAGTAATCCGTTTCGTCTTTTTCTTGTATCTCCTTTGTGAGCTTGTCCATTTCCGCACATTCCATAATTTTACTAATCACCTTATCGTCTGATAGTATATCATTGCTTTTCCAATTTTGAGCGAAAACTATTCGTGCTGCTGTCAATATGTGAATGATTAAATATCTTATTTCTTTTTCATATGGCCTGGTAATTATTCCCAATAAGAACGGTTATTATTGTTGATGCTGGGAAAAACCAAATTAATTCAAGGAGGTTTTAAGAAAAGATTTCTTTCTTTCTTCACTGTGTTTCTACCCCTCCTTTGCTATACTAATGATGATCCATTTCTTTCACGAGCCATCCTACCCCACAAGAGAAAGTAAAGCTATCACTTAGATATAGAATAAGTCAATCAATCAATCAATCAATCAATCAATCAATCAGAATAGAGGTGGAAAATACCTTGGAGGTCTTCTCTTCCAATCCCCTGCTCAAACAGGAGATCCTAAACCATTAGTCAAATAAGCTGGGACAAATACTATTAGATAAAGCAATTCCAAGAACATTTTACAGAAAGAAAATGTTATTGAATGTTCCAGCTGATGTTCTTATCCTTAATTGGAAATTAATATTTGCTTCTGACCTTCCCTCAGAAAATCTTTTGGGTTCTACAGCTCATACTTGAAAGTCCTACCTTCTTCCAGTCATACTTGTTGGTTTACCAGTGGATATTGGTGCTTAATACCTTTTTCTGGAATGGTTATAAACTGTTGTTCCCCTAGGACGTGGCCCATTTGCTTTGGCAGAATACACAAAAGAGTTGCTTTTATATATTTTGAGAAAGGGTGGGGTACCTTAATGAGTTAAATAAATCCTTTCTTTCTTGCCACGAATGAAATGAGGGTGTTGATATTTTCCATGGATGCTTCAGAAGTCTCAAATTACGATAAAATGGGTTCCCATAACTTTGCAAGAGAAATGCATGAGGCCGATGTTTCTAAGGAAAGTTCAATGTTTTGTGTACCTTCAAAACTTAATTGATCTACAGTATCTATGTATTAATGAAGCTCTCATTCCCGTACCCTTTAACTGGGTGAAAAAGTGGATGGAAGGCAAACAATTTTTGAACCAAGGTACCTCAAATGGACTGGCTTACAGAATGAGTCCAAAATTCAGGATACACAACTCCCGTGGAATGGAAATTGTGCAATATTTGGAAACATTTTATGGCAATAAAGTTACCAAAAAACAGTTTATATCATACAAAAATGTCATAAAACTTCCATGTGCGAAGTTTGACTATGCTACAATAGAGTCCCCCATAGGCTATTTTCAAGGTAGATACATCTCTGAATGTATTTCCAACATTTCCAGGGAATGGAACCAAGGATTGTATTAGCTTTTTTGGCATCTGAAGCAAACTGCTGGTTCATGTTTAAGTGATTATCCACTAGGACTCCATGGTCCCTCTTCCAGTTACTGCCTTTAAGCCAGGTTTTGCCTAATCTGTACCTGTACTTTTGCTTTTTTCTTGCCTCAGTGTAAAACTTTGCTTTTCTCCACAATAAATTTCATATTGTTGGATAGGGTCCATTGTTCAAGTCTGTCAAGATCTTTTTGGATCCTAACCTTATCTTCTGAGGTGTTGGCTATTCGTGCCAGCTTAGTGTCATCTGCAAATGTGATGAGTTCCCCTTCTATTCCCTCATCTAAGTCATTTATGAAGATATTGAAGAGTACCGGGCTAAGACTGAACCTTGTGGTACCCCACTGCTTACTTCCCTCCATATAGATGTGGTACCATTAAGGACTAGTCATTGAGTGAGGTTTGTCAGCCAGGTGCAAATCCATCTGGTGGTGATGCTGTTTATCTCACATTTTCTAACTTACCAAGAAGTAGGTGATGGTCTACTTCGTCAAATGCATTACTGAAATCCAAATATACTACGTCCACAGCATTTAGCTGATCCATTAGTTTAGTCACTTTCTAAAACAATGAAATAAGGTTTGTTTGCCTTTGACAAACCATGTTGGCTTCTGGTTATAACTTTACTTTATAACTCTAAAGAACAAAAAAAAATCCAACTCCCCAATGATTTTAAATGGTTTAGCACCCATTAAGCTCATCAGAGCAACTTCAGGCTTAACAGGAAATATCATTTTCAAGGATATTTCCACCCATACTGTATGCTCCAAAGGATCCCTCAGAAGCATTAGTTCATCCTTTTATCACTCTGAGAGTTAGGATGGATGGGGGCAGCAGGGGACAGATCCAAGTTGCCAAGAACAGATTGCTTAGATGCCCTCCATAAAGGATATTAGTAATATTGAAAGCTCTTAGAAGATGACAATCCAATGACTTTCCAAGAAACAAATATTCTGAACAACTATAGCATTTTATGAAAGTGTTTTATTGTACTCTATTAGTGCATTTACAGTTTTCAGCATAAGTTTTTGGAGTTGATGACACAGAGGTTTTAGACAATGAAATCTAAGAATATGCAAATAAAATCCAAAACATTAGCATAAATACAGTGGTGGGATTCAGCCGGTTCACACCACTTCAGGAGAACTGGTTGTTAACTTTCTGAGCAATTTGGCAAACTGGTTGTTGGAAGAAATCATTAGGACAGAGAACCGGTTGTTAAATTACTTGAATCCCACCACTGCATAAATAGTATTAAATATGTTTTCATGCAGCTCTCTGGAGTACACAGGGCTGCTTATATAGCTCTTGTCTAGTTTAATTAATGTCTACTTTAATGAAAAGAAAGACTAGGGGTAACATGATAGCAGTGTTCCAATATCTAAGAGGCTGTCTCAAAGAGGAGGGGATCAAACTATTCTCCAAAGCTGGATAAGGCAGGACAAGAAACAATGGGTGGAAACTAATCAAGGAGAGAACCAACTTAGAACTTAGGATAAGTTTTCTAACACTGAGAAGAATTAACGAGTGGAACAGAAGTTGCCTTCAGAAATTGTGGGTACTTCATCACTGGAGGCTTTCAAAAAGAGACTGGACTGCCATTTGTCTGAACTGGTATAGGGCTGTGATGGCGAGCCTGCGACACACATGCCAAAGGTGGCACGCAGAGCCCTCTCTCTGGGCACACGCTCCATTGCCAGCTGCTCTTCTGGTTTCCAGCACACACATGTGCGCTGCAGTGGTGAAATCTAAAATTTGTTACTACCGGTTCTGTGGACATGGCTTGGTGGGGGGGGTGGTGGTGGTAATGTGACTGGGTGGACGTTGTCATTTTTTTTTTTTTACTTTTAAAACCATTTTTTCTATAGTCTCTTCAGTGAAGAGGTTGTAAAAAAATGCTTCCAAAAGGCTCTGACAATTCCGGCTTGGATTGTTAGAGGCATTTAAAAGAAAAAAAAGCCTCTGCTGATCAGAGAACTCAGCTTGGATCATCAGAGGCATTTAAAAGAAAACTCCGATGATCATGCAGCTCAGCTGGGCATGGGGGGCGGGGGCAGGGTTTTTTGCTACCGGTTCTCTGAACCACCCGCCTCCATCGCTACTGGATCGGGTGATCCGGTCCGAACCGGGAACATTTTACCCTTGGCGCGCTGGCCAGCTGGACTTTGTAGGCACTGGAGGACCAGAAAATGGCCCAAAAATGCCCCCAAAACAGGGCATTTTCTGGGCCCTTATCGGGCCGTTTTCAGGTCATTTTTCAGGCCAATTTTCAGGCCATTTTCAGCCCCCAAAATGGCCTGAAAACGGCCTCAAAATGGCCAAAAGCAGACATGTGCGTGCCAGCCAGTTTCCCTTCAGGTTTTCGGCACTCTGGCTCCCAAACATACATGCATGTTCCGGTTTCGGCACTTGGTGCCGAAAAGGTTCACCATTACTGGTATAGGGTTTCCTGCCTGAGCATGGGGTTGGACTAGAAGTCCTCCAAGGTCCCTTCCAACTCTGTTATTCTATTATCATGCCTCTCCTTAATGCAAAACGCATGAAAGTCAGCTTGGTGTTTGGGGGAAAAAAAGCATCAGGAGGAGTCTTAGACTGTGAAGAACAAGATTCATTGGTCTCATGAAACAAAGATTGAACTCGTAGGAAGTTAGCACCCACCCCTCTCCTAGAAGAATGAAATATTCCAGGAAATATTTAAAAAGGCAGAATATTATACCTCCCTGGATGAAAAAAAGGAGAAACATGCTCTTGGAAAGCAGCCCCCACATTTGTTAATAGCCCCAGAAAGACAAAAGACATCCTATCTACAAGACAAAAGGCCTTCAGGTCCAGGGTGATAGGATTAGCCCTCATTCAAGATCCAAACCAGGACAAAGCCATTAAGCTTAGGAATTTCCCAACACCCTTTCAGAACACAACCCTCTTCATTACATCATCACCCAGTAAAATTTAACCAAGCCTGGGACACAGAAAACCTCAGCTATGACTGCATAGCCCCATGGCAGTCTGACTGAAACCAATAGGATAAGCTCAAATTCAAAGCCCAAGAGAGGGTATAAATCTGTCTGTCTGTCTGTCTGTCTGTCTGTCTGTCTGTCTCTCTCTGGCTCTCTCTCTCTCTCTCTCTCTCTTTTCCATGTGGTCAGCTACCCAGGACTTCAAACCCATGTGGTTCTGTTCACCATTAAAACCGTCCTTCCAAGAAGTCTCCGTGTTTCCAATATCTTTCTCCCCACTTGGAATTAAACAAGGGGTGAAATGCTCCCGGTTCGGACCGGATTGCTCGATCCGGTAGCAATGGAGGCAGGTGGTTCGGAGAACCAGTAGCAAAAATCCCTGCCTCCCTCCCCATGCCCAGCTGAGCCACACAATTATCAGAGGCTTTTTTTTTTTTTTTACTTTTAAAAGCATTTTTTCTACAACCTCTTCAGCCGATTTTTCTATTAAATGCCTCTGACGATCCCAGCTGAGTTTTTTTAAAAAACCTCTGCCGATCAGGCAACTCGGCTGGGATCGTCAGAGCCTTTTGAAAGCATTTTTTTACAACCTCTACGCCAAAGAGGTTGTAGAAAAAATGTTTTTAAAAGTTAAAAAAAAATTGGCCACACCCACCCAGTCACATTACCCTCCCCCACCACAGAACTGGTAGTAACAAATTTTAGATTTCACCACTGAATTGAACCCAGATGGACATTTCTTCCAACAAACTGTTTGGCCTCAATTCTTAGTGTTATGCCTGGAGGAAAACAGGCACCGCTCATCACCTGCCCAATACCTTCCCAACAGTGAAGCATGATGGTGGCAGCATCATCCTGTGGGGATGATTTTCAGCAGCATGGACTGGGAGTCTACTCAGAGTTGAGGGAAAGCTGAATGGAGCAAAGTACAGAGTTATCCCCAGTGAAAACCTGTCCCACAGCACTCAGGACCTTAGACTGGGCCGAAGGTTTACTTTCCAACTTGACAACAATCCTAAACACACAGAGAAGACAACAAAGGAGTAGCTTAGGGACAACTCTGTGAATATCCTAGAGTGGCCCAGCTAGACTGTGGCTTGAACCCTATTGAACATCTCTGGAGGGACCTCAAAATGGCTGTCCACCGATGGTTGCCATCCAACCTGACTGAGCTTGAGAGGATTGAGAGGGAGAAATGGCAGAAAATTCCCTCCATCCAGGTGTGCAAAGCTTGTTGCGTTATACCTAAAAAAACTCAAATCTCTTTCAACTGTGAGAAATATAAAAGCTCTTAACTGTAGTACTCATTTCTCAGCAGGAGAAACCCAGCCCTAAATTTGTAGATTATGTTATAGCATGCAGTCGCCCAGGCCTATCTGCCTTCTTGTCATATCAGCTTGCAGACATGTGGACCGTTTTTATAGATAGCAGAAAGAGAGATATACATATAATTATCTCACAGGAAAAAAAAAGAAAAGAAATAGAGGCCACTGCTGTGCTAGCACAGGGAGAAAGTAGTAAAGAGAGAGAGTCTAACAGGAAGAACAAAATAGAGGACAAAATAAAATAGATTCTAAACAGTGCTGATTGTTGAGAGTTTGTTGGTTTTAAGAGAGCCTGGAGGAAGATTCATGAACTAGAGCTAAAGGAGATCCCAAACCTGTGAAGAAACAAGGGAGCCACAAGGGACAAATTTATCCTAAAACAGATTCTAAGAGTAACAGAGTTGGAAGGGACCTTGGAGGTCATTTAGTCCAACCCCCTGCTCACGCAGGAGACCTGTACTAGAGATTCGAACCACCAAACTGCCAACTTTTCTGATCGACAAGCTCAGTGTTTTAGCCACTGAGCCACCTAGTCAGGCTATAGAGATTGCTTTCATAGGAAGGCAAAATAAGAGGGGAATGACTGTATTCTGATACCCTGAGAAAGAATGTCCACCAGAATAATTATTCTTTACTTAGCTCTGAGTAGAATTCTAGAAGTTACAAGGCACACATTTAGACTTATTGGCTGCAAACACATCCAGTAGAGAGACAGTTAACTTTAAAATGTTTGGCTATATAAATCAAACCTCTGGTTGTTTGCTTTACTATTGTTTTTCAAGGAATGAAGTGAGGGAAAAGAATCTGGCTTAGCAATAGCAATAGCACTTAGACTTATATATCTCTTCATGGTGCTTTACAGCCCTCTCTAACCCGACCTCAGAAGGACGGAAGGCTGAGTCAACCTTGAGCCGGTGAGATTTGAACTGCCAAATTGCAGGCAGCCAGCAGTCAGTAGAAGTAGCCTGCAGTACTGCATTCTAACCACTATGTAGACATATATCATTTCACAATGCTTTACAACACTGTTGTAAGACACAGTTCTCCCATAAGACACAGTTCCCCCCCCCCCAAAAAAAGTGGGTGGAAATATCTGTGCGTCTTATAGAGTGAATGTTGCTGAAGCCCCGCCCATCCGCCAGCCCTCACCCTTCAGCCTCTGCTTCCCAACAATTTGCCTTCTTGCAGCAAACATCAAACAGCCTGGTCAGCTTCAGCAGAGCCTGATTTAGCACGAGCAGCTGATTGGCGGTTGGATTGGCCTCCTGGAATACCACTGATCAGCTGTTTCAGGCTGTAGGGATCACATTTTTGGCCCATTCCAGGTGGTGAGGATTGCTGCCACTGCCAATCACCACCGATCCTGGAACAGGCCAAAAATGGGATGTGTGGAGGCCAAAAATGGGGCACACAGAGGCGGCAATGGGGACAGTGATGATGGGCAGTGGCAGCAGCGATGGGTGGCAGCAGCGGCAATGAGTGGCAGCAATCCCTGTAGCCTGTAACAGCTGATCAGCGGTATTCTGGGAGACTGATCCAACTGCCAGTCAGCTGCTGGTGCTAAATCAGGCTGTGCTGAAGCTGACCAGGCTGTTTGCTGTTTGCTTCAAGGAGGCAAGTTGCTGGGAGGCAGAGGCAGATTTTTGTGTCCTTGTGTTCATCCCCAAAAGCTAGGTACATCTTAAATTCCAGAGCATCTTATTGTGCAAGAAATAGTTTATATTGTCAGGGTATTGCCCCCAGTAATCTGGATTCCCATTTTGCCAATCTCAGAAGAATGGAAGACTGAGGCAACTTCAAGCCCCATCAGGACCAAGCCCCAGGCTGTGGGCAAAGTTATCCTACAATGCTGCATTCTAACCACTGAGCCACCATGGCTCATGTCTTAATTAGCTGCTGTTTAGCTGCAACAATAAAAAAAACTGCCAGAAATGTTTTAGCTCTGTGAAAATTAAAGTAGAAAAACATGCCTTAATTTGATACTTAATATAAAAATCGTAAGTTTTTAATATTGTAATTTAGATCAAATCTCATGAACCGATGAAGCCCCCATGGCAAGTTTCTTTTATCCTGATGAAGGATAAAGATATGATGGGCAAATCTGAATTTGTTTAGTGCTTTGTTTTTATCCAACAAAAGTTTTAGTTTTTGACTCCTTAAAAGTGTGATTTAATATTGGAATTCATTGTCTTATAGCAGTGATGGCTAACCTTTTTGCCATTGTGTGCCAAAAGTGGGGGAAGCGGGGGGGTCATGAGCGTGCGTGCCCATACCCATAATTATATGTGCCCCGCTCCCCCACTTGCACGCATGATCCCCCATACTCCCCCTGCTTTTGGTTTGCCAACTTCCGGTAGAACCAGAAGGCCCATTTTTCGCTCTCTCCAGGCTCCAGAGCCTTTCTAGGAGCCTGGGGAGGGCGAAAACAGTCTTCTCCACACCCCCAGAGTGCCTCCAGAAGCTGGAAATAGGGTGTTTCCAGACTTCTGGTGGGCCCAGGAGGCCCGAAAATCAGCTGGCTGGCACATACATGTGCGCCCAAGCTGAAATCGTGTGCCCACCAATATGGCTCCGCGTGCCATCTCTGGTACTCATGCCATAGGTTCGCCATCACGGTCTTATAGCCTGCCCATAACTCATTATTTTTCCCTGAATTTTCTAGCCACTTCCAAGTTACTCCCTCTGATCTATTTGACTCCTATATCACTTAGAGCTTTCAGAAAATGGAGTTCCATCTATATAGTGACTGACATAACTGTAGAAAGTGGATGAATACATGGATCAAATGACTTTATTTGATTTGTAAGCTGATTTGTACAATCTCTGTGGAAATATAATTGACATGCAAAACAGTAGGACAACCATACAGCTGAAATCTTTTCCAAAAGCATCTTACATAAACAGGGAAGAGAATGGATTCAGGCTGGAACACACACGGAGTGACAACAGCAAGGAATAGTTGAGTCCGTCTGTAAAGGGGACTGTAAATGGAAGAGAGACATCAAAGGCCTTGCCACTCAGATGTCCCCCCTCCCCCAAAAAACTAAATATTCCTATTGGGGGGGGGTGGAAGATAGCATTGTCTTAAAAAAGGCTTATCGCAGATTATTTTTAATAACATGGTGATGTAACATAATATTTTTCAGTAGACGTGTAGCAAGCTAAGACAAAATTGTTTTTCACTGAATCTCCTTTGGCATGTAAGCAGAAAATAACATTTTATGACATTCTCTATGGTACAAAGTTGCATTCAGAAGGATGGAAACGACAGATTTCAGCAAACCTTTGTGAGTTTTCACCCCAGTGAGAGGGTTGAGGTCTCATCTCTTGTCAAAGGAACATAAATTGTGGTCCAACATGAATTGAAAAGTAACAGATTTAAACATATCATTAGCTTTGTCCCAACCATTCCCCCCCCCCCCCACATTTTTAGATTGGGAAAACTAATGATATCTGAAGAAAGGCATTCAAACAATTAGATCAGTGTTTCTCAACACTGACTACTTTAAGATGGGTGGGCTTCAAAAGCTAGACTTCCTCAGCAGCTGGCTGGGGAATTCAGGTATCTGAAGTCCATTCATTTTAATGTGATCGAGGTTGAGGAACACTGAATTAGACACTAAGCATGACCATTTGAGGGTTTGAAAGTAGGATTCAGTGAAAAATCAGTTTATCAGAGATGAATTTTATGAGCATGGCGATGTAACAAAATATTTTACAGCTAGACTTATAGTAAGCTAGAACAAACATTTTACAACTGCTTTTCACTAAGTCTCCTTAGTCATGTAAATAGAAATGTTTACATTAACATGAAATTGACTCTGTGGTACAAAGTTGTATGGAGAAGGAAGTAAAGATATTACAAACCTTTGGAAACTTCAGTCCAAATAGTAGTGCTGAAGTCTCGTGCACTCTTTCAAAGAATTCAGAAGTGGGTCCAGCATCTACTAAAATCTAACAAATCCAGATATGTGGCTAGTTTTATCCCAAGCATTTTTTTCCAGTTTTCAGATGGGAAGAGCTTCTTGATTGTTAGTTTCTCTGGACTTCTTTTTTAGAATATTATTTTTATGTCTATGATGTAACATGTAGGGAAAATTTTGGTGGGCAATGGTTGTGCACACTTGTACTTCATAAACCCCAATGTTCAAACAAAGAAAAATCCATGTTCAAAGCCCAACCAATTAAAGAAAGCACATCAATCTTTCAGAAATGTACATAACTGGGTTTCATGACACTGTGTCTCATTTTCCTTGGTGTCTTCTTCATTTCTGAAAACCCTGCGGAGCGCAAGCTTCATGTATACTCTGGATCGATCCTCTTTATTTCTCCCAGCCAGGAAATAAAGGATTGGGTTGATGCTGCTATTTACTGCAATACAGATGTCAGATACCAATGCAAGAATAATTATAGGTTGAATCAAGGGCTGAACACTGTATATAACATCGAAGAAAAAGTCAGCCATCAATACATTTTCTATTAGCAAGTTCTCAAACAGGTCATCAAGTACCCAGGTTAAATTGTTCTTTAGTATATTGTAAGTAATAATAGAAAGTATGCATGGAGGCAAATGAAATACAATGAAACGCATGAGTACAAGCAAGGTTACCGTCAACGCTTTTTCCCGCTTTTGCTGGCGTTGTTTAATGAAAATCTTAACAAGCAGGATCAGAGTGGCAATGATCACCACTGGGTAAGAAAACAGTGCATTGAAAATCAGCTGAAACATTAGAAGAGACTTTGAAAATGTAACTACCGTTTCCAAGGCAAAGTACACAAAGGGCACAACCCAAGCAATCACACACACAATGAGGGACAATTTGGGTGACTGACGGCGTTGATGCCAAATTGGAAAAAGCACAGATACACAACGGTCCACACTGATGCTTATGAGTAAAAGTTGACTAGTATTATACAACGTAAAATAAAGGAGGAGAGCAATAAAATACATTCTAAAATTAGTTTCCCTAAAAAACTCAAATATTTGAACCAAAGCCAACATTATGAGTACTCCACAATCAGCCACAGCCAAATTCAAGACATAGATGGAGAAAGAATTCCTTTTCATATGGAAACCAAGGACCCAGATGACTTTTGCATTCCCTAAAAGTCCCAAAAAACAGATAGTAAAAAGAATGACATTAAAGATGATAGTCTCAGTAAAATTTGGAATATTTGGAATTAGGAAATTTTCATTGTCAGTCCAATTTGGATTGTCGTAGACATTATATTCCATCTCTGAATCAAATAATGAGGTAGGGTCAAACTCTGCCATTCTGCTCAGCTCAGTTTTCTTTCTTCTGTATTTTTCTTTATCTCCTTTTGTACTTAAATACCTGCAAAGAGAGGCAAGACAGGCATTCAATAAGTCCTAAACTATGCTATATTATTTTCACAATTATTTTTACAGCCAAAAGAAAACTAAGTGATTAAAAGGGGATTTTCTCTTAGGAGAAAACTCAAATTTTCTCGATGACAATACAGAACTCGTGAAAGCAAGCCGAGAGGCAGCCAATAAATAAATCTCTAATGCAGGGGTCAGCAACCTGCAGCTCTGGAGCCGCATGTGGTTCTTTCACTTCTCTGCTGCAGCTCCCTGTCATTCAAAATATGCGTCACAACTGCCAATGTGCGACACCCGCCGGCACGCAATTTATTGAGCTTTTCAACCCCCATTTAGGCCAACCATGGATAAATCCAAGAAAAGAAAAGTTTCAGAAGAAAACAGAATGTTTAATTCAACTACATATGCTAGTTTTGTGGCCGCTCAAGAAATAATCAGGCACAGGAAGGGTTTTGTGGCTCCCGGTGTTTTCTTTTCTGTGGGAAACGGGTCCAAATGACTCTTTGAGGTTGCAGGCCCCTACTCTAATGCATTAGATATATAGACAGAATAAATAAACATCCCGTATCTACAATTGGCGAGCAAGATATTTGCAAGAGGTCTGCAAGAGATTTGGAAGGAGAGGTGGAGTTTTAGGAAAATAGATGCACATTTGCAATTCATAGATTCTTGTATCAATAGCACTTAGACCTATATACCGCTTCACAGTGCTTTACAGCCCTCTCTAAGCAGTTTACAGCATCAGCATATTGCCCCCCAACAATCTGGGTCCTCAGTTTACTGACCTCAGAAGGATGGGAGGCTGAGTCAACCTTGAGTTGGTGAGAATCAAACTGCCCAACTGCTGGCAGCCAGCAGACCGCAGAAGTAGCCTGCAGTACTGCATTCTAACCACTGTGCCACCATGGCTCATTGTACAGTATTTATAAAGATTAAAATAAGCCAAAGTAAATGAGTTTAATTTCTCATGTTTTTCCAAACATCACAGAGATCCTAATTTTTATTTTAAACCCTTGGTAATTTGGGAAAGTTACTGCTTCAGCTCAATTTGTTCCCCAAATTTAGTGAAAAACAATGTTACTGAACTTTGATGGAAAATAATTGACATGATATCTTAAAATTCTCATCCCATCACAAGCAAACTATAAAGATACTTCTGCCTGAATTGACTTGGATCAAATGAGAGGCTCATTCAATCAAACCTTGTATTTTCTTTTTTTCTTTTTTTGCTAATATTCAAATAAAGAGTCTGTTTTGGAGGTGGGTTTCAGCAGGTTCTGACCAGCTCTGGAGAACCAGTAGCGGAAATTTTGAGTAGTTCGGAGAACCAGTAGTAAAAATTCTGACTGCCCCCACCCCCATCTATTCTTTCCCTCCCAAGTCCCAGCTGATCAGGAGGAAATGGAGATTTTACAGTATCCTTTCCCTGCCACGCACATCAAGCCAGGCCCACAGAACTGGTAGTAAAAAAATTTGGAACCCACTACTGGTCTGTTTCCTTGTACAAATCTAACACAGCATACTTTAACAGTATTACAGTAGATATTGTGATTCCAGGGAACATAATCACAAATCCCTCCCATGTATATAGGGTTCCCCAGTGATGTACTCTCAGATTTAAGTCTTAGTTCAGTCCAAGATAAACACAGAAGCACTTTTAGTCTGTTAATAGCATTCTTACAAAATACAAAATAACAGAGTTAAAAGGAACCTTGGAGGTCTTCTAGTCAGAAGTAGGAGACCCCATACTATTTCAGACAAATATCTGTCCAGACCCTTCTTAAAAGACTCCAGTGATGAAGCACCCACAACTTCTGAAGGCAAGCCATTCCACCGATTAATTGTTCTCACTGTTAGGAAATTTCTCCTTAGTTCTTTGTTACTTCTCTCCTTGGTTAATTCCCATTCATTGTTTCTTGACTCTATCCCTCTGTTTATGCAACCAAGGAAGCTTTTTTGGCTGCTGGGGCACACTGCTGGCTCATATTTAAGGAATTGTCCACTAGGACTCCAAGATCCCTCTCACAATTTGTTTGTTTTTTAAATTTGATTTATATGCCGCCCTTCTCCGGAGACTCAGGGCGGCTTATGCATTAAGCAATAGCCTTCATACTTTCTGTATATTTTATACAAAGTCAGCTTATTGCCCCCACAATCTGGGTCCTCATTTTACCTACCTTAGAAAGGATGGAAGGCTGAGTCAATCTTGAGCCTGGTGGGATTTGAACTTGCAGTCATTGCAGGCAGCTGATGTTAATAACAGTTAATGACACTGCTTTAGTCTGCTGAGCCACCAGAGCTCCAGTTACTGCTTTTGAGCCAGGTTTCACCTGATCTGTACTTGTACCTTTGGTTTTTCCTGCCTAAGTGTAAAACTTTACTTTTCTCTATATCAATTTCATTTTGCTGGATAGGACCCAGTGTTCAAGTCTGTCAAGACCTTTTGTATCCTAAGCCTATCGAATGCCTTACTGATATCCAAATATACTATGTCCACAGCAGTGATGGGTTCCTCCCGTTTCGGCCCGTTTTGTCCGAGCTGGTAGCGGTGACGATATGACGTCACTGAACCAGTTCTCTTTGTTCGGGAGCTGGGCCCTCCTGCCCCCTTGCATTATTCTTACCTTTTATTTGGCCCCGCCCCCAATCTATTCACTGCCTCCCGAGTCCCAGCTGATCGGCTAGAAAGAAAAAAACTGTTTAAACTCTTGCCGCGGGGCTTCAAAGGGCCACCCTACAGCTGATCAGTGTTAGGGGTAGACCAGTGCGCTTGAAAAACAAATGAGTAGACCGGTGCCTCCCAAAACAAATGGGTAGACCGATGCCCCCAAGAACAAATGGGTAGACTGGTACAGCTCTGCAAGCAGTTGAAAGCCTGGTAGATCAGTACCTCTGCTAAAGAATTGTCACATGACCATCAAACCACGCCCATAAAATAAGCCATGCCCACAGAACCGGTAGTAAAAAAATTTAGAACCCACCCCTAGTCCACAGCATTTTGTTGGAGAATAACATCATCTGCAAATCTTACATGATTTAAATAGGTGCCATTGATTTTTATTCCATCTTTTGCCCAGTCTACTCTGTGAAATGATTCTTCAAGGCAGGTTGAGAAAAGGATAGGGGATATCATATTGCTGTGTCATACACCTTGTTCTATGTTGATTTCCATTTTAAGGTCATTAAGGCAAAATGTCACCATTGTTTTTTTTCCCATATATTGACTGTAGTAAGTTTACATAAACAGTGTCTATGCTTTGGTTGAGCAATGCATTAAGTATTGCTTCCTGGAATACTGAGTCAAACGCCTTTTCGTAGTCAATGAAAGCCATGCATAGAGTCACGGTGTACTTGTTATGCCTTTCAATGACTTACTGAACAACCTGAATGTGGTCCATTGTGCTGTAGCCATTTCTGAATCGTGTCTGGTCATTGTATAATCCATATATACTCACAGATAAGATCATTGGTGGATAACCCTTGAATGTATAACCAAACACCATAACAATTCAGGTCGGCTTATCCATGGGTGGCTTTTTTTTCATAGTATTTGAGTTGAAAATTGGAAGGTCAGTTTATATCAGTGCTTCTCAATTATTTTCTGTCATGCCCCCCTAGGAAGAAGAAAACATTTTTCGCGCCCCCCGCGCGACTGTAAATAGTATCATTATTAGAAAAAGGTCTGTTCTCCTTGAAAGGGAGGAGCATGCGCAGTCACATGTACTGGCTTAATGCTCACTATCGATGCAAATGTCAGCAGCGGTAGCCCGATTTCTTTAGCAAGTTTGATTAATTGGGGCAGCGTTATGTTTCACAGGAGAAGGTCATTGTCAGTCATTTGAGCATCAATTGGGCGCACATCCGTCGGGCAACAAAGTAAGTGTGGGCAGACGTCCCACAACAAAGATGGCTCCAACAGGCTCGTGTCACAAGGGTTTTGGACAGCCAATCAGATGCTGAGGTCAAACACGCCCCCTTTTACGGAGCCTCGCACCCCCCCTGGGGGGCGCGCCCCACTATTTGAGAAGCACTGGTTTATATGAAGATTGGCATAAACAGAAATGAGATTAGTGACAACTATAATGAGTCTACACAGTCTTCTCTGATCCTGGTTCAACATACCTGGCCACACATATGTTGATGCAGTCATCAGACACTCTTGGCAATTGTTTAGTGCGAACTGTGTCCTCCTGCTGCAAAGTTGTTCTTTCTTAGTTTGCTGAATAAAAGAAGTATATATCACAACACCGCTGAATTAGTATATTCTAAAGGGAAATGCCTGTGGCTGTGTGGAATACTACTGTGTTTTCCCGAAAATAAGACCCTGTCTTATATATTTTTTGAACCCTGAAATAAGCGCTTGGCCTTATTGCCATGTGCTCAAAAGCCTGATTGGGCTTATTATCAGGGGATATCTTATTCTGGGAGAAACAGGGTATCCAAATATTTTTTTCCCCTAGAAAATCAAAGAAAATAAGGAATGAGAGAAAAAAGGTGAAATCTTCTAATCACTAGAGAAATCTTTGTCTGAAGAAATTATTGCTACTGTTCTTGATGCTGGGAAATTCTTTCTTTATTGTGTTTCTATTGCTACTTTGCCATACTAATGATGATCCATTTTTTTTTCAGGATTCATCTTACTCAACAACAGAAAGTAAAGCTATCCCTTAGATATAGAGTAAGTCAAAAAAGCAGAGACAGGCGCTATCATGTAAAGTAACTCCAAGAACGTTTTACAGAAAGAAAATGATATTAGATGCCCTAGCTGATTTTATTAACCCTGTTTCGAAACGAATAATTGCTTTCGATCTTCCCCGAGAAAGTCTTTTGGGTTCTACCAGCTCATAGTTGAAAGTCCTACCTTCTTCCAGCCGTATCTGTTGGTTTGGCAGTGGATGTTGGAGCTTAATACCTTCTTCTGGAATGGTTATAAACTGTTGTTCCCCGAGCATGCAGTACATTCGCTTTGGCAAAAAAATACAAAGGAGATGCTTTTATACATTTTGAGAAAGGGTGGGGTACCTTAATGGATTAAAGAAATCCATTATTTCTTGCCAAGAATGTTGATTAAATCAGGGTGTTGATAATTTTCCATGGATGTTTCGAAAATTTGAAATTATGATAAAATGGTTTCCCATAACATAGACACTATAAATTGATTCAGTTTTGAAAGTACACATTACATTAAACTTTCCTTAGAAACATCTACCTAATGCATCTCTCTTTCATAGTATCTATGTACTAATGATACTCTCATTCCCGTAACCTTTAACTGGGGGGAAAAGTGCATGGTAGGACAACAATTTTTGAATCAAGGTACCTCAAATGGGCCATCTTACCGAGTGAGTCTAAAATTCAGGATACATGACTCCTGTGGAATGGAAATTTTGCCATTTTTTTTGGTAAAAAATTGATGACAATAAAAAACAGTTTATCTCATACAAAATAAAGCTTTTCATGTGCGACTGTCAGACTATGCTACTATAGACTATTCCCCCTATAAGTTATTTTCAAGGTACATACATCTTTGAATGTCTCTCCAACATTTCCAAAGAAGGAAGACATTGGAAGTTTCATCATTGTTGAAGGCATTGAGGAATTTCTAAGGTGTCACTTCTACCAAATTAAATCGTTTTTCTGAACTTTTTTTTTAAAAAAAATTAATATATCTCCTTATTTAATAGTTATATATTTTTTTCTTATATAATAAAATCCCTAATGGAAAATTATTGAAAAAGGTATTTAGTAAGGAAATATCTCTGAAACAATGATCTACAGGATACAGAATAATAGAGTTGGAAGGGACCTTGGAGGTCTTCTTGTCCAACTCGCTGTGCAAGCAGGAGACCCTATACCAGTGATGGCTAACCTTTTAGGGAGTTGCGCGCATGTGTGCCCACACCCATAATTCAATGCCCCCTGCCCCCTGTGCGTGTATACATGCCCCCCCATGCACACCCCGCTTTTGATACGCGATGGTACGGTAGAGCCAGTAGGCCATTTTTTCGCCCTCCCCAGGCTCCACGGCCTTTCTAGGAGCCTGGGGAGGGGAAAACAGCTTTCCCCACCTACCCGGAGGCTCTCCAGAGGCCAGAAACAGCCCGTTTCCCGACTTCCAGTGGACCCGGAAGGCCCAAAAACAGTTGGCTGGTGCATGCATGTGCATTAGAGTTGAGCTAGGGCCGTGATGGCGAACCTATGGCACGGGTGCCACAGGTGGCACGCGGAGCCATATCGGTGGGCACGCGAGCTCAGCCCCAGCATGCATGCATGTGCCAGCCAGCTGATTTTCGGGCCTTCTGGGCCCACCAGAAGTCAGGAAACACACTGTTTCCGGCCTCTGGAGGGGGTGGGGAAGGCCATTTTTGCCCTCCCTAGGCTCCTATAAAGGCTCTGGAGCCTGGGGAGAGCAAAAAATGGGCCTACCGGGCCCACCATGCCATCGCGTGCCAAAAGCGGGGGGAGCACGGGGGGGGGGGCAAGGCGCATAGAATTATGGTTGTGGGCACACGTGTGTGTGACCCCACCATGCTCCTCCCATTTTTGGCACGCGATGGCAAAAAGGTTAGCCATCACTGAGCTAGGGCAACACTCGTGTGCATACAGATATGGCTCCACATGCCACATGGGGCACGTGTGCCATAGGTTCGCCATCATGGCCCTATACCATTTCAGACTGTTCTTTAAAGACTCCAGTGATGGAGCAGCCACAACTTCTGGAGGCAAGCTGTTCCAATGGTTAATTGTTCTCATTGTTAGGAAATTTCTCCTCAGTTCTAGGTTGCTTCTCTGCTTGATTGGTTTCCATCCATTGTTTCTTGTCTTGCCTTCTGCTGTTTTGGAAAATAAGTTTGGAAAATAACCCTCTTCTTTGTAGCAGCCCCTCAAATTTTGAAACACTACTATCATGTCACCCCTAGTCCTTCTTTTCTCCTGACTAGCCATACCCAATTCCTGCAACCATTCTTTATATTTTTTTTAAACTCCGAATCATGTTTGTTGCTCTTCTCTGAACTCTTTCCAAAGTCTCAACATCTTTTATGTAATGTGGTGACCCAAACTGGATGCAGTATTCCAGATGTGGCCTTACTAACGGTTTATAAAGCAATACTAATATTTTACTTGATCTTGACTCTATCCCTCTGTTTATTGCATTAGCTTTTTTGGCTGCCACTGCACATTGCTGGCTCATATTTAAAGTATTGTCCACTAGGCTCCAAGATCCCTCTCACAGTTATTGCTTTTGAGCAGAATTTCACCTAATCCAGGAGTGGGCAACTGTGGCCCTTTTACAACCTGTGGACTTCAACTCCCAGAATTCCTGAGACAGCCAAGCTGTCCATAGGTTGTAAAAGGGCCACCGTTGCCCACCCCTGACCTAATCTGTACTTGTAACTCTAGTTTTTCCTGTCTAAGTGTAAAACCTTACTTTTCTCTACATTAAATTTATTGGATTGGGCCCAGTGTTCAAGTCTGTCAAGATCCACTGGGATCCTGAGCCTATATTCGGAGGTTTTGGCTATTTGAGCCTAAGAAGAACCTGTTGTGGCCCGTCAGCGGACTGTGCAGCTAGTAGCTGATTCCAACAGTGAGGAGGCTGGTGTGGTGTTGCGCCAGCAGCCTGTGCAGCTGGTACTCGAGTCAGGCAATGAGGAGGCTGGAGAAGATGTGGTGCCAGAGGCAGGGATTCAGCCAGGGCCTTCAGAACCTCCAGAAGCTCCCTTAAGTGAAGAGGACGAAGAGGAGAAGCCTCTTCTTGATGCACGGGCATGCAGAGCTGCCAAAAGGCAGGAATGGTTCCTCAGGAGGAGGTCTCCTCGAGAGTAAGGCTTGGGGCTAATTGGCCACTCCCTTAGTCTATTTAAGGATGGACGACAATGGAGGTAATTTGCAGGGAACAACTTCATTCACTCTCCTTCGCGTCTTGATCTTAGTTCTCTGCAAATTACTTCTGGGCTTTCTGCCAACCATAGTAAGATTACGATTATTTATTCTTTGGATTCTTGTAGGCTTTTAAGAAAGTTAATTAACAGCCTTTATTTGAAAAAGACTATTTTAATTTAGTAAACTAAGGTTTGTATAGACTTTGTGTGTGCTGCGTTCTTTGAGGTCCATAGCTGGGGCAGAACAGAACCTTGTGGTACCCCACTGCTTACTTCCCTCCCTGTAGATGTAGTACCATTAAGAACTATTTGTTGAGTGTGGTTTGTCAGCCAGTTCCAAATCCATCTGGTAGTGATGCTGTCTATCCCACATTTTTCTAGCTTACTAAGAAGTAGGTTGCGGTCTACTTTGTCAAATGCATTACTGAAATCCAAATATGCTATGTCCATGGTATTTCGCTGATCCACTAATTTAGTCATTTTGTCAAACAATGAAATAAGATTTGTTTTCAATGATCCGTCTTTGGCAAACCCATATTGGCTTCTGGTTATAACTTTACTTTATAACTTTAAAAAAAAATCAATTCTCCAATGATTTTAAATGGTTTAGCACCCATTATGGTCATTAGGATTACTCAAGCTCAGCAGGAAATAATATTTTCAAGGATATTTCCACGTATACGCTGCAAAGGATCCCTCAGAAGCATTAGTTCATCCTTTTATCACTCTGAGAGTTAGGATGGATGGGGGCAGCAGGGGACAGATCCAAGTTGCCAAGAACAGATTGCTTAGATGCCCTCCATAAAGGATATTGGTAATATTGAAAGCTCTTAATAGATGACAATACAATGACTTACCAAGAAACATAGATATTTTGAACAGCTATAGCATTTTATGAAAGTGTTTTATTTTACTGTATTAGTGCATTAGTGCATTTTCAGCATAAGTTTTTGGAGTAAATTACACAGAGGTTTTAGACAATGAGATCTAAAAAAATGCAGATACAGCCCAAAACATTAGCACAAATAGTAATAAATAAGTTTTCATGCAGCAGTCTGGAGTGCACAGGGCTACTTATATTGCTGTTTATGGCCACTCCATAAAGCAGCAATGTCTTCTCTCAAAATGATGAGCTGCCTTCTGCAACTATATTATGATCTCAGAAAAAGGAAATCTTCAGTTTAAGGAGCTGCCAATCATTTCATGTCTTCTTTGATGTGATCCATCCATCCATCTTGGGTTTGCCACGGGCTCGCCGGCCATCAGGGTCCAGATGCATGGCTGTCCTTGCCACCAAGTCTTCTTTACCATATACGATATGTCCATATCATCTAAGTCTTCCTTCCCGCAGTTTTGTTACAATCGGTGCCATTCCAAGTCAACATCAGATATCATTGTTCATGGTGTGGTTGAACCACACTAATCCATGGCATCATCAGACCATTTGCATTCCTGTCATGCATAGGGCCTTCTCATGCTTTGCCATCACTGGCCAGCATTCCAATCCATAGAGGTAGACTGGGTGCACTACCATTGTGTAAATCTTTCACTTGAGGCATAGGGGCATCTGATGATCACACAGGACTCCAGTCACCTAGTGCCACTTCTTGACTGCTACCTGCTCTTACATGTCAGATTATGCATGAACTGGCAGAGACATGGTAACAAGGTCAGCCAATGAATAGCCATAGCAACTAAGTCAGCCAATTGAGAGCTGAGACAGACTGGAGCCAGGGCATGTCTTAGTCTGCAGCTTCTGAGTCTGTGCAGAGAAACTGAAACCAGAGTGTGAACTTGTCTGCTCTGCTGAAATGAAACTAACTGTTCTCTTCTGCCTTGTGTTTTGCTTGTAAGAAGAATCTATATTGGTATTATATATATATATATTATTGTATATAAAGAAGTTTCTTATTTAACTCAATCCTGCTGAATCAGTCTACCTGTGTGTGTTTTCTGGATTTAATTTCTGCAACAAACTCTGACATTACAGTAGGAGTTCTGAGTCTAAGTGCACCTCTAAGCTGTGCAAAGGTTCCTCCTGGGTCATTGCAATACCATCCAGAAAGTTATTAAACTCCCAGATCCTGGATTTCCACATATCCAGAGTCACTCAGGGTTCAATTGTCCCCATCCGGGTTTCCACAGCCTCCAGAGACTACAAGAGGCAGTTGTAGAAACACTTATATATTTTATTTATATTCTTGTAGAAAAAGTCTGCAGGATTTAGGATAATATTTATTCTTGTCTCACAGAATCCTAATTGCTGTGCAATAACTTAGAAGGTATGTGGCCTATATTGCTAGTTTATTTATTTATTTGACTCAAATTCTATGGCCAACCATCTCATTTATCTAGTTTTGGATAGTGATCAAGGATTTTAATAGAATGTACAGAATGTGTGTGTATTTGTATGCGCATGTGTATGTGTATGTGTATACATATGTGGGTGTGTGTGGGTGTGTTACAATCAGTCAAAACTCAAAGTGGCTAGTAAGGACACTATACACTAGTTGCTTTTTTCTCTGGGAAAGTTTTAAAATCTCTGGGCTTTTCCTTGTTCTTCATTCCTCAGTCCATGATAACCTTTCCTTAACAACTGCATTGTTTATGCTTGCTTTCTTCCTTCCTTCCTTCCTTCCTTTCTTCCTCCCTCCCTCCCTCTCCTTTCTTTCTTTTCTTTTTTCTTTCTTTCTTTCTTTCTTTCTTTCTTTCTTTCTTTCTTTCTCTTTCTTTCTTTCTTTCTTTCTTTCTTCCTTCCTTTCTTTCTTTCCTCCCTCCCTCCCTTTTTTCTTTCTTTCTCTTTCTTTCTTTCTTTTTTCTCTTTCTTTCTTTCTTTCTTCTTTCTTTCTTTTTCATCCTTTCTTCCTCCCTCCCTCCCTTTTCTTTGTTTCTCTTTTCTTCCTTCCTTCCTTTCACTTCCTTCCTTCCTTCCTTCCTTCCTTCCTTCCTTTCTTCCTTTCTTCCTTTCTTCCTTTCTTCCTCCCTCCCTCCCTTCTTCCTTCCTTCCTTCCCTCCCTCTTTCTCTCTTTCTTTCTTTCTTTCTTTCTTTCTTTCTTTCTTTCTTCCTTTCTTTCTTTCCTCCCTCCCTCCCTTTTTTCTTTCTTTCTTTCTTTCTTTCTTTCTTTCTTTCTTTCTTTCTTTCTTCTCTTTCTTTCTTTCTTCTTTCTTTCTTTCTTTTTCATCCTTTCTTCCTCCCTCCCTCCCTTCTTTTCTTTCTTTGTTTCTCTTTTCTTCCTTCCTTCCTTTCACTTCCTTCCTTCCTTCCTTTCACTTCCTTTCTTCCTTTCTTCCTTTCACTTCCTTTCTTCCTTTCTTCCTTTCTTCCTCCCTCCCTCCCTCCCTCCCTCCCTTTCTTTCTTTCTTTCTTTCTTTCTTTCTTTCTTTCTTTCTTTCTTCTGTTGCTGCCTAATTCCAAACAATTGTGTTATGCTTCTGAACATTCTTTTTCATTGTTCCACCCTTGCTTTGGTTTCCTTTGAAGTCTAAATGCAGGGAATGGCACACTGTTTCTTTTATTCTCAATCTTCCCTAGTCTTAAATCATCGAGTTCTGCCCAAATCTCTTCCAACTGTGAGAAATGTAAAAGCTTTCAGTGGTAGCACTCATTTCTCAGGAGGAGAACTCCAGCTCTAAATTTAAATCTATGTCACAGCAAGCAGTAGTCCAAGCCTATCTGCCATCTTGTCATATCATCTTGCAAACATGTGGATCGTTTTTATAGATTATAGCAAAAAGAGAGATATAAACAGTAATTTTCTCATAGGAAAAAAAAAATTGGGGGCCGTTGCTGTGCTAGTACATGGAGGAGAGAACTGGAGAGAATAATGCTGAAAGAAATGTCCATGTGGGTTCAGATCCAAGTGGGGAGAAAGACACTGGAAACATGGAGTCTGCTTGGAAAGATGGTTTAATGGTGGACAGGACCACATGGTTTTGAGGTCCTGGGCAAACAAAAGCACATGAGTGTGTGTGTGAGAGAGAGATTTATACCCTCTCTTGGGCTTTGAATTGGAGCTTGTATTCTGATTGATTGTCAGACTCCCATGGGGCGGGGGTCTTAGCTAACTTTATAGGCTGTCTGTGTCTCAGGCTTGGTTGAGCCTTGCTGGGTGATGTAATCTTCTCAGGTGCCATGTGGTGAGATGGGTAGAGGGCTAATCCTATCATGTTCTGAGGTCCATGTCTTAATCCCGTCACCCTGGACCTTGTTTTTCTTTGAAGACATTTTGCTTCTCATCCAAGAACAGGGGTGAAATGCTCCCAGTTCGGACTGGATCGTCTGATCCGGTAGCGATGGCGGCGGGTGGTTCGGAGAACCGATAGCAAAAATCCCTGTACACCCCCCCCCCACCATGCCCAGCTGAGCCACATGATCATCAGAGGCTTTTTTTTTGTTTTTACTTTTAAAAGCATTTTTTCTACAACCTCTTCCGATGAAAAAATGCTTTTAAAAGTTAAAAAAAAGCCTCTGATGATTGCGCGGCTCAGCTGGGATCGTCAGAGGCTTTTAAAAGCATTTTTTCTGCAACCTCTTAAGGTTGTAGAAAAAATGCCTTAAAAGTAAAAAAAAAAAGTTGGCCACGCCCACCCAGTCACATTACCCCACCACCACTACCAAGCCACGCCCACAAAACCGGTAGTAACAAATTTTACATTTCACCATTGCCCTGTGACAACCATCTTTAAAACTATGTAGCTTTGTCCAGATAAAAGAGAAAATATGACAGGCAAATTTGAATTCTTTCAATGTTTATATATATATATATATATATGCTCCTGCCAGTAATAATATCTAAAGAAAGACAGTCAAAAATCAAAAATGATTTTTATGAGCATGGTGATAGGACAAAATATTTTTCAGCTAAACTTATAGCAAGCTGAGGCAAAACCGGTGTTCACTGAATCTCCTTTAGACATGTAAGCAAAAAATTACATCTCAACATGAAATTCTCTATGGTACAAATGAAATTGCATACAGAAGAATGGAAACTACAGACTTTGGCAAACTTTTGGCAAACTTCTGCCTCCAGAAGTTGTGAATGCTCCAAGATTGGAAGTTTTTAAGAAGATATTGGATAACCATTTGTCTGAAGTGGTGTAGGGTTTCCTGCCTAGGCAAGGGGTTGGACTAGAAGACCTCCAAGGTCCCTTCCAACTTCCTTATTCTAAAGCAATAACCATGATTGATTTGTGAGCTTCCATCCAAATAAGATTGGTGAAGTCTCACCTTTTCTCAGAGGAATATCAATTGTGGTCCAGCAGGAACTGAAAAGTAATAAATGCAACCATATAATTAACTTTGTCCCAAGGATTCCCTCCCCCCTCCCCCTCCTCCCGCCCCCTCCCCCCAAGTTTTTAGACAGAGCCTCTTGATCATTAGCTTCTCTGAACTTCTGCTTGAAACATTATTTCTGTCTCCATAATTTAAAATGTGAGAAAAAAATTAGTGGGAACTGGTTGTACATGCTTGCACTTAATAAATTAAAGGTAAAGGTTCCCCTCGCAGATATGTGCTAGTCGTTCCTGACTCTAGGGGGTGGTGCTCATCTCCGTTTCAAAGCCGAAGAGCCAGCGCTGTCCAAAGACGTCTCCGTGATCATGCGGCCGGCATGACTAAACACCAAAGGCGCACGGAACGCTGTTACCTTCCCACCAAAGGTGGTCCCTATTTTTCTACTTGCATTTTTTATGTGTTTTCAAGCTGCTAGGTTGGCAGAAGCTGGGACAAGTCATGGGAGCTCACCCTGCTACGCGGCCCTAGGGATTCAAACCACTGAACTGCCGAGCTTTCGATCGACAAGCTCAGCATCTTAGCCACTGAGCCACCGCGTCCCTTCTTAATAAATTACAACATACCAAACAAACAAAAAAAAAAACATTCTCATTGTCCAGCCAGCAAAGCATGAAACATCAATATTTTCAGAAAGTTTCATAAATGGGTTTCATCAGGCTGCATCATCTCATCTTCCTTGAGGTCTTCCTCATTCCTGAAAACCCTGTGGAGAGCAAGCTTCATGGATACTCTGGATCTTTCCTCTTTCTTTCTCCCACCCAGAAAATAAAGGATTGGGTTGATGCTGCTGTTTACCGCGATACAGATGTTAGATAGCAATGCAAGAATAATTAGAGGTTGAATCCATGGACGAACAATATATGCATTAGTTGAAATAAAGTCAGCCATCGATTTAATTTCTATTAGTGAATTCGCAAGCAGGACATCGACCAGCGAATTTAAATCATTGCTTTTTAGTATACTGTAAATAATAATAGAAAGTATGCTCAGAGGCATACTAAATACAATGAAGCACATGAGTGCAAGCAAAGTTACGGTCACTGCTTTTTTCCGCTTTTGCTGGCGCTGTTTAAAGAAAATTTTAACAAGCAGGATCAGAGTGGAAATGACCACCAGTGGGTAAGAAATCAGCCCGTTGAAAATCAGCTGAAACAATAGAAAAGGCTCGGAAAATGTAACTATCATTTCCAAGGCAAAATACACAAAGGGCAGAACCCAAGAGATAGCACACACAGCGAAGGACAATTTGGGTGGCCGATGGCACTGATGCCAAATTGGAAAAAGCACAGATACACAACGGTCCACACTGATGCTTATGAGTAAAAGTTGACTAGTATTGTACAACACAAAATAAAGGAGGAGGAAGGTAAAATCTATTGTAAAATTATTTTGACTAAGAATCTGGGATATTTGCATCAAAACCAACATTATGAGTACTCCAGAATCAGCCACAGCCAAATTCAAGACGTAGATGGAGAAAGAATTCCTTTTCATATGGAAACCAAGGATCCAGATGACTTTTCCATTCCCTAAAAGTCCCAAAAAACAGAGAGTAAAAAGGATGACATTAAGGATAATAGTCTCAGTAAAATTTGGAATATTTCGAATTTGGAAATGTTCAAAGTCAGTCCCATTTGGATTGTCGTAGACATTATATTTCACCTCTGAATCAAATAATGAGGAATTTAGATTGTCATAGGTGTTATATTCCATCTCTGAATCAAATAATGAGGTAGGGCGAAACTCTGCCATTCTGCTCAGCTCAATTTTCTTTCTCCTGTATTTTTCTTTTTCTCCTTTTGTACATAAACACCTGCAAAGAGAGGCAAAGCAGGCATACAATAAGTCCTAAATTATGTTCAGAAAATTTGTACAACCAAAAGAAAACTTAAATGGTTAAAAGGGAAATTTCTCTTAAGAAAAAGCTGTGCAACTTTCTTGATGATAATGCAGAACTCGTGAAAGCAAGTCGACAGGCAGCCAATAATTAAATGTCTAATGGGTGAAATATATAGACAGAAAAAATAAATATCCCATCTCTACCACTGGCCAGCAAGATACTTGCAAGAGAGAGGCCTGGAAGTGGAGTTTTAGTAACATAGATGCACATTTTTGACCTTTATTTTCAATTCATAGATTCTTGTACAATATTTATAAAGATTAAAGTATGTGAAACTGAATGAGTTCAATTTTGCATATTTTCACCAGAGAGATCCTGAATTCTATTTTAAACCCTTGGAAAGTTGGTAAAGATACTGTTTCAGATCCATTGGTTCCCACACTTTAGTGAAAAACAGTTTTGCTGAATTTCCATGGAAAACGAGATAAGCTAGACATAATATTTTGAATTTCTCATTCCGTCACGAGCAAGCTATAAAGACACCTCTCCCTGAATCCACTTGGATCAAATGGGAGGCTCATGAAAACAAACTTGTATTTTTTAATTATTTTTTGCTAATATTCAAATAAAGAGTCCGTTTCCTTACACAAGACTAACACAGCAGACTTTAACAGCATTACAGTAGATGTTGTGAATCCAGGAGACATAATCACAAATCTCTCCCATGTACTGTATATAGGGTTCCCCACTGATTTCAAGGGATCTATTCTAAAACTTAAATCAGTTTAAACTACAGCAGCAAGAATTGTACTCGCGCAAGCCTGGAAAATGTCAACTATACCAACAGACTGTGCAATAATCAGGAAAATTTTTAAATGTGCAGAAATGGACAAACTTACTTTAGAACTAAATAATAAGGAAGACTTGGAATACTACTTAACTTGGGAAAATTGGTATCAATGGATAGAAATTAAAAATAAGGAATGTATAGAATAAAATAAGATACAAAATGTGTTTAAATATGTTGATTAAGTAGGGAATAGATGAACAAAGTTAAGAATTACGTACTGTCAGAATGAAGTTGAATTGTATAACTATTATGGATGTATTTTTATTATAGATTTATTTTAACTTGTATGTTTAGATTTTAAATGTTAATAAAGGTAAATAAGTAGGTAAGTAAGTAAGTCAGTCAATCAGTCAGTCAGCCAATCAGTCAGTAAGTACCGGTAAGTAAGTAAGTAAGTAAGTTTATTTACAGGAATATCTTTAGTCTGCTAACAAGTTTCTTCTTTAAAAAATTCTTTAATCTTTAGAAGAGAGAGTCTTGGCCACAGAAGAAGAAAAAATAGAACAATTTGGTACCCAGTTCATTGTAATAATTTTTAAAACCTCGGATGAGCTCAAGAAAGAGTTACAGTTAGGCTATTTTCCAATTTTACCAAGATAAATTATCTGCACACATTCATACCGCAATGGCTTTGAATGTTATTCCTAGCAACAAATGATAAATTAAAGAAAGGAATTGGTTATCCATTTTCCCAAAGCAATAGGCTGCCCTTGAATGCGTTGTCCCTCCCAGAGCTACAGAGCAACAATCTGACTTTTGCAAATCCCTGGTTTAATTTGAAGTAAGTTTAGGTGGGAAACACACAAAGCTATAGAATTGAGCTGTAGCATAAACTAAGCCATCCGCATGGGGTGATTCCACCAGAAAGCACTAACGTTCTGCCACTATAACATTGCCTCTTTTGTAAGTAGTAGACACAGAGATTCATATATACCTGGAAATAAGGACTGGTGGGAAATCTTCACCTGTCTCGAATACAAAATGTATATTCCTCTGTATCAGGTCCTCGAATGGCTCCCTGGCATAAAGAGAGTTTCAGAAAAACATTCCAAGCGGAATAGATGGTATTGAGCTGTAATTGTAAAATGTAGGTCTTCTGTTGATTCTTTGTTAAGCAAGCTCTTACTTGATAAAGTGGTTTCATTGTTTAGCATTTATCAGATTAGAAAGGCTGGTTTCATTTTGACTGCTAAGATAACTATTAGTTTAAGTAGAGCAGAAGGGGGGCAATTATTCATTATTAGATGCACTGGCAATAATCTTAGTAAGGATTCCTTAGTAAAGATTCATCCTTAGTAAAGATGACTGTTTGGATAGCCAAAATGTGGCAGTTTTATTTATTTATTGAAATCATATCTTAAAACAATTCTGGGTGACTTACAGCCAATAAACAGTATAAAATAAATATAGAAAAATTGTTGGAAGAAATATCCTTCTGGATTCTGCTCCAAGTGACACTGGAAATATGGAGACTGCTTGGAAAGATGGTGTAATGGTGGACAGGATCACATGGCTTGAGTTCCTGAATAGAAAAGGGCAGATACAGCGAGTCTCCGGATTTTATGCTCTCTCTGGCTTTGAACTTCCTGGGGCCCAGAAAGAGTATCCTGATTGGTTGTCAGACTTCCAGGGGGTGGGGGTCTTAGCTAGCCCTGCTGGCTGATGTAATCTTCCCAGGTGCCATGTGGTGAGTTTCTGTCCTAGATGGGTCCCATTGTCTTGCAGATGAGCTCCATTGTCAAAGATTGAGTTTCTGCCTCTGGCCCATTGACAAAAGGGTGGGGGCAGGAAGGTGGGAGCTGCTTTGTCTTTAAAATATGCTTCTCCATTTCTCATCCAGGGAAACATAATATTCTGCCTTTTTAATATTTCCTAAAATATTTCATTCTTCCAGGAAAGGGGTGGGTGCTAACTTCCTACAAAATGAAAACCAGAAAGATTTCAATGGCTGGTAATCCATTTCAGGGACTGGTAAAAACATTGCAGGAAAACTCTAATGTTTTATTGTATATGAGAACCCTCAAAGGTTTGGCTTGCTCGCCTGACATTATTTGAAATCTCCAGGATCTGAAGGATCTTGCCATGTGGTGAGTTTTGAAATAGCATTTTTAACCAAGTATGTTGTGCCATCAGTTCAACACTCTGCATGAGGAATTATAGTCATTTGGTCTCGGTTTCTGAATATTTCTTCCCGTGTGTCTGTTTTAGTGAAGACTTTAGCTCAACTGACTAGATCGGGGGTGTCAAACTCGAGGTATCACGTTGTCATCACATGACGTATTGTGACCTTTCCCCCTTTGCTAAACTGGGGGGGGGGGTGGCCACTGTGTGAGACATCCGGCCAGCTGGCCGTGAGTTTGACACTCCTGAACTAGATAAACCACAAATATATGGATACATACAGTAGTTCATTTACTGAAATGAAGAATGTCTTCTTTTCTTTTTGTTGTCATGCCTGTTTACTGTTGTCATGCCTGTTTACATGGGCAGAGTCATACTGTTTTCTTGGAAACTTGGTTTACCATTGCCTTCTTCTTAGGACAGGGAGTGAGTGACAGACCCAGAATCATCCAGTTTATTGACAGGTGTGGAATTCTACCTGTTCTAATCAGCTCTTTCCTCTTATTTCCCCAAAACATGTCTACCGCAGTTTAAAAAAGAGGGGGAAAAGGTTTTGAAGAGTTCCAGAGTTAATATACCATTGCATAGCATTTGCACAAACAAACAACTAATAGATTACTACATCAAAACCTACAAAGCATTTCTTTAATAGGTCAATCTGAATCCCATGCAAATAATAATAATAATAATAATAATAATAAAAGGGGAATGTATATTTTGGGCAGCTATCCCATGAATTATCTTTTGTAGTTTTCCTTATCTAGTATTTTCTTAATAACACTTGTCTCATATTTAACGAGTATTTTTGAGCGGATCATCTGACATCCAACCAACATATCTCCCAATTTGTAAAATATTCTCAGGTCAAGTATCTTCAATGCAGACCTTCCTGAAATAGATGTTTATAGGTAAAGCCACACCTTATTATCACAAATATCCATGCATTATCTTATTGAAGAGAAAGACAGTTTGGTGTTGTGGTTAGGCACTAGTATAGATATTAGGATTTTTTTTTTCTTAGGCAGAAAAATAGCTGGGTGACTTTGGGTCAGTCATTCCCTCTCAGGACAAGCATGTAGGCAAGGGCAAACCGCTCCCAAAAGTCTTTCCAAGAAAATTGCAGAGTGAAGTCCAGACAGTTGCGAGGAGTCAACACAACACATGTGTACACATACAGAAAGAGTGGAGGGAAGAGGGAGAGGGAGAGGGAGAGGGAGATAGAGAGAGGGAGGGAATATTCTTCTGTCATTTTCGGGGGTGTGGCTCTTTAGGATTGGAAGCATTCATAACTCTATTTTATAGATCTTCCTGGTACTGAATTCACCAATATGGTATAACCAAATACCAGGGTAGAGCTAAGATGAGAAATATTGATAGATTAATCTTGTATTTGCTATTATTTTTCCTTCCCGGAATCTTAATTTGTTTCTTTGGACTGTGGTCAGATCTTTGTTTGTAGAGAGAGGTGGATTAAAATTTTTCATTCAAATTATCTTATGCATATTCTGATTTCTGTGCCACAAAAATCTTCTATCCTAAACAAAAACGAACAAACAAAAACAAACAATGCCTGAAGTGCTTTAACTGAGACAGAACTTCTAAATAAGTCTGAAAGTTAATTTCTGCTGGAGTAGATAATGGTAGCTGTTTTCCCCCTGAACTGCAGGTCTCTCTGTTCCGGCTGGTGACATGACTCCATAATCTATTGAAAAATATACCTTAAACTAATGGTAATAAACAAAACGGTCGTAGTATCTTGATAAGTACTCGTATTTTACCATTTAAGTAGCCGGTAGCAGAGGAAGCTGCCTAAATCGATTTTCCAATGTCACAAGAATTACTATTTTGAAAGAATTTGCCTTGCTATTTCTACTTTTACAGGAAAGGAATTCTATTGTTGTTTTACTCGCAAATCATTCTGTTTGGTGCCATCAGCAGGAAAAGAAAGCTACAACGTGAAGCTGCTTCTTCATTCCTGGCACTGAATAATAATCCAACAGTGTTGGAAAAAAGTCAGGGAAATGATTGGTCCACTATAGGGAGAAATGGCAAGGATGTAACAGGCAGCAGATAGAAACTGGAACTGTTTAATTCATTCTTTGCATCTGTCTTTGCACAAAAGGAAAAAAAAATAATAGTTCAACCTAAATAAAAGCAATACCATAAAATACAAGTTAGGAATACAAGTCAAAATAGTCAAGAAAACACTGATCCACTCTAGATGAGTTTATATTACCAGCACCAGATTACATTCCAGAGGTCTGAAGGAGCTGGCAAATGTGATCTCAGAACCACTGAACCATTGGCATGGTTTGCATCTTCAAAAAAAAGGGGGGAAATGGATCCAAGAAATTACAGACCAATCAGCGTGACATCAATACCTGGGAAGATCCTGGAAAAGTTAATCAAGCAACGGATCTGTGGACAGGCACAAGCAAAATTATTACTTGGAGAGCTCAAGCTCAGACAGGACCAAGGACCTCTCAAACCTATTACTAGAAACCAACATAGTTTTGTCAAAAACAGATCATGCCTGAAAATACTTATTGCATTCTTTGACAAAGTGACTAAATCAGTGGACTAGCAAATTGCTCTAGACATAGCATACTTGGACTTCTGTAAGGCATTTGACAAAATAAACTCACAGCCAGGGGTGAAATTCAGCAGGTTCTGGAGAACCGGTAGCAGAAATTTTGAGTAGTTCGGAGAACCAGCAAATACCACCTCTGGCTGGCCCCAGAGTGGGGTGGGAATGGGGATTTTGCAGTATCCTTCCCCTGCCACGCCCACCATCATGCCCACCAAGTCACACCATGCCCACCAAGCCACATCCACAGAACCGGTAATTTAAAAAAAAATGGATTTCACCACTGCTCACAGCCCACATCTTGGTAAAATAGAAAAATCTGGGATAGACAGCATTACCCAATAGATGAGATACTTAAAATCTAGTGGGATCCCATATAAAATATTAAGAATTTTCATGCAAAGTTTTTAGCAGCTCCTAGAATGGGTTACCAACCATCCAACCCTTTTGGGTTTTCATTTTCCTATGTTTATTTATAATGCTGTTGGATTTTATACTGTTTCATATATTGTTTTATCGGTTGAAGGCCACCCAAAATAGTTCTCAGATATAAACATGCTTTAAATAAACAAATAAAATCACCCCAATTGTCTACCAAAACTATCCTCTTTAGTAAAACTAGTCCCAATGCACTTAATACGAATAATTGGTCCCTTCTGCATTTTCATTTGATGGTTATCTTAGCTGTCGAAAAAGGAACAGCACTGCCTAATCTAATAACGGCTAAACCGTGAAACCACTTTATCAAATAAGAATTTCATTGCTTAGCAAAGAATCAACAGAAGACCTACATTTTGCAATTACAGCTCAATACGTCGATTCCTTTTCAGATGTTTTGCTGAAACACTTTATATGCCAAGGGAGCTTTTCCAGGACCTGATGTAGAAGAATATATGTTTTGTGTTTGAGAAAGATTACTCACCAGTCCTTATTTCCAGGTAGATATGAATCTCGTGTCCACTGCATGAAGGACTGGCTATGTTACAGGGGCAAAACGTTACTGCCTTGTGTTGAAACCACATTTTGCAAATGGCTTAGAGCAGGGGTGGGTTCTAATTTTTTTTACTACCGGTTCTGTGGGCGTGGCTTATTTTGTGGGCGGGGCTTGATGGTCGTGTGATAATTCTTTAGGATTTAGCAGAGGTACTGGTCTACCAGGCTTTTAACTGCTTGCAGAGCTGTACCAGTCTACCCATTTATTTTTGCAGGCACCGGTCTACTCATGTATTTTTGCAGGCACCGGTCTACCCATTTATTTTTGCGGGCACCGAACTACTCATTTGTTTTTGGAGGCACTGGTCTACCACCAAACTGCCTTTTACCATTGATCAGCTGTAGGGCGGCCCTTTGAAGCCCCGCGGCAAGAGTTTTTATAGTTTTTCCTTATAGCCCATCAGCTGGGACTCAGGAGGCAGCAATAGATTGGGGGTGGGGCCAAATAAAAGGTAAGAATAACATGGGGAGGGTACGGGGGCGGGGGGCCAGAACAGTTCGGTGACGTCATACCATCACTGCTACCGGCTCAGCAGAACCGGGAGGAACCGGGAGGAACCCACCACTGGTTTAGAGGTTTTGTAGTGCTCATACTATGGCTTTGTGTATTTTCTGCCTCAAAATAACTTCAAATCAAACCATGAATTTGGACCAATCAAATATTACTCTGTCAAAGGTAGCACTGAGCGGGATAAGGCATTCAGGGGCAGCCTACTGCCTTGGAAAAAAACAAATTGCCAATTCCTTTCTTTAATTTATCGTTTGAACAACATTCAAAACCATTGCCATATGAGTGTGCGCAGATAATTTATTTTGGTAAAATTGGAAAATAGCCTGTTGTGACTCTTTCTTGAGGTCATCTGAGGTTTTAAAAATTATTATAATTTTTAGGTGCCAAATTGTTCTATTCTTTCTTTTTCTATGGCCTGGATTCTCTCTTCTAAAGATTAGGTCTTAAAGGGCTTTTTAAAGAAGAAACTTGTTAACAGACTAAAGGTACTCCTGTGTTTACCTTGAACTGATTTAAATCTTAGAATAGATCCCTTGAAATCAGTGGGAAACCCTATATACGTGGGAGGGATTTGTGATTGTGTCTCCTGGAATCACAACGTCTATTGTAATGCTGTTAAAGTGTGCTGTGTGTCATCAAAGACTATTTGTTTGGAATGCGATTTATTTAAGACAACGTCAGAACCTGACACTGTGTTAGTCTTGTGCAAGGAAACAGATTGTTTATTTGAATATTAGCAAAAAAAATTTAAAAATACAAAGTTTGCTTTCATGAGCCTCCCATTTGATCCAAGTGGATTCAGGCAGAAGTATCTTTATAGTTTGCTTCTGATGGAATGAGAAATTCAAAATATTCTGTCTAGCTTATCTCATTTTCCATGAAAATTCTGCAACTGTAACTCTTCCTTGAGATTACCTGAAGTTTTATAAATTATTGTAATAGGCTGGATGCCAGATTCTCCTATTCTTTTTTTTTTCCTATGGCCTGGACTCTCTCTTCTAAAGATTAAGTCTTAAAAGGTCTTTTAAAGAAGAATTCTGTTAACATAGTAAAGGTACTCCTGTATTTACCTTGAAATGAACCAAGACTTAAATCTTAGAGTAGATCAGTTGTAAATCAGTGGGGAAGCCTACATACATTTTATATTTATTTATTCATTCATTCATTCATTCATTCTTTATTTATTTATTTATATTTTTGTTTATTTATTTATTTATTTATATTTATATTTATTTATATATTTATTTATTTGTTTTGTCAAATGTATTAGATAACAGATATAAATATAAACATGAGTATGAATACAGGAAATGGATACTAACAAAAGGAGACATTAGGATGGGGATGGTAGGCACGCTGGTGCTCTTATGCAGGCCCCTTACAGACCTCTTAGGAATGGGGTGAGGTCAACAGTAGACAGTCTAAGGTTAAAGTTTTGGGGTTTGGGGAAGAAACCACAAAATCAGGTATTGCATTCCAGGCATTGACCACTCTTTTGCTGAAGTTCTATTTTCTGCAATCAAGTTTGGAGCGGTTTACCTTAAGTTTGTATCTATTGCGTGCTTGTGTACTGTTGTGGTTGAAGCTGAAGTAGACATTGACAGGTAGGACGTTGTAGCTGATAATTTTATGTACTACGCTTAGGTCAGACTGAAGATGGCATAGATCTAAATTGTCTAAGCCCAAAATTTCAAGTCTGGTGGCATAAGATACACGAGAGGAACTTGTGATTATGTCCCCGTAATATCAATATCTACTGTAATTCTATTAAAGTATGCTGTGTCAGATGTGCAAGGAAATAATAGACTATTTGAATATTAGCAAATAAATTAAAAAGTGTAATTTTTGTTTTATTTTCTTTTGACCCAAATTAGTATCATGTGCAGATTTTTTACAGATTTTTTTTGTGATGGGATGAGAATTTCAAAACATTATGTCAACCATGCCTCATTTTCCATTAAAGCTCAGTAATATTGTTTTTCACTAAATTTTAGGAACAGCTTGATCTGAGGCAGTATCTCTCCCAGATTATCAGAAAGACTTTGAAATAGAATTTGGGATCTCTCTGGTGTTCAGAAAAACAGGAGAAATGGAACTCATTCAGTTTCACATATTTTAAGCTTCATTAATGTTGTACAAGAGTCTATGGATTGCAAATAAAGAAGACAAACGTGCATCTATTTTCTAAAAAGAGTGTGAGTTCCTCAAAATCTTTTTCAGATCTCTAGCTAGTCAGCTGCTAAATATGAAATTGTTATTTGTTCTTTCTATATTTGTTCAGTCTATATGTTTAATTTAGTAGAATTTATTTATTGACTGCTTGTTGGCTTTCTGTATTATCACCAGGAAAACTACAGAGCTTTGCCTTAATTAAAAAAATAACTTCATTTAACTCCTAATTTTTTTGGGGGGGGTGTTATAATTTAGCATAATTTAGGATTTATTGTATGCCTGCTTTGCCTCTCTTTGCAGGTGTTTATGTACAAAAGGAGAAATATACACAGGAAAAGAAAATTGAGTTGAGCAGAATGGCAGAGTTTGGTTCTACTTCGTTATTCAATTCAGAGTTTAAAAATGAAAGCTATGACAATCCAAATGGGACTGACTTTGAAAACGCCCAAATTCCAATGTCTACTGAGATGATCATCTTTAATGTCATCCTTTTTACTCTCTGCTTTTTGGGACTTCTAGGGAATGGAAAAGTCATCTGGATCCTTGGTTTCCATATGAAAAGGAATTCTTTCTCCATCTATGTCTTGAATTTGGCTGTGGCTGATTGTGGAGTACTCATGATGGAGGTTTTGATGCAAATATCCGAAATTCACAATCCATTTAATTTTAGAGCATCCTTTTTTCTCAAACTTCTTTATTTTATGATGTACAATGCTAGTCAACTTTTACTCATAAGCATCAGTGTGGACCGTTGTGTATCTGTGCTTTTTCCAATTTGGCATCAGTGCCATCGGCCACCCAAATTGTCCCTCATTGTGTGCGTTATCACTTGGGTTCTGCCCTTTGGGTACTTTGCCTTGGAAATGGTAGTTATACTTTCAGAGCCTTTTCTATTGTTTCAGTTGATTTTCAATGGGCTGATTTCTTATCCAGTGATGGTCGTTTCCACTCTGATCCTGCTTGTTAAAATTTTCTTTAAACCACGCCAGCAAAAGCGGAAAAGGGTGTTGACGGTAACCTTGCTTGCGCTCACGTGCTTCGTTGTATTTCGTTTGCCTCTGAGCATTTTTTCCATTATTACTTACAGCATAGAAAAAAACAGTGGTATAATATCAGAACTCGGCGAACTGTATACAGACTCGGTAATTGAAAGTAAAATGGTTGCTGATATTTTTTTAGCTATTATATATAGTTTTCACCCCTTGTTTCAACATATAATGATTCTTGCATTGCTGTCTGACATCTGTATCGTAGTAAACAGCGGTATCAATCCAATCCTTTATTTCCTTGCTGGGAAAAATAAAGAGGGATGGTCCAGAGTATCCATGAAACTTGCTCTCCGCAGGGTTTTCAGAAATGAAAAAGACATCAAGGAAGATGAGACACAGCATCATGAAACCCACTTATGAACATTTCTGGAAAAATTGATATTCCTTGTTTAACTGGAACCTCAGTTAAGATGTTCGATTCTTCTAAGATAAGGAGATTGATTTTTGATTGTTTGTACATTGTGGTTTATTAAGTACAACCGGGTACAACGATTTCCCACCACATTTTTTCCCTACATGTTACATCATGGAGATACAAATAAGATTCTAAAAAAGAAGTCCAGAGAAACTAACAGTCAAGAAGCTCTCCCTATCTTTTTATAATAAGTTTTTATTTTGTTTTATAGCATATAAAAATTCCAACTTCAGTTGAACAGTGTGTTGACTGAGTACAAATCATTTTAAGAAGTAATATTCCAAATGTTTACAGCAATATTTATCACATTTATATCAATATATATTAATACCAATAATAGTCATATTATTTGTTTAACCAATTTAACACATCTTCCTTGTATCACTGATCGTTTCATATATTTCCTTATTTCTAGATCCTGTTTTTGTCAGCTAACATTGATAAAATAAGTCCCAAGTCAAAAAATAATTTATTTCTTTTTCTTAATTGTAAGTGTTAGCTTGTCCATTTCAGTGCATTCTAATATTTTTCTAATCACGTCTTCATCTGTTGGGATCTCTTCATTTTTCCATTGTTATGAAAATACTATTCTCGCTGCAGTCAATACATGCAAAATTAGATAAACATTCCCTTTGTTATACTTGTCTGGTAAAATGCCCAATGAAAATGTCTCTATGTCTCTATGTTATCTTATCCTTTTTTCCTGCCATGTATGTATTTTTGTCCAATATTTTTTCCCTTTTTGACATCTCCACCACATATGATAGTATGAACCAAGTGACATTTCCAACATTTTGTGGAATTACCCTTAAACGTCTTTGCTAACTCATCTGTGAACTGGAAAAATGCTGGAGACGAAGCTAGCCATATGTTTGCTAGGATTTGTTAGGTTTTTATTTTTTTTGAAAGACAGCATGAGATTTCAGCACTATTATTTGAGATTAAGTTCACAAATGTTTGCCAGTATCTGTACTTTTCATCTATACCACTTCATTTGTATTGTAGAGTCAATTTCACATTAAGATAAAAATCGCTGTTTACATGTCTAAGGAGAATCAGTGAAAACCAGCTGTAAAATGTTTGTTCTAGCTTACTATAAGTCTACCTGAAAAATATGTTGTTACATCTCCATGCTCATAAAATTCATCTCTGATACACTTATTTTTCACATAATCCTACTTTCAAATCCTCAAATGGTCATGCTTAGTGTCTAATTCAGTGTTTTTCAACCTGGATCACATTAAAATAAATGGACTTCAAATGCCACAATTCCCCAGGTAGCTATTGAGGAATTCTAGCGTTTGAAGCCCAACCATCTTAAAGTAGCCAATTTTGAGAAACACTGATCTAATTGTTTGATTGCCTTTCTTCAGATATTATTAGTGGCAGGAGCTCTCTGGTTTTGCAGAGTTATGTTAATCAATTTATGTTAGTCCTGAAATATCTGGTAAAGGTCTACATCATCCTAATAAGAGAGGGCTGGGTCATCATTTCTATCCAAAGACATTGGTATTTCTTCTGGACAAAAGATGTCACTTTTGTCCAATAACAGAGTGGCTTTTGGCAGTGGAATTTACTTCTTTGATTGAATCTTCAGAAACCCAAACTCTGCTTTTCAGAATGCCACATGGCATCCTGTTATCCCTGAAAGTCTGTTTAGCTGATTCCAAAATCTTTTTTGCTAAAGATTTTAATTTATGCTGGGAAACCCAAAGAACGTGTAATGTTTGTTCTTCTTTCAAGAAGCAGTTTGAGTGTCCTCCTGCATTATTTGAGCCAAGTGACACTCTTATTTGGTACCAATTAATCATAACTTGCTACTTAGACATGAAATCCTGTGTCACAGAAATGCATCAGAATTAACCATATCAAAATCTCTATTTAACAAAATAAAGTTTTCTAATTATATTCTTGTAGACTAATCTGTTTCCGATAGCCTTTGATGTCTCCTTTCCAACTTGAGTTACAGACTAATACAGCTATTCTCGCATACTAAAAAGCAGAGACATCACCCTGCCAACAAAAGTGTGTATAGTCAAGGCTATGGTTTTTCCAGTTGCAATGTATGGCTGTGAAAGTTGGACCATAAGAAAGGCTGAGCACCAAAGAATTGAGGCCTTTGAACTCTGGTGCTGGAGAAAACTCCTGAGAGTCCCTTGGACTGCAAGGCGATCAAACAAGTCAGTCCTAGAGGAGATCAACCCTGACTGCTCTCTAGAAGGCCAGATCCTGAAGTTGAAACTCAAATACTTTGGCCACCTAATGAGAAGGAAGGACTCCCTGGAGAGGAGCCTAATGCTGGGAATGATTGAGGGCAAAAAAAGAAGGGGACGACAGAGAATGAGGTGGCTAGATCAAGTCACTGAAGCAGTCGACGTGAGCTTAAATGGACTCCAGAGGATGGTAGAGGTCAGGAAGGCACAGAGGAACATTGTCCATGGGGTCATGATGGGTTGGACATAACTTCTCAACTCACAACAACAACAGCTATTCTCTGTTGTTATCACTCAATGTGTGTTCTAGCTCTTCCCTGTTTATGTAAAATGCTTTAGAAATGCATGCTTCTCCCACAGTTGTGCATGTCATTTCCTCAAGGTTGTACAAATCAGTTTACAAATCAAATAAAGTTATCTGATCCACATATTCATCCACCTTCTGTCATTTAAGCCAGTTGGTTGTTTATTTAGTGTATGGCATTGTTACATTAGCCAGGAGACTACAACCTTCTCTTTGCAGAGGAAAAGCAAGACATAAATCTAACTAAGGAAATAAATAAGATGAAAGATGTACCAATTTCATACTGTGTCCTATCAAAATTCAAAGTAAGAAGTTGTGGGTGCCCCATCACTGGAGGCTTTTAAAAAGAGACTGGACAGCCACTTAATTCATCATTGCAATTTTCTATCTTGGAGAGATACTTTTCTATGGGGATATACACCTTGTCATCTTGTTGACATTGTCTCTTTCAGTCATATTCTCACTACATATAGAACAGGGGTGTCAAACTCACGGCCCGTGGGCCAGATGCATCATGTGCTGACTCCGCCATCGCCCGGTTCAGCAAAGGGGGAAAAAGTCCTGATACATCATGATGATGCCATGACGACATGAGTTTGACACCCGATATAGAACAATGAGATCATTTGGAACTTTGAGACTTACAGCTGGTCTTCAGAGTTCTGGCCATTCCAATGTCATCTGAATGTGATTTCCAATGCTATCTGCCAGTTCCCAACAAGCAAAGTTAATGGATAAGTAGGATGGGAGTCAGTAGTCATGGTCACATGCGATCCTCGCTTGATGACCTGTGGTGATTGACTTAACACAGTGAATATAGGTATTGCTATCGTTAAGTGACATGGTGGCTTGAAGTTGTGTTTTATTTAGTTCTGAGAATTTTATTTGAATTGCCATCATAACTTGAGGACTACATGTGCACCATACTACAATAGGAAGCTCAATTGATGAAATACATAGGATTTCATGTACGGAGGTTTTCAAAATTTGTGACCCCTTTTGAATGTTCAATATTACTTCATAAATGTAAATGGAAACATGACTTTTTGACTACTCAAGTCCTAAAACTAGAGAAAAAGAACCCAATTAAACAAATGAGTTAAACTTCTTCATTTACCTGTTGACGGAAATGATCTGAAGCTACATATTTGTGTGTGGCAAGAGCGCATGGATATCTAGGATTAACACTTCACTTCAAGGGTGCGTTAAAGTCAGGGGTTTCCATCAATAGAGTGAGAATCAGGCGTGAGTGTTGGCTGTTCTGTCTTATTTTAAGAATTCAAGGTATTCTCTATGAAAGACAAACTAGGACAGCTTACTCTAGTGGTTAAGGGTTAGGGTGGGCTGGAGAGAGAGGGGGGAGGGAGGGAGGGAGAGAGAGAGGGAGACTAAGGAGACTTAGTCCCAATGGGCAGCAGGGTGCTTGCTGGCTGCCTGAAAAAAGCCTAGAAACTAGTGGATTGTGATTTCACTGAACTAGGGCTGCATAAAAATGTTGGTTTATGTAGGAAGAACCTGGCTAAAGAGAAATACACATAAAGGCCTACGAAAAGAAAAGAAAACATATAT
>WNWU01000116.1:974473-1003740 GCA_012654045.1 Ptyas mucosa | reverse complement strand
TAGAATAGAATAGAATAGAATAGAATAGAATAGAATAGAATAGAATAACAGAGTTGGAAGGGACCTTGGAGGTCTTCTAGACTAACCCCATGCTTAGGCAAGAAACCCTACACTACTTCAGACAAATGGTTGTCCAATCTCTTCTTAAAAACATCCAGTGTTGGAGCATTTACAACTTCTGGAGACAAGTTCTTCCACTGATTAATTGTTCTGTCAGGAAATTTGAGGGGCTCCTACAAAAATGAGGGGGTCAATCTATTTTCTAAAGTACCAAAAAGCATGACAAGAAACAATGGTTGGAAACTATCCAAAGAGAGACGCAACCAAGGACTAAGAAGTAATTTCCTAAGGGTGAGACCAATCAACCAATGGAATACTTGTCTTCAGAAGTTGTGGGTGCTCCATCACATGCAAGCCACACAGTTACAAGATAATTTGAAATCTTTACAGTTTAATACTGTAAACTAACTCTTAAATGCTGAAAATGCAGTATCAAAATACATAAACATAGAAACAGCATTGCAACCCTATTCCAAATTAATAAAACCAATTCTGCTAATTAGAAGGTGTATTTTAAAAGATGTAAGAACTCTGACAAGAAACTCCTGTTCTGTATTAACATTGTTAAAACTCCTTCCCTGGCCTAATCCTGTCAAGAACGAGGAGAGATTCAACCTGGAAATAAAGAGAAATTTTCCGACAATGAAAACAATCAACCAATGGAACAGCTTGCCTTCGGAAGTTGTGGGACTGCCATTTGTCAGAAATGGTGTAGGCTCTCCTGCTTGGGTGGGGGGTTGGACTAGATGACTTAGAAGCTCCCTTCCAACTCTGTTAATCTGTATGATCTGTAAGTTTTTATTGTTTCTATGCTGACTGTATTCCTGCAGTTTTGTTATTGCAACTAAGTATTTGCCTGTTAAATGGGTCTTGGCTGTCTGCCCAGAGCTATTAACTGAAGGGAGAGAGAAGAAAAAAACCCCTCGCTTTCACTTTATTTCCCCGCCCCCAGTTTTAAACTGGCTAGAATTTTTCTGCTGAGGAAATGGCTGTGTGGTTATTTCTTCTTTTTCTTTTCCCTTCCTTTGATTAATTACAAACGAGCAGGAATGACTGAGGTGTGTGTGAGCTACTGGAATCGTTAGGCAGACAGGCAGGCAGGCAGGCTTGACTATTCAGCCGGTTCACAGAATTCCAGAAAGAGTTAACAAACGGTTTTCCCGAACCGGTGTAAACCGTTTGAATACCACCACTGAATAATATACTTACGATTTGTAGTATTCAGGCCAAATATGTAATGCAGCTCCTTCAATTACAGGCAGTGATACTTTACCTAAGGAAGCAATAGTAAGTCATGGTTATAGTTAATAACAGCAAAATCTATCTCTATCTATCTATCTATCTATCTATCTATCTATCTATCTATGTATTATCTATCTATCTATCTCTCTATCACCTATCTCTCTATCATCTATCTAGCTAGCTATCTGTCTAGCTATCTAGCTATCTATCTATGTATTATCTATCTCTCTATCTCTCTATCACCTATCTCTCTATCATCTATCTATCTATCTATCTATCTATCTATCTATCTATCTATGTATTATCTATCTATCTATCTCTCTATCACCTATCTCTCTATCATCTATCTAGCTAGCTATCTGTCTAGCTATCTAGCTATCTATCTAGCTATCTAGCTAGCTATCATTTATCTCCATATATATAATATAGTGTCTCCCTAAGTAAGTATTATTTTTTTGAAAAACAAACTATTCTACCCATTCTTGTTTTTCTGTCCTTTTCAGAGATGCATATGGGCCTCCAATCACATTTTTTTTTCTTAAAATTCTCTTCAGGAATATAGAGGTTGACTTTATTGCCTGAGTCCTACCAAAGAACACATCATTGTGTAAAAATTATTATATTCTCCATAAGCCTGTTTAATAGATGATCTATTCTCTCCAGCAGCCATTTTGTGAATGCACCCAATTATTCCCCCCCCCCCAAAAAAATACCAAAGGACCCATCTGCAGCACCATGACCTCTACATATGTACAGATAGGAAAAAAACTGTTAGGGATCCATGATCTGGTGCTACAATTTGAATTTTGGAATAAGCCCATAAAGCATCTTCAAACACTTGAGTTTTTCTTCATCAGTAGGAGACACAATGGAAAGAAAAATAATATATAATATAATTCATGTGGTGTTCCTACTTATTATAAGATTAAATAGTTGCGCCATCGTACCAAAAGTCTTGTTTGTTTCATTGGAGAAATTCAGATCAGTGGTTGAAAAGGACGGTCCAGAGCTCTGCAATTTAAGGGGAAATATAATTATCAGAATAAATAAAAGGGAACTTGACTTCTGATTATCAAGATGATTCATAGGAAGAAACATATTTCAGAGTCACTAACTTTTGTCCCATCCACTCAAAACCCTTCTTAGTTTTCAATTAATCAAGCAATTAAAATATGTTTATGACAAACATAAATTAAAAAACTATTCATGTAATCAGTATGAAAAAGGAGTAAAAAATAATTTTGAGAATATCTTTTAAAAGTTAGCAGCAAACAATAACATGAGGGGAGAATCTGTGGCCTTTCAGCAGCTACAGCTCTTGGTGAGAATTATCAGGCTTCTTAGAGATTTCTAAGAAGTGATCACGTAGGAGATATTCATGGTCGCCTCTTGCAAAAACAGTTAGAACTGTGAACAATTGGAAGGTTTAACCTTGATTGCCATTAGATATATATAAGGAACAATCTAATAGTATATGTGTGAGAGAGTTTCTGCCTCCTGATTGTTGTGGTGGGAAAATAGGAAGCAGGTCTATTAGGCATGTTTACTGCCTTGACAATATGTCTGTCTCTATCATCCATCATCCATCATCCATCATCCATCATCCATCATCCATCATCCATCATCCATCATCCATCATCCATCATCCATCATCCATCATCCATCATCCATCATCCATCATCCATCATCCATCATCCATCATCCATCATCCATCATCCATCATCCATCATCCATCCATCCATCATCCATCATCCATCCATCCATCATCCATCACCCATCATCCATCATCCATCCATCCATCATCCATCCATCCATCATCCATCATCCATCATCCATCATCCATCATCCATCATCCATCATCCATCATCCATCCATCCATCATCTATCATCCATCCATCCATCCATCCCTATCTATCTATCTATCTATCTATCTATCTATCTATCTAGCTAGCTAGCTATCTATCTATCATCTAGCTATCTAGCTATCATCTCTATTATTATTATTATTATTATTATTATTATTATTATTATTATTATTTTAATTTGTATACCGCCCATCTCCCAGAAGGGACTCAGGGCGGTGGACAGCCAAAATTAAAAATATAAAAAGTACAAAAGTTAAGATAATTAAAAGAAATTAAATCAATCGGCCTCCCAATTTAAAACCCCAAATCTATAAAATTAAAATCCCATTAAAAACCATTTAGGCTAGGCTGGCTTGATGGAATAAATAAGTCTTCAGGGCCTTATGGAAGGTCCAGAGGTCCGGGATCAATCGTATTCCAGGAGGTAGCTCATTCCATAGGGCGGGTGCCCCCACAGAGAAGGCTGTCCCCCTGGGGGCCGCCAGCCGACACTTCTTGACCGACGGCACCCTGAGGAGGCCCTTTCTGTGAGAACGTATTGGCCGGTGGGAGGTTATCGGTAGCAGCAGGTAGTCTCGTAGATACCCTGACCCTAAGCCATGGAGTGCTTTGAAGGTGAGAACCAATACCTTAAAGCGCACCCGGAAGACCAACAGGAGCCAATGCAGCTCGCGCAGGAGAGGTGTTACATGGGAGCACCACGTCGCTCCCATAATCACCTGCGCGGCCACATTCTGAACCAGTTGGAGCCTCTGGGTACTCCTCAAGGGGAGCCCCATGTAGAGAGCATTGCAGTAGTCCAGGCAAGACGTAACGAGGGCATGGGTGACTGTGCATAAGGAGTCCCGATCCAGGAAGGGGCACAACTGGTGTTTCAGGCGAACCTGATAAAAAGCCCCCCTGGCCACGGCCGTTATATGCTTTTCTAAAGACAGCCGTGTGTCCAGGAGGACACTCAAGTTGTGAGCCCTCTCTGTGGAGATCAATGACTCGCCCCCAATAGCCAGCTATGGCACCAGCTGGTTATATCGGGACGTCAGTATCCCCAGCCACTCGGTCTTGGAAGGGTTGAGTCTACCTGCCTACCTACCATCTACCTGCCTGCCTGCCTGCCTACCTACCTACCTACCTAATGACCTATCCGTCCATCCGTCTGTCTGTCTGTCTGTCTGTCTGTCTGTCTGTCTGTCTGTCTGTCTATCTATCTATCTATCTATCTATCTATCTATCTATCTATCTCTAGCTATCATCTAGCTATCTATTATTTATTTTATTTATTTATTTATTTATATTTATATGCCGCCCTTCTCCGGAGACTCAGGGTGGCTTACAATGTGTTAAGCAATAGCCTTCATACTTTGTATATTTATACAAAGTCAGCTTATTGCCCCCACAAACCGGGTCCTCATTTTACCCGCCTTAGAAAGGATGGAAGGCTGAGTCAACCTTGAGCCTGGTGAGATTAGAACTCGCAGTAATTGCAGGCAGCTGGATGTTAAATGCTGCCTTAATAGGAGGCATTAGCCTGCTACACCACTCAGGCTCCTAGCTATCTATCATATCTATTTATGATATCTAGCTAGCTAGTTATTTATGATATCTAGCTCGCTATCATATCTATTTATCATCTACCTATCTACCTATCTACCTACCTACCTACCTACCTACCTACCTACCTACCTAATGACCTACATCCATCCATCCATCCATCCAGAAGACAGAAGTGGTGATAGATGTAGCAGTGCCAAGTGACAACAACATCAGTAAGGAGTATGTGAAGTTGGAGAAGTACAAAGTCCTGAAGGCGAAGAGGATACCTTACCATACAATACAACACAATATTTTATTCAGCTAAGTGTAATTAGACACACAAGGAATTTGCGTCCAGTACAAAAGGTTCTTTAAAATAAAGGCCAATATGGTCCCAGAAGCAGTAGGAGCATTTGAAATTGTGAGTCCTAAGCTGGGAGAGTGGTTCCAACAGATCGCTGGAACAACATCAGAGGTCTCTATTCAGAAGAATGCAGGGATGGGAACAGCTAAGAAACTGCACAGAACCCTCATAATCCAAGGCATCTGTAGAAGACCAAGATTGAGGAAGACATAATTCACTCAAAAGCGGTGAGAGGGGATTTTATATATGCATGCGTACAGAGGGTATGGGGTACTTTTCTTTTTTAGTAAAGAAAACGAAACCTAATCGTATACAAGCAATCTTCCAAAGTGGGATGTTGCTTCAGCCAAAATCTTAGAAAACAAAATCTTAATTAGACTCCTAAGAGAAATTAGGCTTAATTCCAGATGCATGAAAGGAGTAGAGAGCATTGGAAAGGCAGTTTGGTCTACTTTTCAAGGCCACAGCCCAGAAACCAGGAGACTGTGAGTTCTAGTTCTGTTTTAGGCATAAAAACCAGCTGGGTGACTTTGGACCAATAGTTTTCTCTCAGTCAAACTCCTCCACCCCTCAATGTACTTCTAGAGAAACTAGCAGGAGGAAGGAAGTTCAGTGCCTTCAGCTATTTGTAAAAATAATAATGACAGGATATACAGTAATTATATAAAATTAGAAGCTGGATAGCAAACAGGTAGTAAGATTTTCAATTGGCCATAGGATTCGATGGTATTGGCTGATAACATCCTAATGGTACCCAAGTCTTATCATGAGCTAAAAAAAGAAAATGTACTTTGCAAATAACAATTATCAGCACTCAAGTGCTACCTTTATTGCTGACATACCTGATAATCACCGGAGGAATCTCCAGAGGAGAAAAGTAGATCTCTTTTGGGATCTAAGGAAGACATTCTCCGTGGCCAGCGCTTGTTGCTGTTACAATTGGAGCAGAGAACTTAGGTAGCCTAAGCTGCTAAAACCTAGCGAGGAAAAAAAAAAAGAGAATATCCTTCCCTGCTTTTGTATTAGGACAAAATTATTGTGAAATAAATGTGTAAACATCTTATCACAACTTGAAAGAAGGAACGACCTAAAAAATTCTCCCCCGTTTCCCTTTATAGTATTCCATTTTCTTCTTGTCCCTTTCTCTTTTAATTACATTGTACTTCTTAACAATCGTATTGATTTTATACATTCTATCCATTGATATATTCATTCTTTCCATTTTCAAATTTCACCCCTATTTTTAATATCCATTATTTCTAGTCTCTAACCACTTATACCATTTATGCCAGATTATATAATATTCTGTATCTTCCTTTTCTTTGAGCTCTTTTGCTAATTTGTCCATCTCAGCACATTCTAGGAATTTTTTTTTTATCAGTTCTTCTTCTTCTGTTTTCCCTTTTCCAATTTTGTGCATATGATATACGTGCAGCTGTTATAATATGTAAAATCAAATATTTTATTTCTTTGGTGCATTTTTCAGTAAATAATAAGAATGTCTCTGATTTTCTGTTCATAAATTGTTCTATTATTTTCTCCAACCACTTTTTAAACTTAGCCCAGAATTTTTTTTGCAGTCGGACACGTCCACCAAAGATGGTAATATGTTCCGTAGCTCTTATTACATTTCCAACATACTGGAGATTTATTCGGAAACATCTTCATGAGTCTAGCCGGAGGTAGATGCCAGTGGTGGGATTCTGCCGGTTCTAGGTGGTTCGGCTGAACCGTTTGTTAAATTGCTGGCTCGCCCCCCCCCCCTTGTCCCGCCCCTCCGCACCACTGGGCGAAGGGTGGACGAGCCAGCAATTTAACAAAAGGTTCGGTGTTTTTTTATAATTTTATTGGCCTCGCAGCTGCTGTGCAGCTTCAAAGGGCCGCCCTACAGCTGATCAGTGTTAAAAGAAAACAAATGAGTAGACCAGTGCCTGCAAAAATAAATGGGTAGACCCAGTGGTGGGATTCTACTTTGGTAAAACCGGTTGTTAAGTAGTTAAATAGTTAAGCAAGAAAAAACAGCCCCTTTCAGCTTCGGTATAATTAACTAGCACAAGTTGATTAGATTGGCCTCCCAACTCTCAGCTGATTTGCTCTCAGCTGTTTTGCGCAGGCTCTTTTGCAAGCTCTTGTTTTGCAAGCTCTTTTTTTTCCCCTAGCTGAAACTGAAAGTAAAGCAGGCTGTGTTGCAATGTGACAAAATGAGGCAGGGAGAGAGATTTCTTTTTCTTTTTGCTCACCAAAAAAGGTAGGTGCAAACAATGGGAAATTTAGAGCAAAAGAGGAGAGTTCAAGATTTTAAAACACAAAAGAAAAAAAGCTCTATTTAACTAGGGAATTGTAATAATTGAGATACTATTAATTGTATATTGTGTTGAAAGCAGAAATGGTTAAGTTGTGGTTTGGAGGAATATATGGGGGAAATTATTTGGTTTATTATTGATTTGTAAGAAATTGGATTGCATGGAAATAATTGGAATATTCATGTTCATATTGATTAATATACAAAAAGGATAGTTATATAACTAATTGATTTATATTAAAATGTTGAATTTCTATTAAACAACTGTAATATTACATAATTAACCAATGTGAGGATGGATATAAAAATAAATGACAATGGGAAGGGGTATAATATAGAATAGACGGGAAAAATTGAATTTGATTAAGATTAGAGATGAGGATGAAGGGTAATATTGGTTTTTTAAAAAATAGATGAGGAATAAATATGGCAAAAAGGAAATATAGAAATTGTAAATTTAATTGAAATGACTAAACATTGTTTAAATTTGTGAACCGGCCAAATACTCAGTTCAAAGAAAATGCATTGTATGTTTGTATGTGTGTTTCTAATTATTGCTATTTATTCATATTTGTTCTCTTTTATTCTTTAAAGTTTAACAATTCATTCTTTATCTTAATATCTTTATATTTGTTTGGGGTTGGTTTTCTTCCCTTTCATCTTTTTTATTGTACAGCAATCTTTCTCCTCAAACCTACCACCTCTTTTCTTTCCTTCTTCCCCCCCTCTTCTTCTCCTCCCTATTTCCTCTTCCTTTTTCCTTCTCCTCCTCTCTTCCTTCCTCTCTTACCCTCGCTCCTACTCTAATTTCCCTTCCCTTCCTTCATCCCTCCCTATTGCTGTATCCTTTTATGCATATGGACTTCTCAGAGGGCTGAAAAAGTTATTTTTGACTGGTCCTTGCACTTTTGACCAGTTCTCGAACTTACGACTGTCCTCACATTTTACGTTTTTGCCCTATCTTGTCACCATGGTGAAGAGAAGCAGTTGTGAAACGAGTGACACGGTTGTTAAGAATGCTACAATGGGCATAAATGATGACCAGTCCTAAATGTGAAGACCGGTCAAAAATGCGAGGACCAGTCAGAAATGACTTTTTTCAGCTCTCTGAGTAGTCCCTATGTGCATATGGACTAATCAGAGTGCTGAAAAAGTTATTTTTGATTGGTCCTCGCACTTTTGACCAGTCTTTGAACTTACGACTGTCCTCACATTTTACTTTTTGCACTCTATCTTGTCACCGTGGTAAAAAGAAGTAGTGGTGAAATGACTGACACAGTTGTTAAGAATGCCGCAACGGGGAGAAATGTGAGGATGGTCATAAGTGCGAGGACCGGTCAAAAGTGTGAGCACCAGTCAGAAATGACTTTTTTCACCCCTCTGAGTAGTCCCTATGCACATAGCCACGCCCACCTGGTCACATGACCAGCTAGCCACGCCTACCCAATCACACGACCAGCTAGCCACGCCCACCCAGTCACATGACCACCAGGCCACACCCCCAACTAAGCCATGCCCACAGAACCGGTTGTTAAAAAATTGAATTCCACCACTGGTAGATGCCATCTATAAAACATCTTCAACTGGTATGTCGTGGACATGGTTAATTTTGTATTTATTTGCCACATTTTCCCCCATCTCTCCAATTCTATTGTGTGATTAAAGTTTTTTACCCATTTGATCATTGTATCTTTAACTACTTCTTCTTCCATCTTATATCGCAGTAAAAAATTGTCTATCCTACTAATTAATTTCTCCTCTGTCCCTTGTATAATTTTATCCAATTCATTTTGTTCATTCTGTACTTCGTATAATTTTGTATCTTCTTTATATTTTGACCGAATTTGCATGTATGTCCACCAATCAATTCCTCTATTAAGATCATGTTCCAATTCCTGTTTTGATTTCAAATTTCCTTGTTCTTTTAGTATATCTCTATATCTTATTATCTTAACCCATTCAATTAAATTTGGATGTTTTAATGCTTCTATAGGTGGTAAATGGGTATTTTTGTGTAGTGCTGTTTTTTTAATTTTTAACCAAATTAGTAGCAATGCTTTCAGGTTTTCATTTTTCCTAGCTGAAGCAGACAGCTCTGCTGATCACTAAAACACTTGAAATTAAAGTTTTAAAGTCTTACAGTTTCTGAAGGAAAATTTGCAAGGATGTTCATGGTCCCTTCACTGAATGCCAAAGAAGCCAACAGTAAACAGTCCAATCAAAGAACCCTTAAAACCATCCCCTTCAACACTGACAGGGCAAGCCACTAGATTATGAACTGAGAGTAAATCCCACTCCTTACCAGAACTGATGATGTTACCTAGTTTGGCTAATGAAACATCTTTAAGAAAACAATCAATCTCAGAATGCACCAAGGATTCCTCATGGCTTTCTATTCTACAGCTGAGAAGATGGAACCACTTGTTTCTATAGGGTCTAACTTTAAGAATTAAACTCATCTTCCACAAATATTATACGGTCTTAATTTTTCCTTTTTCATAACTCCTTTAGTTTCTTTTGTTTTTCTCCTCTTATAGTCAGTCTACTTTAATCAAAGTTACTTAGATGGGTGTTTTCCCTATACCAGTGATGGCTAACCTTTTTGCCGTCATGTGCCAAAAGCAGAGATAGTGGGCGGGGGGATTGCGCGCATGCGTGCCCACACCCATAATTCAATGTGCCCCATCCCCCTGGCTCCCCCCCGCTTTTGGCATGTGATGGCACGGTGGGCCTGGTAGGCCCATTTTTTTGCCCTCCCCAGGCTCCAGAGCCTTTCTAGGAGCCTGGGGAGGGCGAAAACAGCCTTCCTCACTCTCCCAGAGGCCCTCCAGAGGCCTGGAAACAATCTGTTTCCCAACTTCCGGTAGGCCCAGAAGGCCCGAAAATCAGTTGGCCAGCACGCACATGCGTGCTGGACTGAGGTAGGGCAACGCTCGCGTGCCCACAGATATGGCTCCGTGTGCCTCCTGTGGTACCCGTGCCATAGGTTCGCCATCACGGCCCTATACAATTACTGATATATTATTTCTATTTGGTATATTTCATTAATAAAAATCTTACATTTTTTTCAAAAAGGCACTAAACATTAAGTTGTCTTTTTGATGCTCTTATCCAAATTTGAACTGTGGCCATACTTTAGATCCTACTTACTGACCCATTCATATTTCTGAAATGGTATCACCCTGTTAGTGTTGGCCATCAAATTAATCCCGTTCATAAAATTGTGGAAGCATTACATCAGACTTTGAAAGTGAAATTCTATCTCCATGTCTTTTCTATTGTCTTCTCCTTCCTGGAAAATCCTCTGAAATGTCACTTTGATGTTCTCTCTAAGTTGAGTTCTCTTTTTTTCCTCCCAACAAAAAATATATCATTGGAATAACACTGCTATTTAAGCACGTCACTAAACTGCTCAGTTCTAATATATAAATGGGGATGTTTTCAAATGATGCAATGATGCAAATGACATTAAGAGCAGAGGTTGGTTTCAGAAGGTTCTGACCAGTTCTGGAGAACCGTTAGTGCAGATTTTGAGTAGTTTGAAGAACTGGTAAATACTACCTCTGACTGGCCCTGCCCTCATCTACTCTCTGCCTCCCAGGTCACAGCTGATCAGGAAGAAATGGGGATTTTGCAGTAACCTTCCCCTGGAGTGGGGAGGGAATGGAGATTTTACAGTATTCTTCCCCTGCCACACCCACCAAACCACGCCCACCAAGCCACACCCACAGACCCAGTAGTAAAAAAATTTGAAACCCACCACTGTTTAAGAGGAAGAGCAAAGAGGAGGGAGATGATAAGAGTGATCAGGATAATCATTAAGAGAGTGTATTGAAAAACTGTTGCATTTCACAGCAATCTTTAACAAAAAGAACCAAACTGACATTTGTGTAAAGTGGAAGAGCAGTCAATGCAGACACCTTGAAGGGGTACCATGGTGTAACTGCATTTTCACTAACCCCTGAACTAAAACGTATAAAGTGAACTGCCAAGAACAAGAAGAAAATGATCACAGGAGAACACACATAATTATGGAGAAATGTCCCAGCTGATAAGGACAATGACATTCCGTGAGAAGAGCCAAATGTCAATCCCAGCTAATGGCAGTCAGTAGAAATTGGCTAGCCATGCCCATAAACTAGAAAAACTGAAGAGAGATATTTTCCAGGAGAACAGCTTCTTGGATCAAAAGGGAAAGATCAAGACCAGCCTGACTAAGAGAACCTCAAGATCAACTGTCGCCAAGTTCAGGATATAGACTGTGAAAGGATAGACTTTGTTGCTGAAGCCCAAGACCCAGATAATCATTCTTTTCCCTACAATGCTGAAACTGGAAATGATGAATAATAATTGAGTAATAATAAGAAGAATCAGATTCCAAAATGGATACAACTGGAGACTGAGCATCCATATGCGTTTCTGTAGAAGGTGTAGATAAGAAGTTAGGCATGTTATTCAGTCTATGATCTGGAATCAGTTTCACTGCTAAGCTGAAGAAAGGATCAATCGGTTAATTGCATGCTATAGAAACAAGAGCAAAAGTCTATTGTTGTTATTAGTCGCAAAGGTGTGTCCGACCTATTGCGAGTCCATGGACAATGTTCCTCCAGGCCTTCCTGTTCTCTACCATCCCCTGAAGACCATTTAAGCTCACGCTGACTGCTTCAGTGACTCCATCCAGCCACCTCGTTCTCTGCCATCCCATTCTTCTTTTGCCCTCAATCGTTCCCAGCAAAGTCTATTATAGGATAGTAAACGCAAAATGTCCAACACATGAATTTGTGAGTTGAACTTGAACTTGATGATTCTCTTTAATTAAATGTAAATGCAATACTTTTCCAAGGAGGTCCTAAAAACGTATCATTATTTTTCCTGCCTGCCTACGTGCCCCTCTCATTCTATTTTCTGTATTACAGACAATTTATAAGTAATAAACCCTTTAAGTATCCAAGTGAGATACACTTTGCGATTGTTGTGGTTTGGGGAAAAAAATAAGATGAGATTAAGCAAAAATGTTGACTGCATTATTTATACAAGTTTGCTAAATTATTATTTATTTCAATTGCCATTGAATTTGCCTTTGGGTACAGCATCAAAGACAAAGGGGCAGATCATCATGGAGAATATCTACCCTGTTCCCCCAAAAATAAGACATCCCCTGATAATAAGCCCAATCGGGCTTTTGAGCGCATGTGCTAAAATAAGTCTCCCTCCAAAAATAAGCCCTCCCCGAAAATATTTAAATGCAGAGCTGGAAATCAGGTAAGATGGCAAGAGGAGCCACATCTTGCTCAATGTACCCCAAAATAATAAGACCTCCCTGAAAATTAGGCCAAGTGCTTATTTCAGGGTTCAAAAAAAATATAAGACAGGGTCTTATTTTCAGGGAAACACAGTATGTGCTTCCTAAGAATTGACAGTGACTTGATGGCACATAATCAGTCATGGAAAAAAACATTCCAAGTATGGATGTTTGATAAATTCAGAGAGCACCTACCTTTGGATATCCAAATTCTACTGAGTTGGCCTACTTCAGGATGTCTTCATTGTAATCCCTGATCTGGAATCAAAAGAAGTCCTCGCTTCTCTCAGGATTGTCAGCAAAGTGGAAACACAGAGGTGGTCTTGGTCCAGGAAGAGTGAGACATCAGTTCTTCCAAACATTCCTTATAAAGCCATTAAATTTTGGACCCATTAGTGTTTGGCTGAACTCTGCAATTAGTATGAAAAAGTTATATCATTTTAAAATGTCTAAATTACTGCTAATAGGCAATTAAATTTCCTGTTTAATTATCCTTCAGGAGTACCATTACAGAAGGTAGAGAAACAAAAAAAGGGGGAAACTGGATTTTTCTTTTTCGTCTTTTCCCTAGGGATGCCAGACACTAAGAGACCAGAATGTGAAAGCAACAATTCCTAAACTTTCTACAAAGTTTAGGAAACAAAAACACTCTAAATATTCCATTGAAATGTTTTGATTAAGTTCTACTCTGATGAAATCAAATTAGAAGGAATTGAGGGGGCTGCCATTGTAAGCCCTTAAACTTCTCCAGATCAGGAAGCAGACTTGCAAGATTTCGTTGATGTAGCATATTTCCATAAAGTTTAGCTCTAGTCCTCTTTTTCATGGTATGTTTTACATGAATCCTATGTCTAGCTTCGAAGTGTATTCAAACTGCTTTCACTTTTACTGCTTCACAGCTTGCCAACAGGTGATGGGGATAAGGGAGAGAGAGATTGGAATGTGCATTGCAGAAGAAACTGTCTCATGGGAACCAAGGACACTCCAGCAGTTGTCAGCAAGAGGCATGGACGTTTTCCCGTAAGAACACCTGGACACCTAACTGGACAATGTGACCTTCACTAATGGGGGGTGAGAGGAAGGATTCTATATTGAATTATATTGAATTGCCCAAGAATTAACCAGAGTTGGTATTGTTTTCATGCTGTGCCAAAATGATGTACCCAATAAAGCTTTGCCTTAAGAGATTGGATTGTCTCATCAGTGCTTCTTGAGTTAGGTTTGTCAGTCAGAACCTTGATCTCCTGGGTTCCCCCCCCCCTTCAGGGGGTATTGGTTTATTTGGGATGTTTTGGAGGGCTTTAGTGGTTTTGTGTGCTATGATTATACCAAGTGGTTGTACTAATCTGTTGGTGTTTTCTGAGATGTTTTTGATGTATGCAAGTGCCATCCTTTTCACAGCTTGTATTGGCTGTGTGATGTAGCAGGTTGAATGTGGTCAGGCACTTTTTGAATAAGGATGCCTGGAAGGTGTTCCATCTTTGTTGGAAGATGTTGTATATACAATTCCTTTTCCTGGTGTTCAGGTTTCCTGCAGTGTGCTTGTGCTCATCTAAATAATGTTCTTACAAAGCATCTCTTGTGGGAGGTTGCGTTGTCACTTTGGTAGCGCAGCACTTGGTTGGAGAAAAACACCGGAAAATGCGACGCATGGAGGCAATGCTGTTTTTCCTCCCCAATCCCCCAAAGCAATTCGCAAAGCCACCCACCCTCCTTCTCCTTTTCTGCAGTCTCGCTTTCTCTTCCCTCCTGGCCAGATCCGTCTCCGGGCCAGGAGCAGAAGCTGACCGCCCTCAGCCTGGGTTGTCTGGAGAAGGGGCAGGCTGGGCAGTGAGCACCTTGCCTTACACGTCTCATGCAGAAGAACCCACTTCGCAAGAGCAGAGCCTCCACGCATCGTGTTTTCTGGCGTTTTCCTCCCTGATTCCCTGATACAATTTGTACATGAAAATGCAGCGGTGGCAGTTTTTAGCAGGTTCCAAGCAGCACCCTAACCGTTTCCGCCACCCATCTCCCAGCATGCAACATTGCTCATTTTTGGCAATGTGAGGATCCCCACCACCTGAAACCGCCGGAAAATGCGATGCAGAGGCCGACAACCTCCCAAGGGTGGGGGCCAGCGGATGGGCAGGGCTACATTCAGCATATAAGACACACCCAGATTTTCACCGGGACTGGTTCAGGGGCATGGCCAGCCAATGCTATTACCGGTTCTCCGAAAGATTATAAATTTTTACGACCGGTTCTTGCGAACCGGTGCAAACCGGGAACAACCCACCACTGGTTTAGGGTTGCTGCAGTGTGTTTGTGCTCATCTAAATAATGTTTTACACAGCTTCTCTTGTGGGAGGCTTGTTACTTTAAAACGTGTTGTCCTTATGAACCACTTTCAGGTTTGACACTTTTTCAGGTTTGTCCTTTTTTTCCAAGGAGATTTGGTCACTATAATAATAAGGGAAAGGCATCCTAGGGGTCAAATCAGCTCTTCCTCTGAGCTGATTTGATCCTTCAGTTCTGAGGTAACCTGGGATGACCATCAACTGAAAGCTTTGGTCCAATGGCTGCTGCCATCTCTTTGCCAGATACTGATTTCTTCCTCCACACCAGTCCCCTGCAGAACTGGGAAGGATGGACACCCACACCCCACCCAAATCTGGCTAAATCCAAAGGAGAAGCCAAGAAAAAACCAAGCTGAAGTTGGTGGCAGAAAGCCAGGATTGGGACAAAAAACCCACTTTATTAAAGGTGTCGAAAGAAAGTGAGCTTCCATATACAGAATACACACTTTAAACATGCAAAATGCCAGTACAATTGTGGCTATTCAGTAGCAAAATTGCAGTTTTCCTATCATTCCTGAGGTAACTCCTCTTCCAGGAAGCCATTGATTCTTTTCCCAAAGGCGTTCCGAGGTTTTTCCCGCCAAAAATCTAAGAAAATCCCTTTCTTTCCTCTTATTGGCTGATGAGGGGTCAGGTGACAGTCTTATGTTGCTTCTCTTAAAAGGAGCTAATTTTTAGTAACGAACTCAATCTGCATTTCTACATGATACTTAGCCATGCTTCTGCTTTTAACCAAAGAAGTTGCATGAGTTTGAGAAAATGTGCATTAGCTCAATTTAAGGTATAAGGTATGAATTTGCATGCATGCCAAATTATAAAGCAATTCCAGAGAGATTTCTGAGAGGCCCATGAGATTGCTCAGGCCAGTTGATTCCTAACTAAATAAACATTAACCACCTTTCATGTCCTTTCAAGATAACAGCTATTCTGTTAAGTGAGCTAGCCTTCTTTTTCCCATTATCTTAAGTGAAGACCTGATAATATTTCTCTGTTAAAACAACTCCTATTCAAGGAATGGTCAGCGGACGTTTCTTAAAAGGCAATTCTAGAACGCTCTTTTTCACATCTTTTTCAGATCCATCCCAACATTATCTTTGTTGTACAATTGTATAATATTAAACAGCAAATTCTTTCTGTTGTTGTTCTTGTTGTATGCTTGGAAGTTCTATTGGTTTGCTGCTGGTTTCCTAGCTGAGAATTAAAAAGAATCTTCTAGTAGTCTTCTTTAAAGAAAAAATATTTGTAGAAACATTTCTTGTTACTAGCTTTTTCTGTCTATCATCCTTCATCATATATAACCTTTCTTGCAAAGAATTTGATGCAACCACCTTCCATCACCATGGACTGAGATATCACCAGGGGTGAAATCCAGCAGGTTCTGGCAGATTCTGGAGAACCGGTAGCGGAAAGTTTGAGTAGTTGGGAGAACCGGCAAATACCACCTCTGGCTGACCTCAGAGTGGGGTGGGAATGGAGATTTTGCAATATCCTTCCCCCTGGAGTGGGGTGGGAATGGAGATTTTGCAGTATCCTTCCCCTGCCATGCCCAACAAGCCACACCCAACAAGTCACACCACGCCCACCAAGCCATGCCCACAGAACTGGTAGTAAAAAAAATTGGATTTCACCACTGTGTATCACCAATACGCTGATGATACTCAGAAGTAATGCCGTGTCCTCTCTCTCAAAGTGCCTAGAGCCATGAGGGCGAACCTATGGCACGCGTGCCACAGGTGGCACGCTGAGCCATATTGGTGGGCACGCAAGCATTGCCCTAGCTTAGCTCCAACACACATGCGCGCGCTGGACAGCTGATTTTTGGGCCTTCTGGACCCACCGGAAGTCGGCAATGGGCTGTTTCTGGCCTCCGGGTGGGGGGTTTGAGGGTGGGGAAGGCTGTTTTCGTCCTCCCCAGGCTCCTAGAAAGCCTCTGGAGCCTGGGGAGGGCAAAAAAACGGACCTACAGGGCCTACTGTGCTATCACATGTCAAAAGCGGGGGGAGCATTGGGGGGGGTCGCGCACACATGCGTGGGGGGGCAGGGCGAATAGAATTATGGGCATGGGCACACACGTGCGTGACTACCCCGCACTCCCCCAGTTTTTGGCACGCGATGGCAAAAAGGTTAGCCATCACTGGCCTAGAGGCTGTTAGGGGCTGGATGGGGAGCAACGGGTTGAAACTAAACCCTTGCAAGACTGAGTGGCTCTGGGTTTGGGGTTCATTGGGTCAGGGAAAATTGCCACCTTTGGTCTTGGATGGGGTGGCACTACCCCAAACAGACCCTGTGCATAATCTAGGGGTTTTTCTGGACTCATGACGCCTGCTGTTTGAGCAGGCAGCAGTCATGGCCAGGAGGGCCTTTGCACAACTGCGGGTTGTGCACCAGTTATGCCCTTTCCTGGACCGACAGTCCCTACTCACAGTCACTCGTACCCTAGTCACTTCTCGTCTTGACTATTGCAACACACTCTACATGGGGCTGCCCTTGGAGAGCATCCGGAAGCTTCAGTTGGTGCAAAATTCCTATTATTTTGGTTCTTTTGTTTTGAATATTTACCCTGTCCAGAGTGTTACACCATTGGGCAACTTTCTAAATTCAATAAATAAATACCTTATATTATTTTAAAAGCCTGCATCACCTGGGGAAACTTATGGAACAGAAAACATTAAGGACATTTCTATTATGAAAACCGTTGTTATTTTCCAGGGAATGCGCATTATGAATAATGGACATTAGGGAAAATGAGTAAGCTGCGAGACGTAGCAAAGTGATTAAACAATTTAGGGTTTAAATTAGCAAAGATATTTGTGCTTGAAATCAAGGAACAAACTTGAATTGCACTGGAGTTCAGAATCAAGGTCTTATTGGCCAGAAGGGACCAATCGAAGAGAAAGATCAAGAGTTCCAAAGTAACTATTATGGGTTGAACTCAAAAAAACTTGTAAGTTTGAACTCTTACCAAGAATTGTTCCGTTCTGTGTCTTAAATGCAATAAATTCTCAGTACACCTCATTTAATTTTAATTTTAATTTCAAAAGCCAAGCTATTATGGAGTAAGAGTCTACCAACTTCCTGGTAGGTAAATTCCCAGTGACAGCTGGCAGAGTAAGGGCAGATTCAGTCAATCGAAGACTTTGGTAGCATCGCTTAATTAACTAATTGGCTTCATAGAGATGTAATGGAATTTGAAAAGAAAAAGCTTTTAAGCAAGATTCAAAGCCAGCAGCATCTGTTATAGTAAAACTCCTACAACCCCCTCTTCTTCCTTCTCAGATTCACATGTCAGTGCTGGAAAATCCAACACACTAAGATGTGTTTATTTGCAATGTTTGTCCTCCCCTTAGTGCCTCTGAGCTGCAATTGCATCCGATATCACAAATTCCTCATTTTTCTCCATATCTTATTATTTCAACCTCTATCTTATTGTTCTCTCCCCCCCCCCAATACATTTTTATATATTTCCAATTTCGGCGGTAATATTCTTTTTCCATACTTCTTTATCTTATCTTTATCTCTTCTTAATACATAATACATAAACAGTATCCACCTTTTAATTCCTAATTTCTTACAATAACATCAATTAATTATCCTATTTCTTCACGTACAGAATATATTTTTCAAAATCCCCATCCCACGTCTTAACATTTGAATTTTGTGTTTTAATTTAACTTGTCTTCATAATTAATCCAAATTGCCATTTCATATTTCATCTGCTATTCTGTTTTACTATAAGCAATATACATCATCATATTCACTTCTTACTTTAAAACACTTTAACTTAATTGACCATCCACAATTAATAATATTAATGCAATTCCCTTAAATCTACTAATATATACCTTATTTCCCTTCCTCCTTTACACTATTCTTTTCCTCTTTAACCATTTTCTCTTGGTCTCTCCAAAATTTCACTTAGTAATTTTCTCCTTTTATCCCATTCTCTTAACTCCTTTTTTCTTTTTTCTTTTCTTTTTATATTTATTATATCTTTTTCTCACTTTTAGATATATTATTCGAGTAATTCTCACCAAGTTTTCTCCTAATCTTTTCCCACTATTTCCTTCTTTTCCCTTTGATTGATTCTTTTTTGAGGGGTATTCCCCACATCCACTCTTTTTTTGCCACTGTAAATCCAGTGAAATCATCTAACTGCTTTTTCCATTCAATTCCTTTTTCTTCAATATGCTCCTCATTTATGCTCTCTTTTTCCTGTTCAATGTATTCCAGCAAAATTTCTGACTTTTATTACCCTTTAGTGATTCACACATGTTTTTAACCATCTCAATTAATTCCTCACACAACCCAAACACCATATTGTCAATTTTAAAAAATGTTAAAACTTTTGACTTATATGTAATTGAAATTTTAAAGTCCAGATAGTCTCTTTTTATTTCCAAACAATGTCCAATTCAAATATTTATCCAATCCACTCCAAGTTAAAGTTTTGTTATCTTCCACCGCCATTGAGAATCGAAACCAAGCAATTTAGAAAAACAGATACTCCTTAAAAGTTCTCATAGTTTCCAAATTAACTTTTAGCAGTCAAGATCACAGCTCTTCTATCTTCTGACCAATATTGCAGTACTCTCTTTCCGCCAGCAGATGTCTCTCTCAAATCCACAATATTCTCAGACCAACTAAGTGTCAAAGCTGTCAAAAGTATTTTAAACCCACATAAAAAGTACTTTTCCTCGGGTTTCTTTTTCTTTTATTATTTTTAGTTTCTCCAAATTCAATTTTAAATCCAGTTGTAAAATTTTCTTTCTTGGACTTTGGTATTTTAACCTCCTCTTTGTTCTTCTCCTTCAAATGTCAAAACTATCAAAAATATTTTAAATCTACATAGAAAGTACTTTTCCTTGGGTTTCTTTTTCTCAGCTGCCCTGAGTCTTCGGAGAGAGGTGGCATATAAATTGAATTAAAATGAAATTTTATTATTTTTAGCTTCTCCAAATCCAATTTTAAAACCAGTTGTGACATTTTCTGTCTTGGGCTTTGCTTGTTTAAGCTCCTCTTTGTTCTTTTCCCTCCATTAAATTCCCAAGTGCCAATTATCCACTCATTTCCACTTCGGGACCCTTTTAAAGTTATTAAAAATTTTCTTTTTTACCTGTGATTTGGCCAATCACTCACCCGGTACCAGCAATCTGTTCAGACACCGCTCCTGCACAAAAATCTTAGTCTGATTGTCCCAGCTTCAGAGTGGTCATTTTTCAATGGCCACCACCCCCACCGCCAGTTTGAAGAGCTGCCTCCAACCTATCAAGGAATTTACCTGTTCCTCTTCGTCGTCTGAGGTGCCTCTCCTTCTTCACCATCCCTACAGGATGGTTCTGGTCTGAAGACCCCCTGACAGCAGTTTGTCTGGCTGCATTTTTGTGGAGCACATCGGAGCCCGCTATTTTTCAAGCCGGTCTCCCAGTGATGAGGTGCATGGAAGGCTGCTACCTTCCCATTGAAGTGGTACCTACTTATCTACTTGCATCTGCATGCTTTCAAACTGCTAAGTTGGCAGGATCTGAGGCAACTAACGGAAGCTCATTCTGTCACATGGGACTTGGGTCTCAAACTGCCAACCTTCTGGTTGACAAGCCTAGAGTCTGAAACAGGTCTGACTAAACCCAAAGGAGAACCCAAGAAAATGCCAAGAAAAAGCCAAGCTGAGGTGAGTGCCAGAAAGCCAGGATTGGAGCAAAAAACCAACTTTATTAAAGGTGTCAAAAGAAAGTGAGTTTCCATATACAGAATACACACTTTAAATATTTATTTATTTGATTTTTATTTATTTTGTTTCTCAAACGTACAGGATAGCAGGTATAGATATAAACATAAACAAAGGAAGTAAGTGCAGATAAATGGGGACAGTAAGACAGTAAATATGCAAAATGCCAGTACAATTGTGGCTATACAGTAGCAAAATCACAGTTTCCTATAGTTCCTGAGGTAATTCCTCTTCCAGGAAGCCATTGATTCTTTTACCAAAGGCGTTCCGAGGTTTTTCCCACCAAAAACCTAAGAGAATCCCCTTCTTTCCTCTTACTGGCTGATGAGGTGAAAGTCTTGTGTTGCTTCTCTTAAAAGGAGCTAATTTCCAGTAAGGGAATTCTATCTGCATTTCTACATGATATTTAGCCATGCTTCTGCTTTTAACCAAAGAAGTTGCATGAGTTTGAGAAAATGTGCATTAGCTCAATTTAAGGTATAAGGTATGAATTTGCATGCTTGCCAAATTATATAACAATTCCAGAGAGATTTCTGAGGGGCCCATGAGATTGCTCAGGCCAGTTGATTCCTAACTGTTAATAAACATTAAGCACTTTTCATCTCTTTTCAAGATAACAGCTATTCTGTTTAGTGAGCTAGCCTTCTTTTTCCCATTATCTTAAGTGAAGACCTGATAATTTTTCTCTGTTAAAATGACTCCTATTCAAGGGATGATCAGCAGATGTTTCTTAAAAGGCAATTCTAGAATGCTCTTTTTCACATCTTTTTCAGATCTATCCCAACATTATCTCCGTTGTACAACTGTATAATATTAAGCAGCAAATTCTTTTTGTTGTTGTTCTTGTTGTATGCTTGGAAGTTGTATTAGTTTGCTGCTGGTTTCCTGGCTGAGAATTAAAAAGAATCTTCTAGCAGTCTTCCTTAAAGAAAAAAATATTCGGAGAAACATTTCTTGTCTCTAGCTTCTTCTGTCTATCATCCTTCATCATATACAGTCTTTCTTGCAAAGAATTTGAAGGAACCACCTTCAATTACTTCTGACAAAATGTTTTTTCTTTAAAAAAAACCCCTAAATCTGTCATCTCCCTTTTCTATCACTCTATAGTGATGCCCACTATTGAAATCTGAATAATACCTGTTCATCCTGGTAATATTGGCATACCTCCATTGAATAATATGCAGCAAGAGAAATTTGCTTTTTTATTTCATGCTGTTTCTTTTCCCCACTCCAAGATAATCTGTTCTATTTTATATTCAGTCTGTGATTGTTATTCAACCTATGCAATCCATGATGATGATGATGATGATGATGGGACTCCATCAATGGAAGTTGTTAAGACGAGTTTGGACTGGGATTATGTTGGGATTAATAATTAAAATTAGGATGATTATGTTGGGATAAACAGCAATGAAGATGATTATATTGGGAGCAACAGTTAAAATATAGTTTAAATGCTTATAATAATTGTAATGATTTATATTTTTAAAATACATTCATCTAAGCAAAAAGAAAAATGAAATGATGTTTGGTTAGGATTTAAAGTTTTAAGCAACGGGTTTTTGGGGATAACGGCATTGTTAAATAGACAGAATTTAGGGAAATAATTGAGTAAAATGTTTAATTGTGTTGATTGAAAATTAAGATTCGTTAGTGATTTGTACCAATTTATGACCGGATCAATGCTTCGTTTTGAAAAGATGTATTTTATGTTTATGTTTTAAAAAATTCAAAAAAAAAAAAGAGAAGAGAAGAGTTTGGACAGCCTCTTGTCTCAAATGGTATAAGGTCTCCTGCTTGAGCAGGGGGCTGGACTAGCAGACCTTAAGGAGCTGAAGTTCCCTTGTACTTTCACAATTATATTTATGAGGCTTATGAACCATCTGCTGACCCACTGATGTTATAATTTTAAATTGTATTTATTATAATGAAGGACGTGAATGTTGCCCAAACTGTTACATTCTATACAGAACCTTTACAATAAGGGTATAAACCGGTGTGGGTTTCAATTTTTTTTACTACTGGTTCTGTGGGTGTGGCTTGGTGGGCGTGGCATGGCTTGGTGGGCGTGGCTTGGTGGATGTGGCAGGAGAAGGATACTGTAAAATCCCCATTTCCTCCTGATCAGCTGGGACTTGGGAGGCAGAGAATAGATGGGGGTGGGGCCAGTCAGAATTTTTACTACCGGTTCTCCGAACTACTCAAAATTTCCGCTACCGGTTCTCCAGAACTGGTCAGAACCTGCTGAAACCCACCTCTGCTCTTGACTTCCCACCCTCCCTTACATGAAGACAGAGGCAAAGTACGAATTAAGCAGTTCTGCTTTCCCTCTACTGCCTGTTAATTCTTTACCATCTTCTGCCATTAGCGGACTGATTGTATCTTTGACTTTATTTCATATTTTTTATGTGTTGAAAGAAACTTTTTTTTACATTGCTTTTGACATTTGTTGAAAGTTTTACTTCATTCAAAGCCTTAGTTCTCCTAATTCCGTTTTTGCAGGTTTGGGCTGTTTGTTGATATTCTTTCTGCCTTAGTTACTGTATGTGTTCCTCTTTCCATTTTTTGTAACTTATTATTTTTCTTCTTCTTTCAGTTGGCCAGAGAGTTCTTTATGGAACCATACTGGGGTTTTTTTTTCTTGGTTTTCTTGTTTTTCCTTTTTAGTGGTATTAATAAAAATGTCTGATTTATCTCCACCCTCGATGTGCTTTATTGAGCTATAGTATGTCAGATAACAAGCCTCATATTTTGGAACAACATCATTAATCACAGCTCTTGTTGTAACTAAAACAATCTTGAAAGAATTTACATTCACCGTTAAAACAGAGTTGATGGCATTAATCTCAGTTGTCTCGGTTCATTGAATATGCTAAAACATTAACCATCGTTTGTATACAAAACATAGCAACATTCTGGTTTAGTGCAATGTATAAACCGAGCTGCAGAAAAGGCAGAGAATGACTCACTTGTAGTGATGAAAATAAAGCTTGTTTGTTTGTGAAGGAAGTGTCAGGTGGGCCTGAAATGATCTCTGTGAACCCTTGAAATATGTTTCAATTTTTTCAACCATGTTACAAAAGTTGACTAGCCAATTCCCTTCTATTCACTGAGCTTCTGATTTTTGGATTGCACTCTGGAATCGAACATTAGAATAGCTTTTTAGTGTTTTATTTCTGATAGTCAAAGACAGTCTTTGATTTTTATTTTTTTTTTGCTTTTCTGCCTCATGCTAAGAATATTTGTTTGTTTGTTTGTCCATTGAGTCATTGATTGATTCATCCATTCATTCATCTGAAGGCAGAACAAGAAGCGATAGATGGAAACTAATTAAGGAGAGAGCCAAACTAAAATTAAGGAGAAACCTCCTGACAGTTAGAACAATGAATCAGTGGAATGGCTCACCTTCCGAAGTTGAGGGTGCTTCATCACTGGAGGTTTCTAAGAAGAGATTGGACAATCACTTTTCTGAGAGGTAAAAGATGTCCTGCTTGAGCAGGGGGTTGGGCTAGAAGACCTCCAAGGTCCTTCCCAACTCTGTTATTCTGTCATTCATTCATTCATGCCTTCTCATGATGGTGCTTTTTAGCCTCACTTACATTGGAGATGGTGGAGGTATTCTCTTCCATTAGGTTTCTTTTTGGTCATAGAGCAGCGTCCTGAGCTGCCCATTCTTCCTAGGCTGAGAAAGCTTAATCGGAAGAGCTTCTCCTGACTTGCTTTGGGATTGAATTGGACTGTGAGAAAATAGAGAATCAGAAGACTCCTTGAAGGTGATTCTACAGGGAGAGTCAGGACATTCCTATTCGGGCCTTTTTTCCCACTAACCAAGTGAGTGGAAGGCCTCCATGTTCCACGCATGACGAATTCATCAAATTTCTCTTCCCTTTGGACAAAAATGCTGGAATATATTTTTCTTCTTCAGATTAAATGAGAAACGTTTGGAAGGAAATACAGAAACATTTTGACTTTACACGAATCAATTCGGAACAAAAGTTGTATTTGCTTTTAAAAATGTACACTAACTGCAACATTTGCAAACACGACAAAACGGGCAAGATGGTGGACACTTGCATTGATACTTGGATTCATTTGGGTAACAAAGAAGTTGCTGACGCATTTAACAATTGCTGCCATAAGACATTGCTCCTTTAATGGGCCTGGATTCCAGGAATTTGATGTCCAGATTAGATTGCTTCTCTACCAGATATCTTTTGGTTGTTCCGTGTTTCAAGATACATTTGTGGTTTCAAGTACTTCCTTGCATACTGCGTGCGATAACATATAACGTTGCAAAATTCAGAGAAGAATGTTGTGCAAGTCCTTTTTTTATTTTTTTCTGAGAAATTTGCAGCTTGGTCAAGCTCCATTCTCCTGCTCAACTGCACTTACATCAAGTGCAAGCTAAGAGGATTCATTGAAAAAGAAATTTTCATGCTTAGATTCTGAAAAAGACCAACTGTTCCCAATCTGGAGATTCATCACCAGGTATGTCTACAGTAAAGGCAGAGTTTCTTTTGTGGTAATAGTTATTTGAAAAATACTCATTTTTGAGCTTAAGATAAGACTTGGGGACTATTAGTATGAGATCAGCTAATTCCACAGGATCCTTTGGCCAATATTAGAACTCAACTTTTTTCTCAAGATAGTGTGACAGCAATCTTCCCATCTCTGACTTGTTGACTGGTGTGTGTTTGGCTTTGATTGAATGTCTTTTATCTGAAAACTTTTTCTTCATGGGAGAAAGGCAAAGAGGAATCACTCAATATCTGGGCACAAAAACCCAAGAAAATCCTAGAAGCATCTAAGAATTGATGATCTGGTCTCTGAACTGCAAGCCAGCAAGGGCAACTTGTTTATTTACTATAAGTAATCAGTTCAACCCCTTGGGAGACTCATCAACAGTTCTAGAGGCCAAAGTTGTGAGCAATCAAGGAATGTCCTGTCTACTACAGGAATCTGCCTTGATAGAACAGCTAACAGAAAGAGTAAAAAAATAAAAATAACAATGCAATCTTTCCTTTTCCAGTTAAAATAGAATAGAATAGAATTCTTTATTGGCCAAGTGTGATTGGACACACAAGGAATTTGTCTTCGGTATATATGCTCTCAGTGTACATATGGAGAATAAAATAAAATGCATTCATCAAGAATAAAAAGATACAACACTTAATGATAGTCAAGGTTACTAATAAGCTATCAAATCGTACTATGAAACAAGTAAAAACCATATAATTGAAAGATACAAGCAACATGGTTATAGTAATAAGTGGGAAGAGATAGATACTAGGAAGGAAGAGAATAATAATAATAATAATAATACAGTCTTAGTAAATTATTTGACAGTGTTGTGGGAATTAGTTGTTAAGCAGAGTGATGGTATTAATCTTGGTGATCAGTGACAAGACATCAATCTTTGTGAACAATGGCAAACTCATCAAGCAGTGACAACCCTTTAAATAATCAGGTTCTATTCTTGCTAGTAATTGTTATCTGCTAACTTTTTTTTTATTTTATTGAAAAGTTTTACAAATTATACAAAACATTTTTCCCATACCCCCCCCCTCCCCCCCCACCTCCTCTAATCTAAACCCTACCCACCCCCCTCCCTCCCTTGGCTTCCCAGGATTAGCTCAGAGTATAACATTTACAAACTTAGTGCTAAAATTAGCTAACAATATAAAAAATATTATTAATCTTGACCTTTAACTCCTATCAAAAAAAAAAGAAAATTATAAAAAAGAAACAAATACAATATCAATGCTGTCAAAAACTACACATACTATATCATTCATATGCTAATTGAAATTTCTTAGTCCGATATTTACATTGTATATAGTCTATCCATCTTTTCTACTCTTTTATATATCTTTCATTTGTTTGATCCTTAAGATATACAGAAATTTTTGCCATCTCTGCCAAATGCACTACTTTTATTGTCCATTCTTGAACTGTAGGTACGTCTTCCTTCTTCCAATATTGTGCCACCAGTAGTCTTGCAGCTATTATTAAATTTAAAATCAACTTCATTTCTGTACCAGTACAATCTGTTCTTATTCCCAGCAAAAAAAAACCTGTGGCGTAAATTTAATCTTTTTCTTTAATATATTTTGTATTACCCACCAAATTTTTACCCAAAACACCTTAATTTTTGGACAGGTCCACCAAATATGATAATATGTGGCATCCTGACTTTCACATCTCCAACACTTAGGTTGGAGATTTGGATACATACAAGCTAATTTTTTGGGATCCAAATGCCATCTGTAAAACATTTTATAAAAGTTTTCTCTTAAATTTTGAGCTTGTGTAAACTTTACATTTCTCACCCATATAGTTTCCCACGTATCCAACGTTATTACTTCCCCTACATTTTGAGCCCCCTTTATCATACAATCTTTAACTAACTCTGTCTCAGAATCTATTTCCAATAATACATTATATAATCTTTTTATATGCATTTGGCTTTGATCTCTTATCTGCTTGATTAAATTATCTTCATACTGCAAAATACCCTTTTTTTGGTCCTCTTTCCATCTGGCTTGTAGCTGGCCATATTGGAACCAGGTTTTTATTATTTTTTCTTCTTTTAATTGTTGAATAGTTTTTAATTGATAATCATTCCCTTCCTTATCCAAAAGTTGCTCATATGTAACTCCATCTTGTTTTTGTTCTATATTAATATTTTCAATCGCGTGTCTGGGCATTGTCCATATCAGTATTTTCTCATTTAGCTTATAATTATATTTCTTCCAGACACGTAGCAAAGAGCTTCTCAATATATGACTTTTAATAGTAACATCCACCTTTTTATCATACACTAAATATGCGTGCCAGCCAAATACCAAGCCATACCCTTCAACATTTAATATCCTGTCTTCAGTTGCATTAAACCAATCACTAACTAAAGATAAAACAGCTGCCTCATAGTAAAGCCCCAAATTGGGCAGTCTAAGTCCTCCTCTTTCTCGAGAATCCTGCATTATTTTTTGTTTAACTCGGGGTTTTTTCCCTGCCCATACAAAAGCATTTAAACCTTTTTGCCATTCTTTCAAATTTTTATCTGTTTTAAGTATTGGAATTGTTTGGAAGAGGAACAAAAACCTTGGTAGCAGATTCATTTTTATGGCAGCTATCCTTCCTAACAGTGATAATTGCAACTTTCCCCAACTCTGAATTTCTAATTGCATTTTTTGCCACAATGGTTCATAATTATAATGATATAATTTCGAATTTGTTGTCAGGATATTTATTCCTAAATATTTGACCTTTTTAACTACTTCAAATCCTGTTTCTCTCTCCATTTCTTGTTTTTGTCTAACAGTCATATTTTTGGCTATTATCTTTGTTTTGGCTGCATTTATTTTAAAACCAGATATTAATCCATAATCTTTAATTGTATCCATTAGTACTTTAACAGATTGTAATGGGTGGGTTAAGGTAACAACGTTATCTGCTAACTTTTAAAAGATTTTCACTCAGTTGTTAAAATTCCTTTCCCATAACTATTGCTGGTTCCCTTGATTGTGTTTGGTCTTAGACTGTAAATAAACTTTGATTGCTTGATTGAAAGCTAAGAATGTTTGAACCTGTTTTGTGTGGACAGCAGACCTACAGTGACTTTGAATTCCTCAAGAACACAATTCCTTTAAGACATTTTGACAATAAGAACAGACAAGTTTGCTTTGTTTTAATAATTATATTTCCCCTTAAACTGCAGTGTCCTGGATTGTCCTCCTTCACCACAGTTTTCTACACACGGTTTGCACAATGGAATTTATATTTAATTCAATGGAAGGTAGGAACAGCATATATTATATCATCTTCCTTTCCTGGATGAAGAAAATCCCAAGTGTTCATAATATTCATAAGTTTATTTCAAAATTTAAACTGTAGCACCAGTAGATGAATCCCTGTTGTCCTTCACCTCCTGGGGTTGGGGTGTGTGTTAGCATTTTGAAAACATTCAATAGGTGCATTTACAAAATGGTTCCTGAGGAGATTTTTTCATAAACTAAGTCTTATGGAGAATGTACAGTGGTGGGATTCAGCCAGTTCGCACCACTTCGGGAGAACCGCTTGTTAACTTTCTGAGCAGTTTGGCAAACTGGTTGTTGGAAGAAATCATTAGGGTAGAGAACCGGTTGTTAAATTACTTGAATCCCACCACTGAGAATGTACGAATACTAATACACCGATAACTCTGATTTCCTGTATGCAACATCATCCCATAATTGTCCTTTGGAAGGACACAAGGATTGAAGTCAACAGCTATGTTCTTTAAGAAAATTTTAAGAAAAATATGTGATTGTAGACCCAGATGCATTTCTGAAAACGAAGGAAGGGTGGGAAGAAAAGTTTCCTGTTCAAAATTAGCATTTTTATACAGTATATATGTTGAATTATTTATTAGGTTAAATTGTTCCGCGGCAGGTAGCTTAGAGAGCCCCATAGAGACTGATAGAACAAAACAGAACAGAACAGAACAGAACAGAACAGAACAGAACAGAACAGAACAGAACAGAACAGAACAGAACA
>WNWU01000116.1:937409-974463 GCA_012654045.1 Ptyas mucosa | reverse complement strand
CAGAACAGAACAGAACAGAACAGAACAGAACAGAACAGAACAGAACAACAGAGTTGGAAGGGACCTTGGAGGTCTTCTAGTCCAATCCCCTGTTTGGGTAGGAAACTCTTCAGACAAATAGTTATCCAAGCTCTTCTTAAAAACTTCCAGTGTTGGAGCATTCACAACTTCTGGAGGCAAGTTGTTCCACTGATTAATTGTTCTAACTGTCAGGAAATTTCTCCTTAGTTCTAAATTGATTATTGGCCTATCATCATTACAAAGACCCACAAACAAAAACACATAGACTTAAAAATGGAAAAGTGTCTACAACACATTAGTATTTTTGCTGCCTAATATTATTGATCATAATCATGACTTACTATAATTGCTTCCTCTCTAAAGAATATCTCCATGACAATCACACTTCCAGCAGTTTTCGTTTTGCGTATGAGTATGACAACATGTAAGTATAATACTGTATAGTACAAACTATTTTCTTTGCCTTCCAATTGTTTCGTAACATTTGTGAATGTCCAAAGACATCCCAAGAGAATCAATGAGGATTTTCTGATTCAGTGCAGGAGTCAGACAAGGGATAAAGCTCCCTCAGAGAAGCTCATCCCTAATTGAGAATTATTAAGAAGCTTCCATTGACAACATTATAAAGTTGGCAGAGTCTTAAAAGCCAAACTTTCTCACCTCCAGCAGAAACGATGGAGTGGAACTCAGATAAATAAATAAGAACTCCAAAGTTGCAAATGTTATTGCAACTTAACAATAGTTAAGACTTAGTTACGTATATTATGAAGCATCAAACAGACAAAAAAGTTTTAGTATTGTATAGATAGAGTTGGAAAGTGAAACAGCGGAACAGAAACCGAGCAGAAAGTGGAAGACGTCAAATTCATTTCAGTCCATTATAATCCCAGAAAAAGAAAAGAGGAGAAAGATGGATTATAAAGTAACAACAAAACCCTGAAGTCTAATACTTTCTCCGCTGTCCTACTCAAGGATGTATAGCAGGTGTGTCAAACTCAAAGCCCGCGAGCTGGATCCGGCCTGCAGGGTGCTTAGATCCGGTCCGTGGGGCTGCCCTAGAAATAGCGAAGGACTGACCCACGGTGCCTTTGCCAGTGAAAACGTGGCCCTCCTGAGCTCCATCTTTGCTGGCAGAGGGTTGCAGGAGGCCATCCCAGCTGAAAACGGACCTTAGGAGCCCATTTTCTCTGGCAGAGTGCTCGGGCCACAGGCGCCCCCAACACGAGTGATGCCAAGCTGGCCACACCCACCCTGGCTCCCGAGGTCAAACACAACCACGATGTGGCCCTCAATGAAATCGAGTTTGACACACCTGATGTATAGGAAGGCCTCAGGTAGCCCTCAACCTCAAATTTCTGGATCACACTTAGAACCGTACTTGTTTTCAAACCAGAAATCTACTGTTTGCAGTTACATTTCCCATAGAAGTGGAGGTTGGAGAAATTGTGAGGTAGAATTGCATCATCACTCCTGTTAGCTTTCCTGTGGTACACTCCATGTAATCAGATGAATATCTGAACTTTGGTAGTCTTCATATGGCATTGTCCTTGACCACTTGATAACTGTCATATACATGGTCTACCTGTTCTGCCCCAGCTATGGACCCCAAAGAAAGCAGCACACACAAAGTCTGTACAAACCTTAGTTTACTAAAATAAAATCAGGGTTTTTTTTCAAACAAAAGCTGTTAAATTTCTTAACAGTCTGCAAGAATCCAAAGAATAAATAATCTCAATCTTACTATGGTTGGCAGAAAGCCCAGAAGCAATTTGCAGAGAACTAAGATCAAGGCATGAAGGAGAGAGAATGGTTGTTCCCTGCAAATTGCTTCAATCGGCGTTCCTCCTTAAATAGGCTAAGGGAGTGGCCAATTAACCCCAAGTCTTATTCTTGAGGAGACCTCCTCCTGAGGAACCACTCCTGCCTTTTGTCAGCTCTACATGCACATGCATCAAGAAGAGGCTCCTCCTCTTCTTCTTCTTCACTTATGGGAGCTTCTGGAGGTTCTGAAGGCCCTGGCTGAATCCACGCCTCTGACACCACATCTTCTCCAGCCTCCTCATTGTCCGATTCGAGTGCCAGCTGCACAGGCTGCTGGTGCAGCACCACACCAGTCTCCTCGCTGTCCAAATCAGCCACCAGCCACACAGGCCACGTACGGGCCACAACACTATCTCAGTGGTAAAATCCAAATTTTTTTACTACCGGTTCTGTGGGCGTGGCTTGGTGGTCTTGGTGGTCTTAGTGAGCGTGGCTTGGTGGGCGTGGCAGGGGAAGGATAGTGCAAAATCTCCATTCCCACCCCACTCCAGGGGAAGGATACTGCAAAATCTCCATTCCCACCCAGCCAGAGGTGGTATTTGCCTGTTCTCTGAACTACTCAAAATTTCTGCTACCGGTTATCCAGAACCTGTCACAACCTGCTGGATTTCACCCCTGGTCTACCTATAGGCCCACAAGCTCTTTTTCCTTGATATGGGAAAAATATTATGTTCAACCTGATGTTCTCCAGAACTTTTGATTGTAACATTCTCTAACCTCAAGTTACTAGGCATCTGGCAAAGGGAGGACATATCTGACTTTCCCCCTCATTTTCTCACTCTCACACGCATAACCTTAGAAGTTTCTTGACTTTCTTGTATCTAAGTAGCTTTTCACTGGGGCATTTGTTGTTCAATCACTAAGTTGTATCCGACTCTTCATGACACCATGGACCATAGCACGCCAGGCCCCTCTGTCCTCCAATATTTCCCAAAGTTTGCCCAAATTCATATTCATGATATGGATGAGCTTAACCATCTCATCCTCTGTTGTTTCCTTCTCCTTTTGCCTTCATTCTTTCCCAACATCAGTCTTTTCCACTGAGTCTTTTCTTCTGATTTGGTGGCCAAAGTACTTCAGCTTCAGCCTCTGTATCTGTCCTTCCAAAGAACGGCTGCTTTCCTTTAGGATTGACTGATTGGATCTCCTTACAGTTCAAGGGACTGTCAAGTATCTTCTCCAGCACCACTATTTAAAGCATCAATTCTTCATCACTCAGCATTCCTTATGGTCCAACTCTCACAACCATAAAATGCAATTATCATTCATTAAAGTTTGATACTGACAAGACATTTCTCAGTTATACATTGAAGACTAATTGATAGTACTAGCACATTCCTTTCAATATATATTTGCAATTGTGTGCCTGTATTCATACTTGGTATCCTCTCCAAAGAATGTAAATGCCAATATTACCATATTTTTTGGAGTATAAGATGCTCCAGACTATAAGATGCACCTACCTTTTTTGGGGAGGAAAACAAGAAAAAAAAATCTGCCTCTGCCTCCCAGCAATTTGCCTCATTGCAGCAAACAGCCTGCTTTAGTTTCATTTTCATTTTCAGCAGAGACTGATTAGCACAAGAAAAAAAGTCTGCCTCCCAGCAATTTGCCTCCTTGCAGCAAACAGCAGAAGCCCATGCGGCAATAGGCAATGGCAATCCCTGCAGCCTGAAATAGCTGAGGGTCGGGAGACCGATCCAACCAACTATCAACTGCTTGTGCTAATCATGCTCTGCTGGTGCTGAAACGGGCTGCTTGCTGTTTGCTGCAAGGAGGTAAATTGCTGGGAGGCAGAGGTCAAAGGGTGGGGGCCAGCAGGTGGGCAGGGCTACATTCAGTGTATAAGACACACCCAAATTTTCACCCTCTTTTAGGGGGGGAAAGTGCATCTTATACTTCGAAAAATACCGTAAATAGTGTGTCCTCTCCCCGCATTAGTTTTCCTTTCCTGTTTTTTTTTGGTTGTCCTTTGCTTGTTCAGATACCCGATAATCCTAGCCTGCCCTCAGCCAGAATGTCTAATTATGGGAATTGGTGGGGATTTTACTGAAATGCATCTTGAAGATTTTGGGGTGAAAAGCTTGGGTCTGTATTGAATACAGCAATTCTCCAGCCTCATAAAAAGCATTGATTTTAGTGCTGTTATTTCAACCAGATGATGAAAAAAAAACCAAACACATACGTGTTGATATGTGTAAGTGAAAAATAAAAGTATGTGCATGTGTGTGTGTGGGGGGGTGTTTGTATATGAGGACTGATACTCTTTTCTTTTCTTTTTAAGCATCCATTACAAAAGTATTTCGGAGGAAAACATTTCTTCCCATATTATCGAAAATAGGAATACTTCTAAAATACCAGAAACATCTTCTCCTTGTGATCAACCGTTTGAAAATTTAACACGAAATCTTATCAATGGATTCATTGCCCTTATTTGCATTTTAGGCCTTGTAGGTAATGGAAGGACAATTTATCTCCTGGCCTATTCCATTAAAAGGAATCCTTTCACCACTTTCATCCTGAATCTGTCCATCGCTGATTTTGGGGTCCTCGCATCCCTCATTATTGCAGCAATTTTTGTGATGGTGTTATCCCTGGGTCAAAGAACGTACGTTGTCAAAACTTTTTTCTTCTTATTTTTTGAGCTCTTTTCCTTCACTTATTCCGCCAGCCAGTTTCTGCTGACGGCCATCAGCCTGGACCGGTGCGTGGCTGTCCTTTTCCCTCTCTGGCATCGCTGCCATCGTCCCCCAAATCTGTCCACGCTTGTTTGTGGCCTCATCTGGATCCTTTCCTTCCTGCTTTCTGCACTGCACTACATTCTGTATCAAACCAAGAGCTTTGGAAGTTCACCTTTGCTTTACCAGCTGATGGTGAATGGTTTACTTTGTACACCTCTAATGGTTATGTCCACTGTGACCCTCTGGATTCATATGACGTCTAAATCACAACACAATCAAAGGAAACTTCTCACCACCATCTTTCTGGCTCTCCTTTTCTTTCTCCTGCTTTCTCTCCCAATGAATGCCTTATATGTCGTTTATTATTTTGGTTTCCATCATCCTGTCCTCTTGACCATTGGGATAGGATGTGCCACTCTCAACAGCAGCATCAACCCACTCCTTTATTTCTTAGTGGGTAAGAAGAAGAGAGGAAAAAGTCAGCTCAAAGCATCTTTAAAGGTGGCTCTGCAAAGAGTCTTCAGGGATGAGCAGGGCAGCTCAGAAGGGCAGCAAACTACAATGGGAGAATTTTTGTGAAGCGTTACAGTCACTGTACATTCATGTTTGAAAACCATAAATAATATGTGCGTTCAATAAAAAACATATTTATTGAACAAAGTAGCTAACGCCAAAGAATATATATAAAAAAATACTGCTGTATTCATAATTTCCAAAGTGAAGCTATTTATACAGAAAATGTCCGACTTCATATCATTCTTTTTTTACATCATAACATGAAATTAATTGTCTGACTTCATATAAATTCCTTTTTTATATCAAAACAACTACTGTTAGGAATACTTCTTACTGAATGATTGTTTTAAAAATGTAACATTCATTGTTTTAAGTGTGGTTATTTCCTATATATTTGCAAAGCTTTTGTCTCTAAATTGTTTTTACATAAATTGTTTTATAAATGAAACATAAATTTTTATAAATGAAACATAATTTTTTATAAATGTAACATAAATTGTTTTAACTTCTACCCTCAAAATGACACTATAGGGCACTGTACACCAGAACAACTAGACACAAGGACAGTTTTTTCCCAAATGCCATCACTCTGCTTAACAATTAATTCCCACAACACTATCAAATAATTTACTAAGACTGTATTACTATTATTCTTCTCTCCCTTACTAGTAGGAACCATGTTACTTTCAATTATATTGTTTTTATTTGTTTCCTAATGCGAGTTGATAGCTTATTAGTAACCTTGACTATCACTAAGTGTTGTACCGTGTTTCCCCAAAAATAAGACCCTGTCTTATATTTTTTTGAACCCTGAAATAAGTGCTTGGCCTTATTGCCATGCACTCAAAAGCCCAATTGGGTTTATTATCACAATATGTCTTATTTTGGGGAAAACAAGGTACATTTTTATTCTTGATGAATGTATTTTATTCTCCTTATGTACACTGAGAGCATATACACCAAAGACAAATTCCTTGTGTGTCCAATCACACTTGGCCAATAAAGAATTCTATTCTATTCTATTCTATTCTATTCTATTCTATTCTATTCTATTCTATTCTATTCTATTCTATTCTATTCTATTCTATTCTATTCTATTCTCTATTCTATTTTCTATCCTATCCTATCCTATCCTATCCTATCCTATCCTATCCTATCCTATCCTATCCTATCCTATCCTATCCTATCCTATCCTATCCTAAAGCACTTGGTAGTAGAAGAATATATGGCTTCCCTAAAATCTTGCAAATTTGTCTACATAATGAAAGAAAAGAGAAGGGAAAAATATGTACAAGATACATTTCCCGAAATAAAATGTGACAATTTTGATCCTCACATATTTCAGACATGTTTACTTATATTTAATAACAGTTCCTTAGTAATAATGTTCATGTTTTGCCCTTTTTTTTTAGTGTTCCTTAAAGATATGTAGGTTCTATCATTGTAAGCCTCCTTTCCTGCCATTCTTTTATGGATCTTTCAAGTCCATTTCTAGTTGGCACCCAAACTCACCTGTTAAATTCTAAGAACTTAAGAAACCTTACTTTTCAATCATAAACTTCATCTTGGTTTGTATTCTGTATTTGAACTAGAGGTTTTGTGTGTGTGTGTGTGTGTGTGTGTGTGTGTGTGTGTATGCATGTTTTTTTCATTTGTTTTCTTAATCTCTATGGAGATTCTGCATAGATATTACACACACAAAGAGAGAGGTAGTCCTCGACTTACAACAGTTCATTTAGTACCCTTTCAAAGTGGCATTGAAAAAAGTGACCATTTTTCACACTTACGATCATTGCAGCACTCCAATGATCACATGATTTACATTTCGGATGCTTGGCACCTGGTTCATATTTATGACGGTCGCAGTGTCCTGGGGTCATGGGATCAACTTTTGTGACCTTCTGACAAGCAAAGTCAATGGGGAAGCCAGATTCACTTAACAACCATGTTACTCATTTAATAATTGCGATGATTCACTTAACAACTGTGGCAAGAAAAGTCATAAAATGGGCTAAACTCACTTAGCAAATGTTTCACTTAGCAATTTTGGTTCGTAAGTTTAGGACAAACTGTTTATAAGTTTAATTTGGTTCGTAAGTTTAGGACAACCTGTTTATAAGTTTAATTTTTTTTTTAACTTTGTGTATCTTAGTTTTTTTAACCTCTTAATGGGCAGTCGTTAGCAGGTGATCAGCGAATAATGTATGAAGATGAGAAATACAACATAGCATGCTGATTGATGTAGAAAAAGCACAATGACAAATTCAATGACCTTGAATTACAAGGTTTTTGCGAAGTGCAATTTCTGAATGAGATAATAGTTGTGTATCATGAAAGATGCTTTTGCTTAAAGCATAGCAATTAAAAGTATCAAAGCGGGCAAGAGATGATGTATCGTTTATCGTTTATTGTTTATTTGATTTATATACCGCCCTTCTCCCCGAGGGGACTCAGGGCGGTGAACAGACAGAGATAAAAAACATAAATACAAAATTTAAAAACGAATTAAAACCAAATTAAACAATTGCCCAACAATTCAAACCCATTTTTTTAAAAAATATATAAATCCCAGATCTAAAAATTTGGATTATACAATTTAAAATTTTCTTATAGAAAGGGGAGATACTATGCCAGGCCTGCTTGATGGAATAAAAAAGTTTTTAACTCACGGCGGAAAGCACGAAGGTCCGGGATCCGCCGAATCTCTGGGGGGAGCTCGTTCCAGATAGTGGGTGCTCCCACAGAGAAGGCTCTCCCCCTGGGGGCCACCAGTCGACATTGTTTGGCCGACGGCACCCGGAGGAGTCCTTCTCTATGGGAGCGTACCGGTCGGTGGGAGGCTATTGGAGGTAGTAGGCGGTCCCGTAAGTACCCAGGTCCTAAGCCATGGAGCGCTTTAAAGGTGGTAACCAACACCTTGAAGCGCACCCGGAAGACCACCGGGAGCCAGTGCAGCTCGCGCAAGAGCGGTGTCACATGAGAGCGCCAAGTCGCTCCCATCACCACCCGTGCGGCCGCACTCTGCGCCAGCTGGAGCCTCCGGGTGCTCCTCAAGGGGAGCCCCATGTAGAGAGCATTACAGTAGTCCAGGCGGGAGGTGACAAGGGCATGAGTGACCGTGAGTAAGGAGTCCCGATCCAGAAAGGGGCGCAACTGGCGGATCAGGCGAACCTGATGAAAAATCCTCCCGGACACGGCCGTCAGATGGTCTTCTAAGGACAGCCGTGAATCCAGGAGGACGCCTAAATTGCGCGCCCTCTCTGTGGGGGCCAATGATTCACCCCCAATAGTCAGCGATGGTACCAGCTGACTATATCGGGACGTCGGTAACCACAGCCACTCAGTCTTGGATGGATTGAGTCTGAGCCTGTTCTTCCCCATCCAGATCCGCACGGCTTCCAGGCACCGGGACATCACTTCAAGGGCATCGTTGGGGTGGTCTGGGGTGGAAATGTACAGCTGGGTGTCGTCAGCGTACTGATGATATCTCACCCCAAAATCACGAATGATCTCACCCAGCGGCTTCACATAAATGTTGAACAGGAGGGGCGAGAGAACCGATCCCTGTGGCACCCCGCATATAAGGGGCCTAGGAGTCGATCTCTGCCCCCCTGCCAACACCGACTGCGACCGGTTGGAGAGAAAGGAGGAGAACCACTGTAACACAGTGCCTCCCACCCCTAACTCTTCCAACTGGTGCAGCATGATACCATGGTCGATGGTATCAAAAGCCGCTGAGAGGTCTAATAGGACCAGGACAGAGGAGCACCCCCTGTCCCGAGCTCTCCAGAGATCATCAACCAACGCGACCAATGCTGTTTCCATGCTGTACCCGGGTCTGAAGCCCGACTGGAATGGATCCAGATACGTTGTTTCCTCCAGGTGCTGGGAGAACTGTCACGCAACCACACTCTCAACAACCTTCGCCAAAAAGCGAAGGTTGGAGACCGGACGATAATTTACCAACATTGCCGGGTCCAGGGAAGGCTTCTTAAGGAGAGGCCTCACCACCGCCTCTTTCAAGGCGGCGGGAAAATCACCCTCTCCCAACGAAGCATTTATAATCTCCTGGAGCCAGCCTCGCGACACCTCCCGGGAAACCAGTACTAACCAGGAGGGACACGGGTCCAATAAACAAGTGGTCGCGTTCAGTCTACCCAGAATCCTGTCCACATCCTCAAGGGTCACAGGATCAAACTCAATCCAGGTAATGGTCTCAAGACTTGCCTCGTCCCCTCCCCCTGGAACCACCCAGTCGGAGTCCAGATCTTCCCGAATCTGAGTGATTTTATCATACAGATATTGAACAAAGTCCTCAGCTCTCCCCTCCAAGGGGTCCTCCTGCGCTTCCTGTTGGAGCAGGGAGTGGGTCACCCTAAAGAGGGCGGCTGGGCGGTTATCTGATGATGCAATAAGAGCAGCAAAATAGTGACATTTTGCTGCTTTTATCGCCACTAAGTAAGTCCTAATATGGGCTCTCACTAGTGTTCGGTCGGATTCAGAGCGACTGGCCCTCCAACTCTAGGCATCTTTTCCAGCACTTCAACTCTCTCAGCTCCTCAGAGAACCAAGGGGCCAGTTGAGATCGGCGCCGGATCAGAGGCCGCAAAGGCACGACCCGATCGAGAGCTCCAGTGGCCGCCCTATCCCAGGCGGCCACTAGGTCTCCAGTCGAGGCATGTGCCAGCGCCTCAGGAACTGGCCCAAGCTCCATCTGGAACCTATCAGGTTCCATCAGGATGATTTCTTTTATGTTGTTGTTAGGAGTTGCTCCTCCCTTTCTCTCTCTCTCTTTTCTTTTCTCTCTCTCTTTTTTTAGATAGGTGACATGTTTAGAAGTTAGAAAGGAAAGAAAGGAAAAGTCTTTTAATAAAGGGTGATATGATTAAAAGCTACAATAGGTGATAGAAATAAGAGAAGGGGGAATATCAATGTATACCTTTTTATATAATGAAAGGAATAACAACATGTGTAATAAATGAACAATGATAGATTGCAATTTAAGACAAATGTGTATTATTTACCAGAAATATATAAGTTGATTGAATGTAATAATTATGATTAAGTTTGATAGCTTTATTTGTATTAGAATGTATGACACCCAGATGTCACACTGTTCACACATTGATTTGTTACATTTGTTAAAAAAAATAAAAAACTTGATTATAAAAAAAAAGAATGAGAGGGAATAAATGAAATAGATATAGTAGAGAAAAAGGAATCAAGTCCTTAAGGAAAGTCCAGTGGCCTCTTGAAAAAAATACCTTTGAGACAACCATGACTTGGATGACTGAGAATCTCTATAGACATTAAGGAAACAAATCATTCATTGGCATCCTTCAGTCTCAAGAGACTAGGGTATCGTGCTCTGGAAAGAGGTCCTAAAACAGCATCTAGTGTGACTAAAAGGCCAATTCAAGAGTGGCAATCCCTTCCACACTGAGGGCAGATACATTCTGTCCCCTGCCCAGTCCCCAGATTTCCCTGGTTCCGGGACTGCCTCTTTGCCTCAGCCTGCCGAACAAGTGTCTCTTCGAATTGGAGAAGGCCATGCTGCGTCTTTAGCCTCCAAGCTGAACGATCGAAGGTCAAGGTTTCCCAGTTGTTAATGTCCATTTCCAGGGCCTTTAGGTCCCTCTTGTAGATATCCTTATATCGCAGCTGTGGTCTCCCTCTGAGGCACTTTCCCTGCACTAATTCTCCATACAGGAGATCTTTTGGAATCCGACCGCCAGCCATTCTCATGACATGCCCCAGCCAGCGTAGACGTTGCTGTTTCAATAGTATATACATGCTAGAAATTCCAGCAAGTTCCAAGACTGCGCTATTTGGATCTTTGTCCTGCCAAGTGATGCCAAGAATTTGTCGGAGATAGCGCATATGAAAAGTGTTCAGCTTTCTCTCCTGCCATGTGTAAAGTGTCCAAGACTCACTGCAGTACAAGAGTGTGCTCAGGACGCAGGCTCTATAGACCTGGATCTTCATATGTTCCGTCAGCTTCTTATTAAGCCATACTCTCGTACCAGTTTTAGCAAGGCCTGCCAAGACTTTGGAGTAACAATCAGCCTGAAAAAAACACAAGTCATGGGTCAGGACATGGATTCACCTCCCTGTTGTTGTGGCTCTGGCCCCCGAGCCTGTCTTATCAGAGGGAGAGGACTCTGAAAGGTAAGGAGAGGAGTTTTCAAAGACTCTTTTGGGAAGATGAAGCTCCAAAAATTAGGTAGAAAAAAATCACTCATTTTCAAACCTTCAGTGAAAGCATAATTTGTAGGGGGAAAGCAAGTAGCTGGAGGGGAGGAGTTAAACATGTCATCAGTTTAGAATCATTACTTTGCCATAAACAGTCCAAGTCCAACCCCCCTTGAATTCCATTGGCCATTTTCTGGTTCTAATTAATATCAAACTTTAGTTAACTAGATTCTTGTATATTGACTTGAGTAATAAACCCTTTCTGAATTATAACTTATCATATATTTCTGATCCTTTGTGCCTGACATTTTTAAACTGTCTCTAATAGTAGATATTTCCTCTTATGAGTAAGAAAATGGTTTTCTTGCAGTCTTTATTTCTTGCAGAACTAAAATGTAAAGTGATTTTGAAGGGGTGAATAAGTGGTACTGGTTCAACAGGATTCCTTTTTGAGTAAACATGAATGAGATTGTTCTTTATAGCCCATATCTTATATCCGGAGCTTAATCTCCTTGGGCATAATGATTTTGTTCTCCTGAGTAGAAGTCTTTTGTGTCACAAACACCAAGATTTGTGAAGTGATGATGTGGAGTGGACTGTCCAAACTAACTTATTTTCAGGTGGTCTGACAAGTTGGAGAAAGGCCCTTTATCTTGAGGATGTTAAATTATAGCCAAGGGAGACCTCATCAAACAAGGCCACTTCACAGATGGGAAATAACACTCTGTCTATTCAATACGAGTGCTTTGAGACAATGAACAATCTAACCATAGTGGGAGATACTCTTATTATACTCTTCACCAATGAAGGTTGGAGTTTAATAACTCCTTCTTCTGGAATAGTTATAAATTGTTGATCCCCAATCAAGAAGCCCAAGTTCTTTGCCAGAAAGTACAAAAGAGGTGACTTCATATATTTTGAGAAAGGGTGGGGTACCTTAATGGATTAAAGAAATCTATTATTTCTTGGCAAGAATTAAGACCAGAATGCTGATTCCCCCCCCCCCCCATAGATGTTTCAGAAGTCTCAAATGTAGGATAAAATGGTTTCCCATAACACTGAAAGAGAAATGCATTAGGCAGATGTTTCTAAGGAAAATTCTATGTCATGTGTACTTTGTGAACTGAATTGATCTATGGTATCTGTATACTACTAAAATTCTTATTCCTGTAACCTTTAACTGGGTGATATGACGCACGGTAGGCCAATAATTTTGCACCGAAGTAGCTCAAATGAGCTAACGTATAGAATGAGTCCAAATCTGAGACCCATAATTCCATGGAACTGATATTTTGGAAAGTTCTGTAGAATATTTTACGGCATCAAAATGATGAGAAGACAGTTTATGACATGATACAAGACAAAAACCATTCCTGTGCTGATGTTTGACTGTGCTATTGTAGAGTCCAACATGGGCTCATTTCAAGGTAAATACATCTAAGAATGTATCCTCAGTGTTTCCAGAGAATGCAGGATATTAGAAGACAAGCCCTGGTGAATCTGGCAAAGAATTCACAGTGAGGAATGGCTTTTTCTGCACCTTCTTTATTTAATAAAATATCTCTGAAATCATGACCCAACTAGGTTAGAATAGTTTAGAATAACAGCTGGAAGGGACCTTGGAGATCTTCTAGTCCAACCCCCTGCTTAGACAGGAAACCCTTCACCACTTCAGAAAAATGGTTATCCAGTATCTTCTTAAAAACTTCCAGTGTTGGAGCATTCACAACTTCTGGAGGCAAGCAGTTCCACTGATTCATTGTTCTGGTGGCATAAGGTATTTTATTGTGGTTAGAGGAATGGAGGACTCTTCTCATATATTTCTGAATATAACCCTGCATTTCCAAATGTTTATGGAGATTCTCAGTCATCCAGGTCATGGTTGTCTCAAAAATGTTTTTTTCAAAAGGCAACTGGACTTTGTTTTTCCTTGAAGGTGTTTTGCTTCTCATTCAAGAAGCTTCTTCAGAACTGGAGAAGCTTCTTGGATGAAAGCTGAAATGTCTGCAAGGAAAAACCAAGTCTAGTTTTGAACAAGCACCTTTGGGACATGCATTTTTAAGAACTGTTCCAGGGACAGCAGTCGGCTGAAGAAGTTGTAGAAAAAATGTTTTTAAAAGAAAAAAAAAAGCCTCTGCCGATCAGGCAACTCAACTGGGATCGTCAGAGGCTTTTAAAAGCATTTTTGTAAAAAATAGTTTTAAAAGAAAAAAAAGTTGGCCGCACCCACCCAGTCACATTACCCCACCACCACGAAGCCACGTCCACAGAACCAGTAGTAACAAATTTTACATTTCACCACTGTTTACAACCCTTAATGCCTTGTATGCAAGGGTGCAGGGGAGAGTTCAGAAAATTAGATCTTTGCTTTTCCTAAAACTCCATAATGGAAACAGAACCTCTTTACATTTTATTTCTCTAGCAAAACAAACAAACATAAAACACGTCAATCATTATTGGCAAGATAAAATTATGCTTTTACGAAGAGTTTGAAACTGGAGCTGTAAACCTCTGTGTGGTTTCAGGAGTTTCATCTTCCTTGAAGACCCTCTGAAAAATGACCTTCATGCTTTCCCTGGACTGAATGTGTTTCTTTCTCCCAACCAGAAAATAGATCACTGGGTTAATGCTACTGTTTAGGCAAGAAGACAGACTAAAATAGTTCTCCACTCCCCAAAGTTGCATGGAATAAATCATGTCAGTAAAATCGAGAAAGAATGCATAGATATGTAATGGAACAGTAAGAATAAGGAAACAGAGAAGAGTAGCTGAAATCATCATTAAAAGTCTTCTACGTTTGATCTGTTTGCGTTTAAGACCTATTTTGATGAATAGGATCGCAGTAGAGGTTGTGATCAATGGAAAGCAAAGCAGAGCATTAATAAGCAAATGGGGATTCAAGATGATCAGATATTCAAATATCTTATTCTGTAATGTTCAGAATTCCAGTCAGGAGGACAGAGAAGATCCAGAGGAAGGCACAGATAGCAGGGGACAAATGTTTTGGCCGGGAACAGCGATGCCAGATTGGGAAGAGGACAGCCACACACCGATCAATGCTGATGGTTGTCAGAAGAAAGAGACCATTCATATACATGATTTGGCAGAAAGAAAAAAGGATTAAATCGGATATTCCTGGTAGTATAAAAGCTATAAAAAAATCAATGCAATAGATAAACATAGATACGAGATATCCAAAGTCAGCTATAGCTAAATTAAGAATCAATATAGTGAAAGGGCTTCTCTTAATCTGGAAGGTGAGTAGCCAGATGACTATTCCATTTAATGGGAGTCCAACGCAGCAGAAGATGAATATGACTGAAAATATAATACGGTCACTTTGATCCTTGTCGAAATAATCGGTAACGTTATAGTCTAAATACTCCGCTGTAGCATTCATGTTTGCAGGTTGAAATTCATCAAGGGCCTTTTTAATGGTCAAAAGTCTCTTCTTTTAGAATCGAAGTTCCTATTAGGAGAAAAGAAAGAAAAGTGGATTCAATTAATTCGTCAATAACTTGCAATATGGTCATCTTCTCTCTTGAACGGCTGAGTCAAGATTAAGAATTTTGCTAATGCTATGGAAAATCCATTCCTAACAACTTTTTGACTGAATGACTGAATCACAATAACAATAAATGAAGATTCCTCTGGCATAAGCAAACAAATAAAAGTAGAACTACTACAGTAGGAGAAAGCAAAGATGGCATCAATAGTAATAGCCTATCGGCTCTGCCGCGCCTATCAGCTGGGTTTCAAACAAAGGAAATATAGGTTAGTGTAGCACAGGAGCGGGTGGGCAAGTCCAGCTGACTGTCTGAGCAAATCATTAATACTAATAGCCATCATTGGTGTCATCCCAAAACATGTGAAGCTCCACTGGGATACCATCAGCATTGACAAAATCACTGTCAGTAAATTGCAAAGGCAGGTTTACTTGGAACAACCATTTTATAATGCCTTGGTAAGGCCACACTTGGAATACTGCATCCCATTTTGGTCGCCACAATGTAAAAAAGTTGTGGAGACTCTAGAAAGAGTGCAGAGAAAAGCAACCAAAATGATTAGGGGACTGGAGGCTAAAACATATGAAGAATGGTTGTTGGAACTGGGTATGTCTAATCTTATGAACAGAAGGATTAGAGGTGACATGAGAGCAGTGTTCCAATATTTCAGGGGCCGTCACAAAGAAGAGGGAATCAAGCTATTATCCAAAGCACCTGTGGTTATTTACATTTCCACCATTCTCATAGCATAAAGTCCAAGAGGAAATAATAGCTTCTTCCAACACGCATAAAAATGCAACTTATCCAACACCCAAAATCTAGATTACTAGATCCTCTAAAACTCCCATCAATTTAGTAAGTAATAAATAAAAGTGAAAAACCCAAGAAAGATATGTGTGCTATTGCTATGGCCATACATTTCTATTTTTTGTTATGTTTTTATTTTTGCTATGTATTGGTAGTGGATAGTTTGGAAATACAAGATTTGTAAAATCTTTGGGCTCTTCTATTTTGATGGCTAGCTTTACATTGGAAAATTAGTCCAAAAAAAATATTATTGAGATTTTGATAACTATACTTGATCAATATATAAATGTCACAAAAATATCTTTGATGTGAAAAATCAGGAGCAGAAATTACTAGGTGAATATCATTGCATTTGTTTAAGATCTGCTGAAAATCTTACCTTTCTGAAACAATTGGTGCAAGGTCTTTAGATCTGGTGAGAAGAAGATTACTAAATCCATGTAATGGACCACTGGAGTGATTGACAATGGCCAAAGCAGAACAAGCTGTAGAGAAAATATAATGGGTTAAAGTCCTGCTCAGATTGCTGGTAGCTCAACAGATGAAGAACAATGAATTTCAAACATAATAGGTCCTGCTTACAAGGTCCAAAAGGAAGAATCTGTCAGATGTATTATTGGAAAGTTCACAGAATTAAATGTCAGAGTAGATTACAGATTAACAGAGTTGGAAGGGACCTTGTAGGTCATCTAGTCCAACCCCCCACCCAAGCAGGAGACCTTACATCATTTCTGACAAATGACAGTCTCTTCTTGAAGGCCTCCAGTGATGAAGCTCCCACAACTTCAGAAGGCAACTTCTGTTCCACTGGTTGATTGTTCACTGTCAGAAAATCTCTCCTTATTTCCAGATTAAATCTCTCCTTGTTCAGTTTCCATCCATTATTCCTGTCTGGCCTTCGGGTGCTTTGGAAAATAGTTTGACCCCTTCCTCTCTGTGGCAGCCCGTCAAATATTGGAAGACTGCTATCATGTCTCCTCTGGTCCTTCTCTTCACTAGACTAACCATGTCCAGTTGCTGTAACCGTTCTTCAATAGCAGGCAATCGTAAGCAGATCTTTTGAAGATCTTTTGAAGACAAGGAAGTAGGTAGTGCTAAAAGTCTCATGCAACTAGATATGTCATGTGTCTTGCCTAATCAGTGTGAACATCATGTGATAAGAAGATTCTGGTTTCTGTCTTTGCAAGATAATTGCCAACTGTGAATTTAGAAGGACGAGACCACCCATAAACCTAGGCAGGTCTCAGAATTTTTTTTTTCTAAAAAAAGAAATTCAATTGGACTGTTCTTCTCAAACACCTCTCTATAAACTTGGAGGACTTGGTGCTTTATCAATGGCCTCCCCAAGGCTTTGGAGGAATAGGTGTCAACATTATGTAACTTCCTCGGAATAATAAATCGCATCAGTCCCAAACGCTCACATGTTGAGCCTGACAGTAACGGCTTTTGATCTACATCCACAATTTCAAATTCCAATTTATGAGTAACCCCACGTATGTTACATTCTGTATAAAATAAGCCTAGTGACTCCATCAGTTCCCCCGAATATAACTTCAATTTGGCACTACTAGGCTGAAGGGGTGTCTCAGGTGCCAATTTCCTTTTGTCCTTTAGGCTCATCGCATCGCATGTTGCCCCCGAGTCCAACTGACAAGATTGAGTTATATCATTAAATTTAAGAGCCATTGTTTTTTCCACAGTTCTAATTATCCGTTGAAGCCTGTGTCTGTCTTGTTTGGTTGCAGAGCCAAACCAGACAGTTATAGAGATGCAGATGACAGACTCAATAATTCCTCTGTAAAACATTTTCTCTAGGTTAAAAAACTCCACAACTCTTTATATTTTATTTCTTTAGCAAGAAAAACCATTTCTGAACTTATAAGAAATACCTACTTTTACAGAAGGTTTGAAACTGTGTCTCTAAGCTTCTATACAGTTTTGGGAGCTTCATCTTCCCTGAAGACTCTTTGAAAAATGACCTTGATGTTCTCTCTGGACTGAACTCGTTTCTTCCTCCCAACCAGGAAATAAATCACTGGCTTAACGCTGCTGTTTAGACAAGCACTCAGATGAAAATAAAAGGCAAAGGAGAATTTCTCAAGATATAATTCATGCCAAGAAAAAGAACAATAAACATATAGATATATAACAGAAGAGTAAGAATAAGGAAACAGAGAAGTGTAATTAAGATCATCACTGAAAGTCTTCCACGTTTGATCTGTTCAGGTTTCGTATGTATTTTGATGAACAGGATCACAGTAGAAACTGTGGTCAGTAGCAGGCAAAGTACAGCAATCACAACCAAATAGAAATTCCAGAGAACATCATATCTAAATGAATATTGCCCAATGTGCAAACTTCCACCCAGGAGGGAGGCGAAGATCCAGAGGTAAGCACAGCCAGCAGAGGACAAATATTTTGGCCAGGAGCAGCGATGGCATTCTGGGGATAAGACAGCGACACACCGGTCAGTGCCGATGGCTGTCAGAAGGAATAGACCATTAATATGCATTGTGCTGAAGATAGAGAAGAAGATGATTGATGGAATTCCTGGTGGCATAAAATACGTCAAACAATGAAAGCACAATATAGCCATGCATAGCAGGACTCCAAAGTCGGCAATAGCCAAGTTCAGAATCAACACAGTGAAAGGGTTTCTCTTAATCTGAAAGCCGAGTAGCCAGATGACAATTCCGTTCTCAAGAAGTCCAATGCAGCAGATGATTAATATAACTGAGGATAAACGGTTAATATAGGCAGATGTATTTTGGAACCCATCGAGACAATTGGTACTGTCATAGTCAAAATAGTCATCTGAATCATTCATGTTTGCCAGGCTGAGGTTCATAGAGAGATTTTCATAATACTCCATTTTCTCTTCCTTTAGAATTGAAGTTCCTATTAGCAGTAAAGAACGATAAGTGAATTCATAATTCCTTAAACATTGTCATGTCTTTATAATTACAATATATACAGTAGCGACCAAAATTGTGGAAACCTTTTGGGAAAAGTGTATTTTTGAGGTTTGATGGCTAATAACACCACTTTTTTGGGGTGGGTGGGGGAGTTTCAAGATACTCTGGCAAGAGAAAGCAAAGATAGCACCAACAGTAATGGCTAACTTTGGTTTATTCCCAAAACACCTGGAGCATCAGTAGGACATCATCAGCACCGACAAAATTCACCATCAAGGAATTGTAAAAGGCCACTTTACTTGGAACAGCTTACATCCTGTAACATCATCAAACTTCAACATCATCTTCTTTTAATGACCCCATAATCCCCATAATAAGGTGAAGCTTGGGCAACTGAATGAAGCTAGCAGAGGGTTTACTGGCTGGATGCCCTTCCTGTCGCCAATGCAGAGTTTTGTTCAGCAGATATATTCTCATTGTGCCCAGAGAGAGAAATATCTGCCTCTGCCTAGGATCGAACTCACAGTCTCCTGAATGTGAGGTGAGAGTTCCATCTCTAGGCCACCGCACCAATCCTATCAAACTTCAGCATCTGCTGTTCCAAATACTTGGAAAGGATTGCATGGTTGGATATAAATCCAATCTCAACCTCTGGCTGACTATGCAACCAATTATGGTTTGTTGAACTTGCTTGCTATCCAACCTTCAATGATTCTGGGCACATACAACGGTCAAATGTCGAAACACACACAGACACACGCAGGCACAATAACATCAATTAAAAACATCTCTTACTACCTAGTAGAGAGGCAGATGCTTCCACCAACCACAGAAATTGGTTTCTATGCCAAATTTTACTGATCGGTTTTGAGAACATGGTAAGGAGCTCCTTTGAAGCTCCACACACCTTTTCTGTTCTGTCCTAAGCATTAACAGCCTGTCCCCAGAGTGGGTTTCACATATTTTTACCACCAGTTCGCCAGGCACCGAAAATGTGTGTGTGCTCACCTTCCATGAATGTATGTGGCCCAAGGGTGGGTTCTACTTACCTTTACTACCAGTTTGCAACAGGATCGCATGTGCGTGCATGTGCAAATCAGGGGTGGGTTCTAAATTTTTTTACTACCGGTTCTGTGGGCGTGGCTTATTTTGTGGCTTGATGGTCATGTGACAATTCTTTAGGATTTAGCAGAGGTACTGGTCTACCAGGCTTTTAACTGCTTGCAGAACTGTACCGGTCTACCCATTTGTTTATGGAGGCCCCGGTCTACTCATTTGTTTTTGCAGGCACAGGCCTACTCATTTGTTTTTTGGAGGCACTGGTATACCGCCACACTGCCTTTTAACACTGATCAGCTGTAGGGCGGCCCTTTGAAGCCCCACAGCAAGAGTTTAAACAGTTTTTTCCTTCTAGCCGATCAGCTGGGACTCAGGAGGCAGCAATAGATTAGGGGTGGGGCCAAATAAAAGGTAAGAATAATGCGGGGGGTGGGGGGCAGGGGGGCAGAACCAGTTCGGTGACATCATATCATCACCGCTACCGGCTCGGCGGAACCAGGTGGAACTGGGAGGAACCCACCACTGCCACAAATCATTGATTACGATATCTGGGGCAGTGGGCGGGGCCTCCCGCCGGTTTTACTACCAGTTCTTGTGAACCAGTCCAAACCAGGAGCAAGCCACCACTGATGTGGCCTTCCGCTCATTTTTTTTTTTAATTTGATTTATATGCCGCCCTTCTCCGGAGACTCAGGGCGGCTTACAATGCGCTAAGCAATAGCCTTCATACTTTTGTATATTTATACAAAGTCAGCTTATTGCCCCCACAATCTGGGTCCTCATTTTACCTACCTTAGAAAGGATGGAAGGCTGAGTCAACCTTGAGCCTGGTGGGATTTGAACTTGCAGTAATTGCAGGCAGCTGGCAACTTAAGTGCTACTTTAACAGCACTTACTCCACTGCGCCACTCAGGCACATGCACTTTTCTCGCACACGCAGCTTGCACGCATGCACGCTGCTTAGAAAACATGGCTAAATGGGACAGCACAGCACCAGGTCGCCACTACCGGTTCGCACTATTAATGTAACCCTTGCCAATATTCAACTTATTTTATCCCAGCTAAAGCATACTAGGAATATAAAGGATGATCAGATCAGCATAGCTATGGAGATTCTCAGTCATCCAGGTCATGGTTGTCCCAAAGGTGCTTTTTCAAAAGGCAACTGGGACTTTTCTTTTCTTTTTTTTGAAGACATCTCATTCTCATCCAAGAGAATGGACAAATGTCTTCAAGAAGAAATAAAGTCCAGTCGCCTTTTGAAAAGAAAAGAAAAACACTTTTAGGACAGCAGAGCAAATGCATCCACTTAGATTGATGGACAATTTTTTCTAACTGAAGCTCTTCCTGCCTTAATCTGTCAAGGTCCTTTTCTTTATAGGTCATAAAAAGAGATTCTTCACATCATCTGCAAAAGGTTTGTCCCAATTCATCCTAGTACAGATCGAGTTCAATGGCAGGAATAGCAGTTCAGTTTGTAACTGTCCTATTTCAATTGCATTTTCTCATGATTAAACATGAGAGCCGAGGTGGCGCAGTGGTTAGAGTGCAGTACTGCAGCTACTTCAGCTGACTGCTAGTTCAGCAGATCAGTGGATCAAATCTCACTGGCTCAAGGTTGACTCAGCCTTCCATCCTTCCGAGGCGAGTAAAATGAGGACCCGGATTGTTGGGGGCAATATGCTATTCGGTATACTGTCTTTGGTGTAAGCCGGCCAGAGTCCTCGGAGAGTGGGCGGCATAGAAATATGACTAATAAAAATAAAAATAATAAATGTAGATAGGCAGTTTTTCCGGTGCCTAAATTACACCACTAAATCCATTTTCAACGCCAGGTTTGATTTCTCAGAATGATCAATTGTGATCTCTTCCAGTGCCACTATTCTCAGAATTTCCTCCAGCTGATGCAAAGAAGTGCCACTCCCCCAATACCCCAAAATTAAGCCTCTCCAGACGTCATTATTAGATCCTCCAAATCTCCCAGTGTAATTAGACAAATGCAATAAATCAAAACAAGCAATATGAGAAAATGATGCATGCTATTTGTACGATCATACATTTATGGTTTCAGTTATTTATTTATTTTTTACTTTTGCTGTATACTGCAGGTCAGGGGTGTCAAACTCAATTTCATTGAGAGCTGCATCAGGCTTGTGTTTGACCTCAGATGGGCTGGGGGGGGCGTGGCCAGGGTGGGTGTGGCCAGCTTGTTGTCATTCATGTCAGGGGCAACCTGTGGTGACTCAAGTGCTTTGTTTTTGCTGGCAGAGGGTTGCAGGAGGCTGTTTTGAGGCCCTCCTGAGCTCCGTTTTCATTGGCAGGGGGTTGCAGGAGGCTGTGGCAGCTGAAAATGGAGCTTGGGTGGGCTACGCGCAGCCCTTCCAAGCTCCATTTTTGCTGGTAGAGGCACTGCAGGCCAGTCATTCACTTTTTCTAAGGCAGCACCACGGGCCAGATCCAGCCCCCGTGCTTTGAGTTTGACACATCTGCTGTAGGTAGTATCAGATGGTATGGAAATATATACAAGCATCTGCTACAAGGAGCAGCCCTGTTCTGGATGTTAGTTTGTAAAAATGTGTATCAAACTGCTATCTTGCCATCCTACTAGTAGTGGGTTTCTCCCAGTTTGACCCGGTTCTCCCGAGCCGGTAGTGGTAATGATATGACGTCACTGAATTGGTTCTCCCCCCCGTGCCCCCCCGCATTATTCTTACCTTTCATTTGGCCCCACCCCCAATCTATTGCTGCGTTCTGAATCCCAGCTGATGGCTAGAGGGAAAAAAACTGTTTAAACTCTTGCCGCAGGGCTTCAAAGGGCCACCCTACAGCTGATCAGTGGTAAAAGAAAACAAATGAGTAGACCAGTGCCTGCAAAAATACATGAGTAGATCAGTGCCTGCAAAAATAAATGAGTAGATCGGTACAGCTCTGCAAGCAGTTAAAAACCTGGTAGACCAGTACCTCTCTAAATCCTAAATAATTGTCACATGACCATCAAGCTACGCCTACAAAATAAGCCATGCCCACAGAACCGGTAGTAAAAAAAAATTAGGACCCACCCCTGAATCCTACCATTATGCATGCTATCATATCTTATATCCCCTGCTAAAGTTTGATCATTTTCCCCCCCTCAAAATTGTAACTGTAATAGGATTATGCCATGGTACCTTGAGTGTGAGTATATGGGAGAAAGTCCTAAAAATGCACTCAGCAGAAAAAAAGGACAGCTTGCATACTTCCCCAGTTGCAGATATTCCAAGAAAACCAGTAGCTCTGCTCTGGTCTCACTGTAAGCTGAAAAGGAAGAGAAATAAGTTCTCAAACCAGTTTGAGGTTTAGAGTATCAAAGAGATCCAATTCCAAACCAGAAATAGTGCAAAGCATATTTAACCCCTTAAGTTTAAATTTAAAAAATTAACTGAATATATCCCTCTTCTCAGGGGTGGGATTCAGCTGTTGTGGCTCCAACCCCCGAGCCCATCGTATCGGAGGAAGAAGGCTCCGAACATGAAGGAGAGGAGCCGGCCAGGCCTCCCTCTCCCAGCCCCTCCTCTCTGGCAATTCCTCAGGTGTCGGCCGAAGGAGAGGAGATTGGCCAGGAGCCAGGTGTCTCTGATCTGTCGGAGAGTGATGAGGGAGATAAGTTGTGGCCGGATCTACGCCAGCGTCGGCGTGCTAAACAGTCACAGCAGATGAGGAGGCGTGCCAGAGATTGAGCTGAGTCACTGGACCACACCCCACAGGTTATATAAGGGAGGGTGATGGCCATTCCAGCTCTGTGATGGACAAAGCAAAAACTCTGGCGAGTCACTTGCAATTCTGGACGAACTACGCCTCATCTGTTGTGGGTTTCTATTACTGGACTACTTCAAACTGTCTGCATTTTTGTGTTATCTGGTGGAGGAACAACCCCTCCTTCTTGGAGTAAAAGCTCTTGACAGGCAGCTGCTGCGTTGCTGCCAAGTTTTGATAACGAACCTTTGACTGTTTTGGAACAATTATTTAATCCTTTGGGGTGGGTGTTTGCGCATGTGGGAGACGGGGACAGAACATCAGCCAGTTCGCATCAGTTCGCGCAAACCGGTAGCTCCGAAGATCATCTGAGAGCAAACCAGTTTACTCTGTCGATCATCTGAGACCTCTGTGCTATACTGACCGATATTTCTTTTGTTTGAAGCCTAGCTGACAGGCGCGGCAGAGCAGATAGGCATACCCTAGCAGTTTTACTCACTGGGACTGCAGTAGAAGGTAAGTTTTAGAGCTGTTTTCAAACACATTGCATGCACGCTGAGTGCGTGCTCAGCAAACCAGTTGTTACACCAGTTGAATCCCACCACTACCTCTTCTCTCTTCTTGTGCAGGGATAGAGAAATGCAGGGACCAAGAAATGTAAAGTTTTGAGATTCTCAGGCCAGACTCCACAATCCTGGATCAGTGGTGGGTTGCTACCGGTTCGCCCCGAACCGATAGCAGTGGCAGTGGGAGACTCCGCCCAGCCACCCGGATGTCATCAAATACGCTCTGCGCATGCATAGAAGTGCCGTGCGCATGAACGAAATGGTAGCAAAGGTAAGTGAAACCCACCACTGTCCTGTATGTAAGGTGTTTGTTCAAAATTCCCTGGAAAGAGTGAGACCCTTCATACATAATTAGAAAGTGAGAACTTTATCAAGGAAGTAAAATGGCAGTGTAGCTGAAAAATAATGAGGGATGATCGAAAAGGAGGAAATTTTGAGCATCTCTCATCTTTACATCATAACCATTAAAACTGTGGGTTTCAGATACTTTAATTGTTTGGGAGGAATTTGTATGTTTTATTTCCACAGATATCATTACATCATAAAATTAGTCCAGAAGAAAAATACAATTGAGGTTTACATAACTATCGGAATATAAAAGTCACAAAAATACTTCGATGCGAAAAATCAGGAGCAGAAATTAGTAGTTCAAGTCGATGAATATTATTGCGTTTGTCTAAGATCTACCAAATATCTTACCTTTCTGAAACAATTGGTTCAAGGTCTTCAAATTTGGGGAGACAAAAATTACTATGTCATGTAATTCATGACTGGAATGATCGATGATAGCCAAAGCACAACAAGTGGTAGAGAAAATACGATGGGTTTTAAGTCCTTTCAGACTAAATTGATACATGAAGAACAATAGTTTCACATACCTCAGAGAGAACTTAGGAGATGTGTTGCTGGATAATTCTCAGGATTAAATATTGCAATAGCAGGTGACCGTAAAGAGATCTTTTGGAGAAAATATTCTGTTTTGGGACAAGGGGGCAGATCTTGCTAAAAGTCTCACTAAACTAGATATATTCTGTGACTTGCCTAATCAGTGTGAAAATCAAATGATAAGAAGATTTGGTTCCTGTTTTTGCAGGATGATCACCAGCCATAGAAAGAGCAGTCTGCCCATAAACCTAGTCAACTCTGTAGAAAAGGATTTTTTTTTTTAAATGCAACTGGACTGGTCTCCCCATCTGAGAATTTTTATCACGAACCTCTGCTCCTAAAGCTTTGATTTTCATTCTAAATTCTTGCTTCCCATGTTTTTCACCAACCCTCAACAAGAAATTTCAGAATGTTTTCTTAAGTTTAACAAAACTTTATTTCTGTTGGAAGAAAAACATTATTCTACTGCTAAGATACATCTCCCATTTTTAAAAAAATAAAGTTTTTTATTTTTTTTACAAACGCATCAATGTGTGAACAGTATGTATGGCACCTGAGTGTCATACATTTTAATACAAATAAAATAGTATTAATCATATTTGTTTCATTTAACAAGCTTATATAATCCTTGTAATAATACACATATTTTTATTAAATTATAGTTTCATTATTTAATCATTCAATATTTCAAGGTGTCATTTCTATGCCAATCACCCTGTTCTAAGTATCATACCTTTTAATACAAATAGAATATTATTAATCATATTTATTACTTTTAACAAGCTTATATAATTCCAATAATAGTACAAACATTTATGCTGAATTGAAATCTTCCATTATTTACTTGTTCAATTTATAATCCTTCATTATTTAGTTATTCAATATTTCAATGTGTTATTTTTATGTTAATCACCATATTCTGCATGTCATACATTTTAATACAAATAAAGTATTTTTGATCATATTTGTTACATTTAGTAAACATACACCTACTCATATTGAATTATTATCTTTCATTATTCATTTAATCAACAGTTCGATATATTATTTTTATGCCAGTCACCATATTATTTAAGTATACTTAATAATACCATCATACAAATTCTAATTTCCCCTTTTACTATTACTTTTCCTTATTATATAAAAATGTGTATTTTATTAATCCCTCTCTCTCTAGTTTCCACCCCTATTCTAACTTTGATTATGCCACTATTGTATTTAAACATATGCCCTTTAACCATCATCTCTTACCCACTTTAAGATACATCTCCTGACAAGCTAAAATACGCTTTACAAAAGGTTTAAAACTGTTTGTAAACTTTTATCTAGTTTCAGGAGCTTCATCTTCTCCAAAGACTCTTTGAAACATGACCTTGATGCTCTCCCTGGTCTGAGCTCGTTTCTTTCTCCCAACCAGGAAATAAATCACTGGGTTAATGCTGCTGTTTAGGCAAGCACTGAGACCAAAATATAAAGGAAATTGAAGAACGTGCCAGACATAACTCATGTTAAGAAAGTGAACAATAAATATGTAGATATATAGTGGAAGAGAAAGAATAAGGAAACAGAAAAGAGTAATTAAGATCATGACTAAAAGTCTTCCATGTTTGATTTGTTTAGGTCTCAATTTTATATTGATGAATAGGACCACAGTAGAGATTATGATCCATGGAAGGCAAAGCAGAGCAGTCACAAGCAAATGGAGACTTTTGATGACACGATATCCAAATGCATATTTCATAATCCTTTGAATTCCACTCAGGAGGGTAGATATGGTCCAGAGGAAGGCACAGACAGCTGGAGACAGATATTTTGGGCGGGAACAGCGATGCCAGATTGGGAAAAGGACAGCCACACACCGGTCAATGCTGATGGCTGTCAGAAGAAAGAGACCATTCATATACATGATGTCAGCGACACAAAATAAAGCAAACCTGTGAGTTATTGGTAGTATAAAAGCTCTACAATAAGGAACAAAGAGAACTGGTTCAGTGACGTCATATCGTCACCGCTACCGGCTTGGACAAAACGGGCCGAAATGGGAGGAACCCATCACTGCTGTGGACATAATATATTTGGATATCAGTAAGGCATTCGACAGGCTTAGGATACAAAAAGATCTTGACAGACTTGAACACTGGGTCCTATCCAGCAAAATGAAATTGATATAGAGAAAAGTAAAGTTTTACACTTAGGCAGGAAAAACCAAAGGTACAAGTACAGATCAGGTGAAACCTGGCTCAAAAGCAGTAACTGGAGCTCTGGTGGCTCAGCAGACTAAAGCAGTGTCATTAACTGTTATTAACATCAGCTGCCTGCAATGACTGCAAGTTCAAATCCCACCAGGCTCAAGATTGACTCAGCCTTCCATCCTTTCTAAGGTAGGTAAAATGAGGACCCAGATTGTGGGGGCAATAAGCTGACTTTGTATAAATATACAAAAGTATGAAGGCTATTGCTTAACACATTGTAAGCCGCCCTGAGTCTCTGGAGAAGGGCGGCATATGAATCAAATTTTTTTAAAAAGTACTAAAAATGCACTTTCTCCTTCAGAATCTTAATCTCATAAATTTATAGTTTTAATTTTAGGTTCAAGACCAAATTATTTAATTGTATTTTAATCAATCTTTAAAATATTTGTATTATATGTATTTTATCATTTGTCTGTACACCGCCCTGAGTCCCCCGGGAGTAGAGCGGTATATAAATATAATAAATAAATAAATAGAAGAAGCTGGCATATTTGCCGAGTTACAGATATTCAAAGAAAAAACAATGGTACCTCTGCCGTGGTTTCCCAGTAAGCTGAAAAGAAAGAAAAATAAATTCTCAAGCCAGTTGATGTTCAATTATCAGAGAGATCCAATCCCAAACCAGAAATTGTGCAAAGTATATTTAACCGCTTAAATTTTAACTTACGAAATTTGTTGAGTGTATCCCTTTTCTCTCTCCCTTTGGTAGGGAGAAGGAGGTGCAGGGACCAAGAAGTGTAAAGTTTTGATTTTCTCTAGTCCTGCATGTAAGAAGTGTATTTAAAATTTCCAGAATCTTCTTACACAGTCACGAATTGGGGGGGGGGGGGGGGCGGGGGACTTTATCAAGGAAATGAAGTGCAAAGCAGTTGAAACATAATATTGGGCAAGCTAACAAGAGAAACGTTAGAGCATCTCTCATCTTTACCTCATGACCATTAAAATTGTGGATTGCAGATATTTGTACTGTTCTATTTTGATGGCTAGCATAACGTTGGGGAATTAGCTGAGGTGGTATTCAGCAGGTTCTGACCAGTTCTGGAGAACTGGTAGCAGAAATTTTGAGTAGTTCAGAGAACCGGAAAATACCACCTGTGAGTGGCCCCGCCCCCATCTATTCTCTGCCTCCTGAGTCCCAGCTGATTGGGAGGAAATGAGGATTTTGCAGTATCCTTCCCCTTGAGTGGGGAGGGAATGGAGATTTTACAGTAACCTTCCCCTGGAGTGGGGAAGGAATGGGGATTTTGCAGTATCCTTTCCCTGGAGTGGGAAGGGAATGGAGATTTTGCAGTATCCTTCCCCTGGAGTGGGGAAGGAATGGAGATTTTACAGTATCCTTCCCCTGCCATGCCCACCAAGCCACGCCCACAAAACCGGTAATAAAAATTTTGAATCCCACCACTGGAAATTAGTTCAGAAACAGTCAATTGAGATTTAAATAACTATCAGCATATAGGGTCACGTACCTCGGTTTTAATTTACATGAAAGCTGGGACATGATCAGTGAAGTAAAGACAAGGATAGAGAAAGCTCAAACAGCATTCTTCAAAATGAAAAATGTCTTCTCCAGTCACAACACAAGCCTAAGACTGAAAATCAGGCTTGACAGATGCTACATCTTTTCTATCCTGCTCTATGGAGTGGAGAGTTGGTCTCTGACAGAAAACCCACTTGAAGAAACTAGAAGTATTTGAAATGTGGATTTACAGGCAGCTGTTACATATAACCTGGGTTAACAAAATCAGAAATGAGGGGGTGATAAGCCACCTGGGAAAGCCAAGGGAAATCATCAAAGCCTTTAAAAAGCGAAAGTTAGAATATTTTGGACATGTGTGATGCGACACCCAGAAAAATACAGCATCCTTCACTTAATCCTCCAGGAAAAGACTGAAGGCAAACAAGGTCCAGGCAGAAGAACATAATCATGGCTTCAAAACCTAAGGGACCAATTTGGACAACACTCAGCAGCACTTTTTCATGCAGCTGTTGACAAAAATGGGATTGCCAACGTGATCGCCAACATCCGATGATGGATATGGCACAACAACAAGAAGAAGATCAGCATATAAATGTCCTAAAAATATTTTGACGTTGTTAAATTGTTAAATAGATGAATATTATTGCATTTGTCTAGGATCCACCAAATATCTTACGTCTTTGAAACAGTGGGTCCAAGGTCTTTAGATTTGGTGAGAAGAAGATTACTAGGTCTTGTCATTGGCTGTTGAAGTGACCGACAATGGCCAAAGCAGAACAAGTTGCAGAAAAAAAATACAGTGGGTTTTAAACCCTGCTCAGATTAATTGTAGCTCAATAGATGAAGGAAAGTAATTTCCAAGCACAATAGGATTTTCTTATAATGTCCAAAATTTGACGTATATCAGAAAGAACCTGTCGGATGTGCTGTTGGATAATTTACAGGGTGAAATGTCAGAGTAGCAGGCAATCATAAGCAGATCTTTTGCAGAAAATATTCTTTCTGTTCTGGAATGAGGAAGCAGCTCTTGTTCAAAGTCTCACACAACTAGATAGAGTCTGTGTTTTGTCTAATCAGTGTGAACATCAAACCATAAGAAGATTTGTTTCCTGTTTTTGCGGGATAATCCCCAGCCATCAAAGGAGGAGGCTGCCCACAAACCTAATCAACTCTGCAGTAAAGGAAAATTATTATTTTGTATTTCAGCTGGAGAATTTTTATCATGAACCTCTGCTCCTAAAGCTTTGATCTTCTTGCTAAAAATTGGAAAATGAGTTCAAACCAGAAAAAGGCAATTGAAATTTTATTAGATTATCAAGGTATCAATATGGAAGATTTTAATATGGAATGCCAGATACAGAAATATACCACTACTAAAAATTGTCTATTATATTTCTACGTCTTTGGATCACATTAACCTTCCAAAATTATTTCATATCTTGATGGACCAAGCTCTTCAAAGTTGGTGAGTAGAAGATTATTGTGTCACAATATTGAAGTGAAGCTGAAGTGACTGAGGATAGCAGGACCTGCAGGAAAAAATGTGTGTGTGTGTATCACACACTCTGGTGTAATGCCTCACACTCACCTTCATGTATGCAATGCCTCTCATGCACCTTCTCGAACTTCCTCACCCCACCCCAACTTCCCACATGCACCCCCTCTGTCCCTCCCTCCCTCCCCCACTCATCAGCAACCACTTACCAGCCTGCAGGACTGGGAGTTACAACTTCCTGCCAGCTCTCTCGCTAACTCATCAATATGCTGATGATACCCAACTTTTTATATCCACCCCGAACCAGCCTAGTGATACCCTCGACGTGATGTCCCGTTGCCTGGAAGTGGTACGGACCTGGATGGGGAGGAACAGGCTCTGCCAAGACCGAGTGGCTGTGGGTACCGGCATCTGGGTCCAATCTAGATATTCCATCGTTGACCATCGGGGGTGAGGTGTTAACCCCTGTGGATAGGGCCCACAACCTGGGTGTCCTTCTGGATTCACGGTTGTCTCTGGAAGATCATGTAACAACCATGACCAGGGGGGCATTTGCCCAGGTCCGCCTTGTGCGTCAGCTGCGCCCTTACTTAGACCAAGATGCCCTACGCACCATTACTCATGCGCTGGTCACCTCCCGTCTCGACTCCTGCAACGCTCTCTAGCTAGGGCTGCCCATGAAAACCACTCGAAGGCTTCAACTGGTGCAGAATGTGGCCCCGCGGGTTGTGATGGGAGTGTCCTGACATTCCCATGTTACAGCTCTCCTGCATGGCCTGCATTGGCTAACAGTTGCCCTTTGGGTGAGGTTCAAGGTGCTGGTTATCACCTATAAAGACCTTCATGGCTTAGGCCCGGGATACTTGTCGGACCCCCTGTAACCAGCAACAATCTCAAATCGCCCAATGCATTCCCACACACAGGGCCTCCTCAGGGTGCCATCAGCCAGACAATGTCGGATGGTAACCCCCAGGGGGAGAGCTTTCTCTGTGGGCACACCCACCCTTGGGAACCAACTTCCTTTAGAGCTCCGAATGGCCCCTGGCCTTCACTCGTTCCGCCGTGATTTGAAGACCTGGTTGTTTCGTAGCCTGGACTGATGGGGGGTGGGGGTTCTTAATAGTTTTTAAATTGATTTTAAACTGTTTTAATTCGGAGTTTTAATTTCACATTGTTTTAATGTCATTGTGTATTTTACTGTTGTGAGCCTCCCTGAGTCCATTGGAATAGGGGGGCATATAAATCACATTAAACTTAAACTTAAACTTAACCTGGCTGAAAATTGTCTTGACTAAACATGGGATTCAGTTAATGAGAGCAACTGGGACTAAACCAGGGGTCAGCAATCTAAAACTCTCAAAGAGCCACAAAGGTCCTAACCGGAAGCCCCCCATTCAATTGTAGAGCTGACCAGAAGTCCGGTTCCCCCACCATAGACTCTCTTCCTAGTGCAGTGTCCTTTTTCCTATACTTGTCCTAACCAAAAGTCCTATCAATTGTGGAGCTGACCAGAAAACCCACCCCTTGCCATAAAGTCTCCTCCTGGGATGCCATGCTTCCCCCACCCTTAACCGGAAGCTCCTCTCCAAATTGTGGTACCGACGAGTGACAGGGAGCCGCAGCAGGATGAAAGAGCCACATGCAGCTCCAGAGCCACAGGTTGCTGACCCCTGGACTAAATGAATTGCCAATGCTAAGGGATGTCATTATGCTTTATGACTACATTGCTTAGTGATGGAAATTCTGGTCCCAATTAGTATTATAAGTCAAAGATGATCGGTATTGTATTTCGTTAGGCAAGCTACATACTGTAAATGGTATAAGTTGTTGGCTTTCAGTTTTGCGGTACTCTGCTCTGCTTGGTATATTATTTTTGGACATACACCAATATTGATTTCCATTGATAGATGTGACAAGGGCAGTGACAGCAAATAAAACCATGATTTTAGCTTCTTCAGATGTTAGACCTTTGGAAGTCTCAAGGCATCACAGGCACAATGGTTAGATATTTGATTGTCTCAAGTCACTAGTACTGAATAAATGGAGTGTTCTTTCTCACCTGTGGGGTTACCTTATTTGGTGAGGTTCTCCTTGGCTGCAGTCAAAAATCCAGACGATAAAGGGACTTTTACAGTCACCAAGACTGTAAAAGACTTCCTGTTCTGTCCCCTTCCTCACACAGGTAAACATAATACCAAGCATACCTGCCAATATTTTATTAGGTAAACAGATTAGAATTCCTGGCAGACCAAGGTTTTGGCAGCAAACTGCCGAATGCCTGCCAAGCCCGTTTTTACTCCCATAAAGCAGAAGACGATTTATGTTCAATTCGTTCCAGGAGCAACAAATTATTCACGAGACAAGAGTTTAGTCAATGTTCAGTCCAAAATATATCCAAGCCGAATTTCAGAGATCATGATGGGACTTTCAGGGTTTAACTTTGTCCGTCACAAAGCCTGAAGAGCAATCCCACCCACTTTTATTCCTGGTGGGGCGTGGCTCTGTGACTCAGCTCAATATCTGGCCCGCCCACGCCTCTTCCGTTGCTGCACATGGTTCTCCCTCCAACGCTGCCTGGGATCAAGCCAGGATTCATCATCCTCGCTCCCTATCAATTGGTGCTCCGATATGCCTTCCTCCTGGCACATTCCAGGCTGTTCCTCCTGGCCTTCGGATGGAACCTGAGGCATTGCCAGAAAGGAGGGTCCTGGAGAGGGAGGCCTTGTCAGTTCCTCCCCGTCACCTTCTGAGTCCTCTTCCTCAGTTAGGAGAGGCTCGGGAGTCGGGGTCACAACACTTCCCAAGGCAGCTGAAAATAAGCTATCCTGGACAGTTCTCTCCACAACATCACTTCAGGATGGTGGTGTCTAGCTTGAAGCACACTTTTGCTGCTGCCATCATGATCACTCCTCAACTTGCCAAAGATCTAGGGGGAAGGGGAGGGTGAGATGGAATGCAGCCTCCAGACTTCAAGAAGAACTGTGAGAACCAAGGACACTTGGCAGATGTTTGCCAACCCCAGAGACTCTTTCTCATATCAAAGCAATGACACTCAATTGGACAATGTGAGCTGCACTAATAGGGAGAGGGGGAAATCCATATTTTAACTATGTGGGTTTGCGTGAGAATTAGGTAGAGCCGGTTTTGCCTTCATCAGTACTGAAATGATATACTCAATAAAGTGTTGCATTCAAACTTCTGAAGGTTTCAAATATGCTTGCTTCGGTTGGGTTATCGGTCAGAACCTTGACAGCTGGAAGTCTATGCTCTTAGTATACTCAGGAGCCAGAATCGATATGTTGAAGGCAGTGGTGAAATCTAAAATTTGTTACTACCAGTTCTGTGGGTGTGGCTTGGTGGTGGTGGGTAATGTGACTGGGTGGGCATGGCCAATTTTTTTTTAAACTTTTTACTTTTAAAACCATTTTTTCTACAACCTCTTTGGCGAAGAGGTTGTAAAAAAATGCTTTCAAAAGGCTCTGACAATCCAAGCTGAGTTGCCTGATCGGCAGAGCCTTTTTTAAAAAATGCTTTTAAAAGCCTTTGAGGATCCCAGCTGAGCAGCGTGATCATCAGAGGCTTTTTTTTTTACTTTTAAAAGCATTTTTTCGGCCAAAGAGGTTGTAGAAAAAATGCTTTTAAAAGTTAAAAAAAAGCCTCTGATGATCGTGCGGCTCAGCTGGGTATGGGGGGGCAGGGATTTTTGCTACCAGTTCTCCGAACCACCCACCTCCATTGCTACCAGATTGGGCGATTCACCCCTGGTTGAAGGAGTCTGAAGCCCAGATATAAGAGTACAGCTGTAAAGTTTAATCTCATTGATGTCTACCGAAAAAGGAATCCTGTTATTTCCACTTACTCTTCACAGTCTCCACACATTTGATTGTGAATGCAGGATCCAATTCTCAGCACTATCCCGAAGATATAGCTCTATATCATGGTTCTCAATTGCAAAACAGTTTCAGTTACTGAATAGCATAGAGGGGAAGAAATGCTTCTCACATATTTCCCCAATCTTCAAGATAATTCCTGTAACATAATAGATAATAATAAAATTCTTTATTGGCCAAGTGTGAATGGACACACAAGGAATTTGTCTCTGGTGTAAAAGCTCTCAGCGTACATACAAGCAACATGTGATAAATCATGATCATAATCATCATAAAGTTCATTCATCATAAATCATAACATACAACACTCATGTCAACCATAAATCATAACATACAACACTCATGTCATGCATTGGGTTCACTTCATTGGGTTGGGTCAACGCAATGAAGTGAATCTGGCTAAGGTCATCTTTACAGCTTCAGGGTTGCCATTAGATGGGAGGGGGGGGAGGAAAATAGATAGCTGGAAGTTTTGTAGCCAAAATAAAAAAGTGTTCTTGTGAGAACCAAGGACGTTTCAACAGGTGGCTGGAAGGAGGAGGAGAGGAAAGTAACCAAGCAACCAGCCAGCACCTCTATTGGACAATGTGATTTTCACCCACTTTTACCTGGATGAAAATAACAGGAAGCAATGAACTTGAAACTGTGTTTGTAAACTTCTATCTGATTCCAGGAACGTCATCTTCTTTGAAGACTCTTTGAAAAATGGCCTTCATGCTCTCTCTGGCCTGAGCTTGTTTCTTTCTCCCAACCAGAAAATAGATCACTGGGTTAATGCTACTGTTTAGGCAAGCACAGAGATTACGATAAAAAAAAAATTGCAAACCGAGTGAGGTATAATTGGTGCCAAGAAAAAGAGTAATGAACAAATAAATATATAGTGGAAGGGTAAGAATAAGGAAACAGAGAAGAGTAATTAAGATCATCACTAAAAGTTTTCCCCGTTTGACTTGTTCGGATTTAAGGCATATTTTGATGAATAGGATCAGAGTAGAGATTGTGATCAATGGAAGGCAAAGCACAGCAGTCACAATCCAATCGAGATCCCAGGGAACATAAGAAAAAACTAAATTATTGTAATTGCTGCCAATTCCAACAAGTAGGAAAGAGAAGAGCCAGAGGAAGGCACACACCACAGGGGACAAATACTTTGGCCGAGAACAGTGATACCACATTGGGAAGAGAACAGCCACGCACCGGTCAATGCTGATCACCATCAGAAGAAACAGGCCACTGATATACATGACGTCGAACAAATAGAATATCACCCAACTTTGAAATGGATTAGCTATAAAATTACCAATTGAATATATAGTTGCAAATATGATATGCCCAAAGTCAGAAATAGCTAAGTTCAGAATCAACACGGTGAAAGGGTTTCTCTTAATCTGAAAGCCGAGTAGCCAGATGACAATTCCATTCAATGGGAGTCCCATGCAGCAGATGATTAATCTGACTGAGGATATGACAGTTTGGTATTCATTGGAATGATTGGTACTGTTAGAGTCAGAATGCTCTCTTGTAGCATTCATGTTTGCCAGGCTGAGATTCATCGAGGGACTTTCGTAATGCTCCAACATCTCTTCTTTTGGACTGGAAGTTCCTGTTAAAGACAAGAAAGAAAAGTGGATTCAATAATTCCTCAATCATAGGATCATAGGGCTCGATGGGACCTCAAAGGTCTTTTAGTCCAATCCCTAGCTCAAGGCAGGAGTCATATACTATCCCAGTCAAACAGTTGTCCAGTCTATTTTTGAAAACTTCCAGTGATGGAACATGCACAAGCCCAGATGGCAAGCTACCGTATTTTTCGGCGTATAAGACGCACTGGAGTATAAGACGCACCTTAGTTTTTGGGGAGGAAAATAATTAAAAAAGCTGATTGGTGGGTGGATCAGCCTCCCGGAATAACCCCAATCAGCTGTTCCCAGAGGTGAATTTTAGCAACAGGTTCGTTGGTTGTGAGCTCTGTGCCTTGCTTTTTTTTTCTTTTCTTTTTTTTTTCTGCCTCTGAAACTGCTGAAACTGTTTCAGAAAAAAAAACTTCTTTTTCTTCCTTTTTTCTTCGCTCAGAGGCTTTTATTCTGAAGGACTATCTGTACTCTGTTCAATCTCCTTTCTTTGGTTTTGGTATGTAGATTAACCTCTTCCGGTCTGTTGGTTATTGTGTCATTTTCCAGATTTGTTAACATAGTTTGGTTAGAACCTTTACTGATTCTTCTTTTGTTGTTTGCCATATTATTTTAGATAAAAGCCTTTCAGAGGCTTTTTTTTCTGAAGCTTCTTTCAGAGGCTTCTTTCAGCCTCTGAAATCTCTATTTGTGAGGCTGGGCAGGGCTACACTCAAAGTATAAGATGCACTCAAATTTTCACCCTCTTTTTTGGGGGGGGGCGGTAAAGGTGCGTCTTATACTCCGAAAAATATGGTATTCCATTAATTGTCTGTCTCACTGTCAAAAAATTTATCCTTATGTTTAGGTTCTTTAAAACCGCCTTCTACCGCATAGCTCCCAGCGACCGGTAAGATCCCACAGAGTTGTCTCCTCCGGGTCCCATCAGCTAAACAATGCTGGCTGGCAGGCCCACAGGGGAGGGCCTTCTCTCTGGCTGCCCCAGCTCTCTGGAACCAGTTACCTCCTGAGGTCCGGACCACCCCCACCCTATTGGCCTTCCGAAAAGCAGAGAAGACCTGGCTTTTCCGGCAAGCCTGGGACCGTTGATCTCGCTCTTGTGATCTGGCGAGATCCGGCCATGAATGGCGTGAATGAGTTTTTAATGTTTTTAATGTTTTTAATTTTTAAATGTTTTTAATGATGATTTTTTAAAATGTATTGTGAGCCACCCTGAGTCTTCGGAGAGGGGCGGCATATAAATTTAATTAATTAACTAATTAATTAATTAATTAATTAATTAATTAATTATCAGATTTATATACCGCCCTTCTCCCGAAGGACTCAGGGCGGTGCACAGCCAAAGTAAAAACATAAATAAAAACATTAAAATACAGTTAAAAAGATATATATGTATTTGGCCCCATAGTTAAAAACCAATAACAAACCTATTAAAAACATTTAAAAAATGTGTTAAGCCAGCCCGGCTTGCTGAAAAAGAAAGGTCTTAAGGGCACGCCGGAAGGCACCGAGGTCTTGGATTCTCCTTATCTCTGGGGGCAGCTGATTCCAGAGGGCAGGTGCCCCCACAGAAAAGGCCCTCCCCCTGGGGGTCACCAGCCTACTTTG
>WNWU01000116.1:900581-904664 GCA_012654045.1 Ptyas mucosa | reverse complement strand
ATTTATTTATTTATTTATTTATTTATTTATTTATTTATTTATTTATTTTGTCAAGCATATATAAGATAACAGGTAAAAGTATAAGCATAATTTGAATACATGAAAAGAGTAAAAGGAATATTAGGACAGGGATGGTAGGCACGCTGGTGCCCTTATGCACACCCCTTACAGACCTCTTAGGAATGGGGTGAGGTCAACAGTGGACAGTTTAAGGTTAAAGTTTTGGGGGTTTGGGGAAGAAACTACAGAGTCAGGTAGTGCATTCCAGGCATTGACCATTCTATTACTGAAGTCGTATTTTCTGCAATTGAGTTTGGAGCGGTTTACCTTGAGTTTGTATCTATTATTTGCTTGTGTATTGTTGTGGTTGAAGCTGAAATAGTCATTGACAGGTAGGACATTGTGGCAGATAATTTTATGTACTATGCTTAAGTCATACTGAAATCGGCATAGTTCTAAGTTGTCTAAGCCCAAAATTTGGAGTCTGGTGGCATAAGGTATTTTATTGCGGGTAAAGGAATGGAGGACTCTTCTCGTAAATTATCTCTGGACTCTCTCGATTGTATTTATGTCCGATATGCAGTGCGGGTTCAAGACAGATGAGCTGTATTCGAGAATTGGTCTAGCAAATGTTTTGTATGCTCTAGTTAGTAGTACAATAATAACAGAGAAGAAGCTACACAATGAAGCCATGCTTGAGCAGGGGGTTGGACTAGAAGACCTCCAAGTTCTCTTCCAGCTCTATTCTGAATTCGAATTATGGCTCACTGGATGACATTTTTGTCTGTTGAAGCTGACCAAGATGAGTGGTTCCCTTCAGTGAGATGATGGCTACCTCTAGCATGCTGTGTATTGTCATCCTGGAGATCCTGCAGGACTTCACAACCATTGTGAGCCCCGGTGGCATAGTGGTTAGAGTGCAGTACTGCAGGCTAATTCTGCTGCCTGCCGGCTGCCTGCAATTTGGCAGTTCGAATCTCACCAGGCTCAAGGTTGACTCAGCCTTCCATCCTTCCGAGGTGAGTAAAATGAGGACCCAGATTGTTGGGGGCAAGAGGCTGACTCTGTAAACCGCTTAGAGAGGGCTGTAAAGCACTGTAAAGCAGTGTATAAGTCTAAGTGCTTTTGCTATTGCTATTGTCCGTCAAAGGAGTGCTTGGAAAACCTATAAACAAATTCCTTCTGGATTCCTATTGAAGATAGACTGAGGGCATACATTTCTCTGCTACGTGTCAGAGCTGGAATTTGATGCCGGAAAAAAAAGAAAGAAAGAAAGAAACAGCGGAAACTTTCTCAAAAGATATTTGTGCCTTTCCTACCAGCCCAGGCTATAAAACTGCCCCATCCATTACAGTAATTCTTGTGGAATGTTTTGGAGACATGTCTTTTCCTCCCCCTAAAATATCCTTTTTTTCTTTTATTTCATTAAATGTCAACTTCTTATAAGTGCCACCTCAAGGCACATGCTCGATCCCATTTAAGTCTTGCTAAAGAGAAAGAAGCCTCTTTCTCTTGAGATTAGAAGCAATCTCTGAACTGGCAGGGGACACCGAGGGTGGTCATTTAAGGCCAGATGTCCTGAATCTTAAGTCTTAAGCATTAGGACACACGGTCTGAGAGTTTGTTTTTTTTAATCAAGCATCCTAGAGTTGCTAAGAAAGACTGAAACCAGGGGTGAAATCCACTTACCTTCACTAACAGTTCACAAATGGGAGCTCGCGTGCGACACCTCTGCTTCTGCGCATGCGCAGATCACCCATGATGATGTCGGGGCAGGTGGGCGGAGCCTCCTGCCAGTTTAACTACCGGTTCTATAGAACCGGACCAAACCGGGAGCAACCCCACCACTGGCGGAGCCTCTCGCCGCTGACGCTACTGGTTTGCCCAAGCAGATAGAACCGGCTGCATTTCACCACTGACTGAAACCAGCGGTGGGTTCCAACTGGCTTTACTACCGGTTCTCTTTGTGCACGTGCTTCACGCGCGATCGCCGTCAAACTTGCGCTCCGTGCCAAACTCTGTGCAAGCGCATTAGGTATCTGCCCAGCTGAGGTGCGGCAATCCACTCTGCCGCACCTATCAGCTGGGCTAAAAAAGAAGAAATATAGGTAGGAATAATGTGGTGTGGGCAGCAGGGCCCAGCTCCCGGACAAAGAGAACCGGTTTGGTGACATCATATCGTCACCACTACCAGCTCGCCCGAACCGGGCTGAACCAGGAGGAACCCACCATTGACTGAAACCCTCTTGTCCAATCTTCTGCTCAATTCTGGCATCCAACCAAAAGCTTCTTGAGCTCCACTTGAAGTCAACCAAGCGAGGAGCTTTCATGTTATTTAAGACCATAATTCTGTCCCAAGGGTGCTTTTTTTTTTTCCAAGAGGCAACTGGATTTCCTTGTTTTTTTTCTTTTGAAGACATTTCGCTTCTCTTCCAAGAAGCTTCTTGGATGAGAAGTGAAATGTCTTCAAAAAAAAACAATGAAGTCCGGTTGCCTCTTGAAAAAAAAAACAGCACCTTTGGGACAACCATGACCTGGATGACTGAGATTCTTCATAAACCATAATTCTGTCTTTTGTACTTTGGAACAACAGAAAACAGCTCACTCTCTGTCCTTCACCTCCTCAATCTCCTCATTCTTCACTTTACTAGGCAAGTTTCATGTCTACAGTTCAAGCTCATATCCATTATCTGAGTCTTTAGTAACAGAGTTGGAAGGGACTTTGGAGATCATCTAGCCCAACATCCTGCTCTTGCAGAGACTTATACTATTTCTGATAAATGGCTGTCCAGACTCTTCTTAAAAGCCACCAGAGATGAGGCACCAAAAACGTCCAGAGGCAATTTGTTCCACCGGTTAATTGTCCTCACTGTTAGGAATGTTCTTAGTTCTAAGTTGCTTCTCTCCTTGGTTAGTTTCCATCCATTGTTTCTTGTCCTGCCTTCAGATGCTTTGGAGAATAGGTGTCAGCATTCCAGAAAGTCCCCAACTCCAAGTAAAACTCCAAAACAGGCATTTCTCAAAGTTCCATTTTATTAGAGTAGGTAAACTGGCACATCTGGGAAAACCCGAATCTGAGGGTTCCCGGTTTTCCCTCAGTAAATCAAAACCCCAAATCCAGCCCCTTCACCCATCAATCTGTCACATGGTCCAATCATCATCCATCCCAACTACAGCCATCCCTGCAACCACCTCCTCCTCTAGATATATAAACACCATGACCTTGACCGAAAGGAAGAATGCTATTATGTCTAACTATATTCACTCTCCTAAACCCCCCCTTCTACTTTCCCAGGTGCATGGAGTTGGCAGCGTAGAAGCTTCTGATGCTAATATGGCTTCCAAAGCTGACAATAGGTTGATCCCCTCTTCCTAGTGGCTGCCCTTTAAATATTCTTTAAATATGTGCCCAAAACTGAGTAGTATAGCAATAGCACTTAGACTTATATATCGCTTCATAGTGCTTTTACAGCCCTTTCTAAGTGGTTTACAGAGTCAGCCTATTGCCCCCAACAATCTGGGTCCTCATTTTACCAACCTCGGAAGGATGGAAGGCTGAGTCAACCTTGAGCCTGGTGAGATTTGAACTGCCAAATTGCAGGCAGCTGGCAGTCAGCAGAAGTAGCCTGCAGTACTGCACTCTAACCACTGCGCCACTGTGGCTCATGAAAGGTCCTTGGTGTTCTCTTGTTTTCTTGCAAACATTTCATGACCTCAACTAGGTAACATCATCAGTGCTAATGCCATCACCTGGGCTAGCACTGATACTACCTAGTTTGGGTCATGAAATGTCTGCAAGAAAACAACCAAGTTCAGAGAGCATCAAGGACCTCTCTCTTCAATCCTGAGTTACAAATGTCCTAAAGATCCTTTTTTTTTTAAAGAGGCAACTGGACTTTCTGTTTTTTCTTTGAAGATGTTTTCATTTCGCATCCAAGAAGCTACTTCAGCTCTGGCTGAATGGTGGGGAATGGAAGGATTTATACTCCTTGCAGACAGCTGGACATTTGCATTCTTTTAGAGGGTCATTGAGGCCACCTGGAGTTTTGTCTGTGCCCTCAGAGTCACCTGAGTGGTGCAAAT
>WNWU01000116.1:893081-895581 GCA_012654045.1 Ptyas mucosa | reverse complement strand
GCGTCTCACAATCGCGGCTCTCCACACTGTACCGAGCCTTGGCGAATCGTCACGTCAAATACAAATACATCACATCACACGCAACGGATTGGATGGGCATCGATCAAATACAGAGATTTACAGATTAGTCTTCAAATAACGAAAAGGAGGACATGTAGGAGGACACTTTTCAAGAGAGGACTGAACTTACAATAGAAGGACTGTCCTCCCTAAAGGAGGATGATTGGTCACCTTATGTAAGCCCAAGAATCCTATGTCTCATAGCACCTGAACACCTGTCAATCAAATGTCCAAGCAACATCCTCTAATAACAGAGTTTAAGACTTCCTGCCTTCTCCTCCCAACTTTGGGCAAATGTAACTGCTGAATTACAGACCACATAATAACAAGTAGCCGACCACTTAATGGCAGATGCCAGAAAAAGAACAGCATCCCAAAATAGACATATTTTGTGTGAAAAGAAATCGCCGGTGGCCACTTTCCAGTTTGGAGGGACAGCTGGAAGATTCATCTGACTTAAAAAAAAAAAAATCTTGTTTAACAGCTTTTGTCTCCCTTCTTAATGTATCCATAATCTTTTCTTTTCTTTTGGAGAGAAGGAGTTAACTCTAAGTGAGGCCCTCTTAAAGTTGGGATTTAAACTCCCACGTAGAAAGCAGGCTAGGAAATAGTAAGACATTGCAGAGATAAAGGTGAAGACTGGGAAACAAAGCAAAAATCCAAAGCGGAAATGTCCTGACATCTGTTTTAGGAGACATGTCAGGGTGGAGAGTAGAGTATATATTTTAAACTACATCTTAAAGAGGGTGAGGTTTACACTAATTACACACAGATATATTGCTGATCCTTTCCTGCATCCAAGTTGATTTCTTGTGCAGCATTCTGTTGAGTGACTGTAAAACTGATTTTTTCCCCCCTTACATACAAATAAGCACGTGTGACTTTCTCTTTCATTGCTACAGATAAATCTTCCAGTGCAGTATAATGGAAATATGGGGGCTGCAAAATTTATCTTCTACGGCAGATGTCAAATGGACTTAAATGATCTATGAATGCTCTGGCCCATCAGCTTTCATGAAGTGAAATGGTATAGGTTCTCCTGCTTGAGCAGGGGGCTGGACTAGAAGACCTCTATGGTCCCTTCTAGCTTATTCTATTATTCTATTCTATTTCTATTCTTTTTTTTTTAAGTCAAGATTTTTATTTATATACAAGTATTTTGAATACAGTGTAATGTCTGGATGTTTTGTTTTACAAAGGAAAAAAGAAAAATAACAGATATACTGATAGTAAATAATAATACACATAGTAATTAAAACCATATTTATAATTGTATTAGCTTATTTATGATCATATTAATTATACTAGCATACTTGTAATTATGAACATTCATATTTTACTTATTTATTTATTTTTTTAAAATTAGATTTATATGCCGCCCTTCTCCGGAGGCTCAGGGTGGCTTACAATGCACTAGGCAATAGCCTTCATACTTTTGTATATTTATACAAAGTCAACTTATTGCCCCCACAAACTGGGGACTCAATTTACCTACCTTAGAAAGGATGGAAGGCTGAGTCAACCTTGAGCCTGGTGAGATTCGAACCTGCAATAATTGCAGGCAGCTGGTGTTAATAACAGGGTGCTTTAGACCACTGTACTACCAAGGCTCTTATACATAACAATGCTCTTTCTTCATCTAATTTCTACCTCTTATCTCTAACCATTGATAAAACCTATTCCATGTTGAAATTCTATTCTGTCCTGTCCTGTCCTGTCCTGTCCTGTCCTGTCCTGTCCTGTCCTGTCCTATCCTATCCTATCCTATCCTTGAAATCAACTATAGTACAACTAAGATCCTGATCTTTGCAAATAGGCCTAAACCAGGGGTCACCAACTTTTCAGACCTCAGGGACCACTAAATGCATAATTTTAAATCCTGCGGACCACTAATATGATCTGCCTAATGACCGGCTGGGCAGGCGTAGCTAGGTAGTCATGTGACTGGGTGAGTGTGGCCAATTTGATGTCACTTGCATCAAGGGGCGCCTCGCCGGCCTCTACTTGCCCCTCCTCTCCCACCCACTCCTCGCCTCCCTGCCCAGGCTCCTTAGGGCCCAAACAGGAAGCAGTTATTGGAGCTAAGCAGCCACCACGAGAAAGAGTTGACAAAACAGCTGGCTCAGTTCAAATTGGATGTGGCCGAGGAGGAGGCTCAGCAGAAGCACCTCACTGAGGACTACCAGCATAGGCTTTCCAAGCAGAGGAAAACCTGCGGGAGTGCAAGGCCAGGTATTGGCGCCTGGAGGCTCAGCGGGCTGAGATGGTCAGCCAGTTCCAGGCCATGAAACAAGGTCCTCTGGGACATGAGCACATGAAATGAGTACAAATAAATGGGAACAGTAGAACAGGGACGGTAGGCACACTGGTGCGCTTATTGCATGCCCCCTTACAGAAGAGAAGAGAAGAGAAGAGAAGAGAAGAGAAGAGAAGAGAAGAG
>WNWU01000116.1:857252-882718 GCA_012654045.1 Ptyas mucosa | reverse complement strand
CTATTCTATTCTATTCTATTCTATTCTATTCTATTCTATTCTATTCTATACTATTCTATTCTATTCTATTCAGGATGAACAGTCCATAACTACAGTGCAGGTGGCAAGATTCTGCGCAGCAGCACTGGGGATTCGTCAGAAACACGTGTTATATTATATAACAAATGTGTCAAACCCTTTGCACAGCTTATTCCTTTCCCTTTTAGTATTAAACTGACAACGGGCCACACAGTTTATGGATTGTAATTTTAGTATAGTCAGACCATGTATAATTGACAGATTGGGTTTTATCCTGGATTTTAGTTCTTATTTATTATTTTCTACTAGAATTTTTAATTGTATATTGACGGAGTCTTTTTATTTGTTCTGGTTTCTGGTCTATGGCTGTATTAAACTGAATTGAATTGAACGGTATTGCTTTCGAAGGTGAAAACTGTGCATAAAAGGGACATTATTTGGATTGCAGAAATGGATAAACTATCAGTTTTGAAAATGTGATGAAGATATACCCAGGGGTGGGCTGCTAGGAGTTCACAGGGGTTCGTGAGAACCTCTAGCTAAGATTCTGTGCAGTTTGGAGAACCCCCAAATCTCACTCCTGGCTAGCTCCACCCCCCCCCTTTCCCAGGAGTCCCCATGTGGCCCATTTTGGATGCAGGTAAGTGCAGGGCCCATGAGGAGGCTCAGGGAGGATGAAAAATGGACCTACTGGAAGTTTGGGAAGGCTGGAAATGGGCCCATTTCCGGCCTCCAGAGGGCCTCCAGAGCCTAGGGAGGCCGTTTTCACCCTCCCGGAGGCTCAAAGAAAAGCCTCTGGAGCCTGGGGAGGGCAAAAACATCCCTCTCCTGTGGTGCAGGAGGCTGACTAGGCCATCCCACCATGGCCACACCCACCCAGCAACCAGGCAGAGAACCCCTTGCTAAAATTTTTGAAGCACATCCCTGAATATACCATATATTCTTGTGATCTCATTATATGATAAAATCATTATACCGGTGATGTCATGCACTTTCTTTCCTCCTTGCTGGTGGTTGTCCATGATGTAATTTTTAAAGAGGAAAAAAAAAAAAGGAACACCATTTTACGAGGGCAACAAGTTACGACCCTGAAAATATGGGTATTGATTATATGCCAAAGAATTCCATCAGTATTTAGCCACAGACTCCATGTCTCTGTTTCCAGTGGGCAAAAATATATTTTCAAAGTCTCAGCTGGTCCTTGTTCAGGAATGCCCAAACTTCGTCTGTGTCAGGAACCATTAATAGCTTCTTTTAAGAGCAAGAGATCAATATGGGTGAGAATTCTATTCTAAACATAGTATTTGGAAGAAGGAATTGTACTCAACAACTGCAAAAGATGTTAAGCTTAAATTCCATGTTTAAGTCTTATTAAAAAAATTTTTTGGGGGGGTAGTAATTTTATGAACGTTTATAATTACAACAGTATAAACTAATACAAACTGAAAAAGACAGAAGACAAAAAGAAAGAGTCAGAGGTGCAGAAAAGAAAAAAAGACACAGAGAAAAGAAAAAAGTAAGAATAAAAAGGAAGTATCTTCCCACTTCCCACCTTCATTCATAGTTCATTTATAATAGATACAGATACAGATTAACAGAGTTGGAAGGGACCTTGTAGGTCATCTAGTCCAACCCCCCACCCAAGCAGAAGACCCTACACCAGGGGTCAGCAACCTGTGGCTCCGGAGCCACATGCGGCTCTTTGGCCCTCTGCTGTGGCTCCGTGTCACGTGATCCCACCACTGGCTGGCCACGCCCCTTGCCCTCTCCTCCCAGTCACTCTTTGCCTGGCCTGAAAAGGTAAGGGCAATGGTGGGGGATGGTGAAGCGGCTGGGGCAGAGACAGAGAGATACAGAGAGAGGGGGGGGGAGAGAGAGAGAGATGTCAAAAGGATTTTGTGGTTCCCGGTGTTTTTTAACAACTGGTTCTCTGCCCTAATGACCGGTGGGGTGGGCGTGGCTGGGGGGTGTCATGTGACTGGTAGAAGTGAGTGACATCGAGTTGGCCACACCCACCCAGATTTTGTGGCTCCCGGTGTTTTCTTTTCTGTGGGAAATGGGTCCAAATGGCTCTTTGAGTATTTAAGGTTGCAGACCCCTGCCCTACACACACACACACACACACAAAGTGTTATTCTGTGTCCCTGTCAACAGTACACTGTGGTCCCCATTTTACTAGTGCCCCCAACTTAAAATTCCAAATCTGCCTAATAAACTGAAAGTTTCACCAAAGAGTGTGTGTGTGTGCGTATGTATTGGCTAGGTGTTTTAATATATAATTATTATTGGCTGAGGTCTCCTATCAAATTAATTCAAGGATCAATTAATGAATTATAGGAAATCTGATTGTATTATTAATGACAGTAAGATGCTTAGCCAGGAAACAGCAGAATGGCTAAATCCTCTCTTAAGATATTGAATTTAGTAGCTGGAACAGTAAAGTGTATAATGGGCCAGAACACACAGTGGCAGTTGATTGGTTGGCTGGCTCTTTCATGAGGCAATCCTCACTATGATTGGTTGCCCTAAGTATTTTATTTATTTATTTATTTATTTATTATATTTATATCCCGTAGGATTCAAGGCGGTGTACATTTTAAAAGATCATTCACATGTTCATGTTTAGCCCCGCCTGTTGGAACATCAGGGTCTGGAGGGCACGGCGGAAAGCACGGAGATCAGGGATATTCTGTATCTCTGGGGTTCATTCCAAAGGGTTGGAGCCCTCACAGAGAAGGCCCTCCCCCTGGGAGTCGCCAGTCGGCATGATTTGACTGACGGTACCCTGAGTAGTCCCTCCCTGTGAGAACGAACTGGTCAGTGGGAGGCTATTGGTGGCAAAAGACGGTCTCGTAGGTACCCAGGTCCTAAGCCATGGAGCGCTTTAAAGGTGATGACTAACACCTTGAATCGCACCCGGAAGACCACCGGGAGCCAGTGCAGCTCGCGCAGGAGAGGTGTTACATGGGCGTAACGAGTTGCGCCCATAATCACCCGTGCGGCTACATTCTGGACCAGCTGGAGCTGCAGGTGCTCTTCAAGGGGAGCCCCATGTAGAGAGCATTACAGTAGTCCATACGGGAGGTGACTAGGGCATGAGTGACTGTACGCAAGGCGTCCTGATCCAGAAAGGGACGCAACTGGCAGATCAAGCGAACCTGATAAAAGGCCCCCCTGGCCACGGCCGTCATGTGCTCTTCTAAAGATAGCCGTGAATCCAGGAGGACACCTAAGTTGCGAGCCCTCTCTGTGGGAAGTAAGGTCTCATCCCCAATTGTCAGTGATGGTACCAGCTGACTATACCGGGATGCCGGAAGCCACAGCCACTCGGTCTTGGAGGGTTGAGTCTGAGTTTGTTTCTCCCCATCCAGATCCGCATGGCCTCCAGGCAACAGGACATCACAGTAAGGGCATCATTGGGGTGGTCCGGGGTGGAGATGTATAGCTGTGTGTCATCAGCATACTGATGAACACTCACCCCGAAACCACGGATGACCTCGCCTGGCGGTTTTACATAAATGTTGAACAAAAGGGGTGAGAGGACTGATCCTTGTGGCACCCCACAAATAAGGTGCCTCGAGGTCGACCTCTGCCCCCCAGCCAACACAAACTGCGAATGGTCAGAGAGGAAAGAGGAGAACCACTGAAGCACGGTGCCCCCTATTCCTAACCTCTCCAGCCGGTGCAGTAAGATACCATGGTCGATGGTATCAAAAGCCGCTGAGAGATCTAATAGGACCAGGACAGAGGAACAACCAAGTGAAGTATAAAGAGGGGAGTTTCCCTTTTTTCCCTGCCTTTTTCTTCTGTGTGATCTGTATGCTGTCTGATTTACCTCATGATGTTCCTGATGCTATAAATTTAAATATTAAATATATTTAACATGATATGATATATAACATGGTATGATATTAAATATATCAACAAAGGAGAATATTTGTAGCACAGAGCATAAACTGGCAGCCAACAGCACTCCTTGCTAGCACTGATGATGTTATTAGTTAGGGTAATGAAACGTCTGCAAGAAAAGAAGCAAGCTCAGAGAGCACCAAGGACCCCTCATATTTACTGTCTTTATATAAAACTACAAGTTTGTGTCAGTCTCCCCCGCTTCATTTGGACAGCTGCTGCACAATTTCTTGACATCCTCTTATCGATTTAAGTGCTCCGTGCATCTGATGCTGCAGCTTATGAAAGTATTTCCTTTTAATAAACCTGGTTAGTCACGCAAAATGACTCCTGGTTTCTTTAAGCTACACACAATATATCTTTCATAAGAGAGAGAAATGAGCATCAAGCTTGTTAAATCATTTTAAATGGACAGCATTGGTATTTTCCAAAACGTTTAATACCAGAATTTGCTGAACTGGATTGCAGTACTGTGTCACTGTATTTTTTTGTGTGTGTCTGTGCACAAAGTTTCAACTGTATCTTGTGGTGTTGCTGGGACACCTACTGGACAATGGTTAAAATATACAGCCTGGCACAAAACCCAATTTTTAAAACTAGCTGATGCAAATGCTTGGAAGGTTTCCAGATTCTGAAGAAAACTTTAGAATTTGATCTTGAAAAGGGAAAATGTTGTAACTTCATCCAAGATACGTTCACGGGAAGGAGAGCCCACTGATTTCAGTGTGGTTTACTCATTGAAGAGAGGTGCATAAAATTGCCACTTTATTTATTATTAAACAGATTGTGACATCTCACAATACTAAATGGCAGAAAGCGAAGAGGAACTAAAGAGCCTCTTGATGCGGGTGAAGAAGGAGAGTGCAAAAGTTGGCTTGAAACTCAACATTAAGAAAACTAAGATCATGGCGTCCAGGCCCTCTCAATTCCTGGCAAATAGATGGGGAAGAAATGGAGGTAGTGACAGATTTTATTTTCCTGGGCTCCAAGATCACCGCAAATGAAGCCAAGAAATTAAAAGACGCTTGCTCCTGGGGAGGAAAGCTATGGGAAATCTAGACAGCATACTAAAAAGCAGAGACATCACCCTGCCAACAAAAGTGCATATAGTCAAGGCTATGGTTTTCCCAGTTGCAATGTCTGGCTGTGAAAGTTGGACCATAAGGAAGGCTGAGCGCCAAAGAATGGAGGCCTTTGAACTCTGGTGCTGGAGAAGACTCCTGCGAGTCCCTTGGACTGCAATGCAATCAAACCGGTCAGTCCTAGAGGAGATCAACCCTGACTGCTCTTTAGAAGGCCAGATCCTGAAGAGGAAACTCAAATCCTTTGGCCACCTAATGAGAAGGAAGGACTCACTGGAGAAGAGCCTCATGCTGGGAAAGATTGAAGGCAAAAGAAGAAGGGGACGACAGAGAAGGAAGTGGCTGGATGGAGTCACTGAAGCAGTCGGTGAGAGCTTAAATGGACTTCAGAAGATGGTAAAAGACAGGAAGGCCTGGAGGAATGTTATCCATAAGGTTGCGATGGGTCGGACACGACTTCACAACTAACAACAACAACAATTAAAAATCTATAGTATAAAATTATAAACTCCCTCCCTCCAAAAATAGTATACATTTCAGTATGTCTCCTGAAATGTTAATGAAGATTGTAATTGATGGATGTTGAAATACAACACCTATGGCAGATACCGCTTTTACATTTACATCTAAATTTGGTGATAGCCCTACTAGATTTTGATGCTTGGTACAAAAATGCAGCAATGATGAATGATGAACCTGTTCAGAAAGACAAAAATAACACATAAAATAAGATTTGCTGTTTTTCAATTAGATTTGTTGGGAAAAAAAGGTCTATGTGCACCAGGGGTGAAATGTTCCCGGTTCAGACTGGATCGCTCGATCCGATAGCGATGGCAGCGGGTGGTTCGGAGAACCAGTAGCAAAAATCTCTGCGTTCCCCACTCCCATGCCCAGCTGAGCCTCCCGATCGTCAGAGGCTTTTCTTTTTTACTTTTAAAAGCATTTTTTCAGCCGAAGAGGTTGTAGAAAAAATGCATTTAAAAGGAAAAAAAAGCCTCTGACGATCAGGCAACTCAGTTGGGATCATCAGAGTCTCTTAAAAGCATTTTTTAACAACCTCTTCAGCCGAAGAGGTTATAGAAAAAATGCTTTTAAAAGTTAAAAAAAAAAGTTGGCCACGCCCACCCAGTCACATTACCCCCACCACCACCAAGCCACGCCCACAGAACTGGTAGTAACAAATTTTACATTTCACTACTGATGTGCACCATATAATTAATTCAGCACACCTGCTCTATAGCTATTCCTTCTAGTATCTTGTCCTTTTTTGTGCTTATATTTGAGCTTAAAAAAGGTGCAACTAGTTTAAGAGCTACAATTTATGTGCTACCTCGCCAAGCTGACGTAGAAACTTAGAAAAGGTCCTGCTGCTTTAAAGTAGAGGAATGTCTCTTTTTTAGCAGAGACATTCTTGGTTCATATTCAAGCAACATCTGAAGCTCTTCTTGCAAGTTATTTCCAAAAATAATATATATTTAGAAACCCAGCATAGTAAGACATTTCCTGCCAGATGTCCTACCTGCATTGAGCTAGGAATAATTCATTTCTCTCTTTATTGACACTTCTATTGAATAAGTATTCTCAGTGGTTTGGAGCAGGTGTGAAATCCAGCAGGTTCTGACAGGTTCTGGAGAAATTTTGAGTAGTTCAGAGAACCGGCAAATACTACCTCTTGCTGGCCCCAGAGTGGGGTGGGAATGGGGATTTTGCACTATCCTTCCCCTGGAGTGGGGTGGAAATGGAGATTTTGCAGTATCTTTCCCCTGCCACCCCCACCAAGCCACCCCCACCAAGCCACACCACGCCCAACAAGCCACACCCACAGAACTGGTAGTAAAAAAAAATGGATTTCACCACTGATTTGGAGCCAACTTTATCCCTGCTAGAAACTGCCATAAAAAAAATGTGATTCTTAACTCACTTTCCTACCAAGAGATGGACAAACATGTATTTGAAAACCCTTCAAAGGTGTAGCTGTAAAAAAACATATTAAAAAAATCACAGAGATACAACTAGGGCCCCAAACTTGGTTTCCATTGAATAAGCAAAATTGCTTTACTCATCAAAACTTAGCCCAAAATGGAAGGATTTCTGTGGGATCCTTGAAATTCTCTGAACTTGGTTGTTTTCTTGCAGATAACAAAATAACAGAGTTGGAAGGAACCTTGGAGGTCTTCTAGTCCAACCCCCTGCTCAGGCAGGAAAACCTATACCATTTCAGACAAATGGTTGTCCAATCTCTTCTTAAAAACTTCCAATGTTGGAGCATTCACAACTTCTGGAGGCAAGTTGTTCCACTGATTCATTGTTCTAACTGTCAGGAGAGTTCTCCTTAATTCTAGGTTGCTTCTCTCCTTGATTAGTTTCCATCCATTGCTTCTTGTCCTGCCTTCAGGTGCTTTGGAGAATAGATTGACTCCCTCGTTTTTGTGGCATCCCCTGAGATATTGGAAGACTGCTATCATGTCTCCACTAGTCCTTCTTTTCATTAAACTAGACATACCCAATTCCAGCAACCGTTCCTCATATGTTTTAGCCTCCAGTCCCCTAATCATCTTTGTTGTCCTTCTCTGCACTCTTTCTAGAGTCTCGACATCTTTTTATATCATGGTGACCAAAACTGAATGCAGTATTCCAAGTGTGGCCTTACCAAGGCATTATAAAGTGGTATCAACACTTCATGTGATCTTGATTCTACAGTATTCCTCTGTTAATGCAGCCTAGAGCTGTGTTAGGTAATGTCATCAGTGGTAGGAGAATTTTTCCCCGCCACTGTAGAGAGCACCAACATGAAGACACAAATGAGACCTTCCTCATGTTCCTTGTAAAGTTTCTCTGATAGCAGAGGATGGAGTGAAGAACTTCTCTGCCAAATTCTACCACCCAAACTGATTGCTAGAGAAGAATGTGACCCCACACTGATTCCCAGTAATTCAAAGAAACAAGAGGATTGCTACTGCAATCTACTTGAAATGTTTCTGCCAGTTCAGCTCAGAAAGAGCTACTGTAAATAGACCCAAGTCTCCACAGAAGAAGACAGAAAAGCCCTGAGGATAATTTCCAAACTTCTGTCTTCAACAGTCTTCTGTTCTTTTCCCATAATCTTCTCCCTGTGGTCCTTCAACAAAGACCTTTTAATCTGCTCTTTCAAAACCAGTAACTTTGCAGTTGCTATGTCTGTATATAAAGTCCAACCACGTCCGTTGGAAAGGATTGACAATATTCCCTTTCTTCTTAATCTTAACCTTTTGGGGGTGATTATCAAAGAACAAGGTATCCCATGAGAAAGCCACACAGCTGAAAATTGCTTCATGTGCAAATGCTTTTGTGCGAGGTTCACTTTTGTTGTTCGGTCTCTAAGTCGTAGCTGACTCTTCGCGACCCCCGTGGATTAGAGCATGCGAGACTCCCTCGTTCTCCCTTGTCTCCTGCAGTTTGCTCAAATTCATGTTCATTGCATCAGTGACCCTGTCTAACCATCTCATCCTCTTCTCCTTTGGCCTTCCATCTTTCCCAACATCAGGGTCTTTGCCAATAATGCCCCCCTTTTCATTTGGTGGCCAAAGTATTTCAGCTTTAGTTTTGGTATCTGAGGTTCACTTTTGGCCAGGGGTGAAATGTAAAATCTGTTACTACCGGTTCTGTGGGCATGGTTTGGTGGGGGTGGGGGTAATGTGACTGGGTGGGCGTGGCCAATCTTTTTTTTAAAAAAAACTTTTCAAAGCATTTTTTCTAATGCTTTGAAAAGCCTCTCTGCCAATCAGGAACTCAGCTGAGATCATCAGAGGCTTTTCAAAGCATTTTTTTTACCACCTCTTCGGCCAAGAGGTTGCAGAAAAAAATGCTTTGAAAAGCCTCTGAGGATCCCAGCTGAGCCACACAATCATCAGAGGCTGTTTTTTTTTTTTACTTTTAAAAGCATTTTTTCATCAGAAGAGGTTGTAGAAAAAATGCTTTTAAAAGTAAAAAAAAAAAAAAGCTTCTGATGATCGTGCGGCTCAGCCGGGCATGGTAGGGGGGGAGGGATTTTTGCTACCGGTTCTCCGAACCACCCACCGCCATCGTTACCGGATTGGGCGATCCGGTCTGAACCAGGAGCATTTCATCCCTGCTTTTGGCTATATTTATATTAGAAACATGAGGTAGCTAAGACCCACTAAGAAAAAATAGCAAAACAACATATTCATTTGAAACCAGAAATATTCTTGTTGGGTATTATACCGGATAAGTACAATAAAGGGAATGCATATTTAATTTTACATCTACTGACTGCAGCTAGAATTGTATTTGCACAACAATGGAAAAGTGAAGAAATCCCAACAGATGAAAATGTGGTTTCAGAAATATTAGACTGTTCAGAAATGGATATGCTTACAATTCAGGAAAAGAAAGAAACTGAATACTTTTTGACCTGGGACTTATTTTACCAATGGTTAGCTGATAAAAACAGGCGTTAGAAACAGGGAAATATAAGGAAAGGATCAGTGATATAAGGGAGGTATGTTAAAATGGTTAAGTAAACATCATCATCATTATTAATATTATTACAATCAATACTAATGTAACGAACGCTGTTTTAAATATTTTGATTACTATTTCCTAAAACTATTTGTACTCAGACAACACACTGTTTAATTGAAAATGGAATTTTTATATGTTATGAAATTAAAAAAAACTTGGGGTGGGGGAAGAAAGAAAAGCCATGAGACTAAATTCAAGAGAGAGCAGGAGTAGTTTTCATTTCTTGTGATATGAATATTTCACCATTAAAATCATGGGCACTCCAAAAGCAAGGTAAGAAAATAGTTTGTAATATAGCTAGCGGCAAGCCACCGCATACTAATTAATGGATTCTAAGCCTTCAATCCTAAATTAATTCTACACTGATAAAATAATGATGGTCTTACCGACATTAGTACAGAGTTTGGCGGAGCTGTGTCATAGCTGTTACATGTTGTTCTGCCCCAGCTACGGACCCCAAAGAACGCAGCACACACAAAGTCCATTCAAACCTTAGTTTACTGAATAAACCAGTCTTTTACAACAACGGCTTTAACAGCCGCCAAGAATTCAAAGAATAAGAACTGAAAGCTTACTATGGTTGGCAGAATGCCCAGAAACAATTTGCAGGAAAATGATAAGATAAGCAAGACAAGACACGAAGGTATGTGAACTAAGTTGTTCCCTGCAAATTGCTTCAGTCGGCGTTCCTCCTTCAATAGGCTAAGGGAGTGGCCAATTAGCCCCAAGCCTTACTCTCGAGGAGACCTCCTCTTGAGGAGCCACTCCTGCCTTTTGGCAGCTCTGCGCACCCGTGCATCGAGAAGAGGCTCCTCCTCTTCATCCTCTTCACTTAAGGGAGGTTCTGGAGGTTCTGAAGGCCCTGGCTGAATCTGGCACCACATCTTCTCCAGCCTCCTTATTGTCCAACTCGAGTGCCAGCTGCACAGGCTGCTGGTGCAGCACCACACCAGCCTCCTCGCTGTCTGAATCAGCTACTAGCTGCACAGGCCACTGCACGGGCCACAACACATGTTCATCTTGTGTGGGTGATCTCCCTTCCCTCGTTCTTACACTTTGTTCAAAGGGTGTGCCTGCTTTCCCTCAAGATCTGCAAGCAGAGACCACTAGGAACACAACTTCAAAGTGTTTCCAGAATGAGGCTGCTGGCTATCTTTCCCATTAGGTCCACAGTCCCCTAGTGAGTTCTGCCTAGTTACTTCTAGATGACATGATTAAGTCAGTATGCTGTGTTTTCACAACTTTTGTATCATGTAGCTCCAGTAGAATGTGCCTCCTTTCCATGAAAATCAACTGTTGTGTACTGAGAGTCCTTCAAAAAAAAACCTCAGTGCAAAGAGAAACCAAAGAAAATAATGTACCTTTGGACAATCATATCTGATATTCTGAGAAATTTCCCGACAGTTAGAACAATTAATCAGTGGAACAATGCTCCAACACTGGAGGTTTTTAAGAAGAGATTGGACAACCATTTGTCTGAAGTGGTGTAGGGTTTCCTGCCTGAGCAGGGGGTTGGATTAGAAGACCTCCAAGGTCCCTTCCAACTCTGTTATTCTATTCCCGTGATGGCGAACCTATGGCACGCGGAGCCATATTGGTGGGCACACGAGCATTGCTCTAGGTCAGGTCCAGTGCGCATGCATGCGCTGGCAAGCTGATTTTCGGGCCTTCCGGTCCCACTGGAAGTTGGCAAATGGGCCGTTTCTGGCCTCGGGAGGGCCTCTGGGAGGTTGGGGAAGGCTGTTTTCACCCTCCCCAGGCTCTAGAAAGCCTCTGGAGCCTGGGGAGGGCGAAAAACAGGCCTACTGGGCCCACCGTGTCATCACGTGCCAAAAGTGTGGGGAGCGTGGGGGGGGTCGTGCACACATGTGGGTGAGGTGGGGCACATTGAATTATGGGTATGGGCACGTGTGCATGCGACCCCCCCCCCCCGACGCTCTCCCTGCTTTTGGCACGCGACGGCAAAATGGTTAGCCATCACTGTTCTATTCTATTCTCCCTATCTTCTGGGTGCTACCCTTTTAAGTGGGGATTTCTTAGTTGAAGAATTTCGTTACATTATTCTCATGTCTCTCTCTCTCTCTTTTTAAATCTCCTTTTCTCAGGCATGGATTTGTAGAAGAATTCCATATACTAACGAGGAGAGTAATAAAACAAAAAGTTGTGTTATCTCTGGGAAGTGAGAAGACATGCCTCTTGTAGGAAGATACTTGATCACTTCCATCTTGGCGGTACTTCTTCTCTGGGGTGGAGAGAAGATTAAAGCTCACAGGGCAGGTAAGTGCCGGTATTGGTGACAAGAAATTTTCATTTAAGAGGGGCTTTACTTGGGATCTTATAAAAAGAAGTTCTGAAAATTACAGCAGACAATACATATAAAGATGTTCTACATGTTCAATTTACAACAACCTTTAGTGACTGTTTGAAGTTACTGGAAAAAGTGATTTATGAGTGTTTTGCACTCTTAACAACTGTTGCAGAATCTCCATGGTCACATGGTCAAAATTTGAATCTTAGCAATATATAAAAATGATATAGAAAGTACGTTAAATTGAAAATTATAAATATTTATAAATACGATAAAACTTGTTAAAGGATAAAAGCAGTGGTGAAATCCAATTTGTGGGCGTGGCTTGGTGGCCATGGCAGAGGAAGGATACTGCAAAATCTCCATTCCCACCCCGCTCCAGGGGAAGGATCCTGCAAAATCCCTATTCCCTCCCCGCTCCTGGGGGAAGGATATTGCAAGATCTCCATTCCCACCCCACTCTGGGGCCAGCCAGAGGTGGTATTTGCCGGTTCTCCGAACTGCTCAAAATTTCTGCTACCGGTTCTCAAGAACCTGTCAGAACCTGCTGGATTTCACCCCTGGATAAAAGGAATACGTAAATACATATAGAGATACTACATATATGAAGAATAGATTAAATCGATGTTAATGAAGAACAAAAATAGAATATAGTAAAAGATACTATATATTTAAAGATGTACATAATGTATAAAATAATAGGCCATAGATTGGAATTATGAAATTTGAATTGTTACCGATAGCTGAAAGCTGTAAAAATGGAAATGTGCTTTTAAAACTAAAAGAGGTTGAATAAAGAGTATTAAAAAAAAATTCAAATGTTTGGCAACTGGTCCATATTTATGACGGTTGCAGTGTCCCAGGGTCATGTGATCTAGGGGTGGGTTCTAAATTTTTTTACCACTGGTTCTGTGGGCGTGGCTTATTTTGTGAGCATGGCTTGATGGTCATGTGACAATTCTTTAGGATTTAGCAGAGGTACTGGTCTACCAGGCTTTTAACTGCTTGCAGACCTGTACCTGTCTACTCATTTGTTTTTGGAGGCACCGGTCTACCACCACACTGCCTTTTAACACTGATCAGCTGTAGGGCGGCCCTTTGAAGCCCTGCAGCAAGAGTTTAAACAGTTTTTTTCCTTCTAGCCAATCAGCTGGGACTCAGGAGGCAGCAATAGATTGGGGGTGGGGCCAAATAAAAGCTAAGAATAACGCGGAGGGGGCGGGGGGCGGGGGGGCCTAGCTCCCGAACAAAGAGAACCGGTTTGATGATGTCATATCGTCACTGCTACTGGCTCGGCCGAACCGCGCTGAACCGGGAGGAACCGATCACTGATGTGATCCCTTTTTGGGACCTTCTGACCAACAAAATCAGTGAGGAAGCCAGATTCGCTTAACAACCCTGTTGCCAATTTAACAAGCGCAGTGATTTGCTTAGCAACCGTGGCAGGAAAAGTCTCACAATGAGGCAAAACTCACTGAACAACTGCCTCGCTTCACAACCGAAATGTTGGGCTCCATTGTGGTTGTAAGTTGAGGACTACCTGTTTGGCCTCAGCATTATTTATTGCTCTTGAGTGAAGAAGGTATGCTCTGCTTGGACGCACCAATTGGAAATATTGAAAAAGCATTTGTTTTGGGGTTTTTTCCCATAAATTCATTTCATTTCATTTTTCATCAATTCCATTTATGGGAGCAAAGTGAAATTGCTGTTTAAAAATGGAGAATAACTTCCTACTTCAATGAGCCACTTTTGAAATCATTGTTGAAGTACCAGAGTTGGAAGGGACCTTGGAGATCTTCTAGTCCAGCCCCATACCGTGTGAAGCTCAGGGTGGTCTCTTCGTGAAATCATTCCAAAACACCAATGTTTGAAAGAAAGAAAGAAAATATCCAATTTGAGTTGATGGATTACATTTGGCAGATCAGATTCTTTCAGTGATTCAGTTCAAAGGGTTGCTTGGAAAAGATGAACGGGTCGAATTGTTTTCAGATCCATTTTGCAGCTTGCCAAATTCTCCTAGGAACGCTTGCTCAAAGTGAGAGCTTCTTCAAGGACTTTCACATGAATATCCTAGCTGAACTCCACTGAACATGACAAGACTTGCTTGGACAAGTATGCAGGCGAATACCGTTGTAGCTCTCACATACTAGCTGCACAACCCCTGCAATTTTGAAGCATTTTTTTTGGAATGAATAAAATTACAGATTAACAGAGTTGGAAGGGACCTTGTAGGTCAACTAGTCCAACCCCCCCCCCCCCGCCCAAGCAGGAGACCCTACAGCATTTCTGACAAATGGCAGTCCAATCTCTTCTTGAAAATCTCAAGTGATGAAGCTCCCACAACTTCCGAAGGGAACTTCTGTTCCGCTGGTTCAGGGGTGTGTTCTAAATTTTTTTACTACCGGTTCTGTGGGTGTGGCTTGTTTTGTGGGCATGGCTTGATGGTCAGGTGACAATTCTTTAGGATTTAGCAGAGGTACTGGTCTACCAGGCTTTTAACTGCTTGCAAAGCTGTACCGATCTACCCATTTATTTTTTGCAGGCACTGATCTACTCATGTATTTTTGCAGGCACTGGTCTACTCATTTGTTTTCTTTTAACACTGATCAGCTGTAGGGCGGCCCTTTGAAGCCCCGCGACAAGAGTTTAAATAGGTTTTTCTAGTGAAGAGAAGGACCGGGGAGACAGGACAGCAGTCTTCCAACTATTTGAGGGGCTGCCACAGAGAGGAGGGGGTCAAGCTATTTTCTAAAGCACCTGTTAACCAGACAAGGAATAATGGATGGAAACTGAACAAGGAGAGATTTAACCTGGAAATAAGGAGAAATTTTCTGATAGTGAGGACAATCAACCAGTGCAGTGGTGGGTTTCTCCCAGTTCGGCTCGGTTCTCCCGAGCTGGTAGCACTGACGATATGATGTCACCGAACCGGTTCTGCCCCCCCACCCCCCACATTAGTCTTACCTTTTATTTGGCCACACCCCCAATCTATTGCTGCCTCCTGAGTCCCAGCTGATGGCTAGAGGGAAATAGCCATGCCCAGTTCCTACAACTGTTCTTCATATATTTTAGTCTCCAGTCCCCTAATCATCCTGGTTGCTCTTCTCTGCACTTTTGCTAGAGTCTCAACATCTTTTTTATAGTGTGGTGACCAAAACTGGATGCAGTACTCTAGCTCTGGTCTTACTAAGGCTTTATAAAGTGGTTTTAGTTCATTTTAATCTTGGAGCTAAATTATTGATTCTCACTGGGCTCCGGACGGCCCCTGACCTCTGCTCTTTCCGCAGTGACCTGACGACATGGCTCTTTCAGCAAATCTTCTGATCTGTTTGGGAGCTATAGTTTTAATTTGGGGATTTTAATTGGATTTTTAGCATTATTTATTGTTTTGTTTTATTGCTGTGAGCTGCCCCGAGTCCTTCGGGAGAAGGACGGCATATAAATAAATGAATGAATGAATGAATAAATAAATAAAATGAATGAATAAATAAATAAATAAATAAATAAATAAATAGGATATGTCCAATCTCAGTCATCTCTAGCAAGACTTCAGATGTGACAAACATTCATCCTCCTATTTATTTATTTAAATGGGCTGCCTGACTTTGGGCAGTAGAAAACAACGACAAATAAAATAGAAGAATACAAAGAGCTCATGAAAGAGATATCCAGAAAAAGAACACCCAGCTATACAGGCAGTCTCAATTTATGACCACAACTGAGCCCAAAATTTCTACCACTAAGCAAAATAGTCATTAAGTGAGCTTTGCCACATCGTACAATCTTTCTTGCCACCGTTGCTAAGTGAATCGCTCCATCGTTAAGGTAATACAACAGCTGTTCAGTGAATCTGACTTCTCCATCGACTCTGCTTGTCCCAAGGTCACAAAAAGGGATCGCGTGATCCCAAGACATTGCAACCGTCATAAATATGAGTCAGTTGCTCGGCAATCAAAATTTGCCAAGCATCCAAATTTTGATCATACGGCTATAGGGAAGTTAGATTAGTTGTAAATGTGAAAAATGATCATAGATCACTGTTTTCACTGCTGTTGTGACTTTGAATGGACACTAAGCAAATGGTTGTAAGTTGAGGACTATCTGTACTTCAAAAGTTACTTTCCTACCAGGATCCACCAACTAGTCTAGAACAGGGGTCTCCAACCTTAGCAACTTTAAGCCTGGGGGACTTCAACTTTCAGAATTCCCCAGCCAGCTTTGCTGGCTGGGCAATTCTGGGAGTTGAAGTCCGCCAAACTTAAAATTGCCAAGGTTGGAGACCTCTGGTCTAGAAGACGTAGAAGAACCATGTTTTAAAGGTCCCAAAGGTGCTTTTTCAAGAGGCAACAGGACTTTCTGATTTTTTTTCTTGGAAGACATTTCACTTCTCATCCCAGAAGCTTCTTCAGCTCTGTTTGAAAGGTTTGCTTAAACAGGGTCAGGATTAAACACCGTGCAACTATATGGGGAGACACTGATCCAGAAAGTAGGCAGTATGAAAGGAAACACCTGCTTTCTGGATCCAATAAGGAAATCCTTACTGGATGTAATCAATTCAATTCAATTTATTGTCAGAGTACAACAGGTGTACTGTGAGATTGGCTGAGCCTCCCTTCATGCAACCCCCCCCACCCCCAACACAATACAACTCACAGTGAAAGACAGAAAATCCCTATCCCAGTGAATCCTGCTAACAAACACCCAATCCTATCAGACCTGGGAACTTACTGCACGTTGTGCTGGCCCTGTACCAGGAGTGAAATCCAACAGGTTCTGACAGGTTCTGGAGAACCGGTAGCAGAAAGTTTTGAGCAGTTCAGAGAACTGGTAGCGGAATTTGGAGAACCGACAAATACCACCTCTGGCTGGCCCCAGAGTCAGGTGGGAATGGAGATTTTGCAATATTCTTCCCCCTGGAGTGGGGAGGGAATGGGGATTTTGCAATATCCTTCCCCTGGAGTGGGGAGGGAATGGGGATTTTGCAGTATCCTTCCCCTTGATTGAGGTGGGAATGGGGATTTTGCAATATCCTTTCCCCTGGAGTGGGGTGGGAATGGAGATTTTGCAATATCCTTCCCCCTGGAGTGGGGAGGGAATGAGGATTTTGCAGTGTCCTTTCCCTGGAGTGGTGTGGGAATGGAGATTTTGCAATATTCTTCCCCTGGAGTGGCGTGGGAATGGAGATTTTGCAATATCCTTCCCCTGGAGTGGGGAGGGAATGGGGATTTTGCAGTATCCTTCCCCTGGAGTGGTGTGGGAATGGAGATTTTGCAATATTCTTCCCCTGGAGTGGGGAGGGAATGGGGATTTTGCAGTATCCTTTCCCTGGATTGAGGTGGGAATGGAGATTTTGCAATATCCTTCCCTCTGGAGTGGGGAGGGAATGGGGAGGGAATGGGGAGGGAATGGGGATTTTGCAGTATCTTTTCCCTGGAATGGGGTGGGAATGGAGATTTTGCAATATCCTTCCCCCTGGAGTGGAGAGGGAATGGGGATTTTGCAGTGTCCTTTCCCTGGAATGGGGTGGGAATGGAGATTTTGCAGTGTCCTTTCCCTGGAATGGGGTGGGAATGGAGATTTTGCAGTCTCCTTCCCCTGCTATGCCTACCAAACCACATCCACCAAGCCACCCCACCCCACACCCAACAAGCCACGCCCACAGAACCGGTAGTAAAAAAAAATGTGGATTTCACCACTGCCCTGTACTATGTTGTTGTGGTTATTTTTCATTCAGGAGTCTGACAGCCCACGGATAAAAACTCTTCTTCAGCTTGTTTGTGTGGCTGCCTATGCTTCTATATCTCCTTCCCGATGGTAGGAGAGTAAAGAAGTGCTGATGAGGGTGTGAATCATCCCTAAGGATTTTCCTCACTCTTCTAAGGCAGTGAGCCCTAGCGATCTCATCTAGTGATATCAGGGGACATCCCACTGATATGGCGTGCTCACTACCCTCTGTAATGTTTTTCTATCCCCGGCTGTCAAGCCAGCATACCACACCATAAATGCACTGAGTGAGGATGCTTTCTATTGAGGACCGGTAAAAGGAGGTCATCCGTTGTTCCATTTTGCTTTTTTCGCAAGACTCTGAGGAAGTGGAGTCTCTGTTGGGCCTTTCTGGCCACCTGGGTCGTGTTGATTTTTCCAGGTGAGATCTTCACTGAGATAGACTCCCAGGAATTCAAAGGAATTTATGGGGCCCAAAGCATCCAGACTTTGCCAGATTGTGTAGATTGTGTAGAACAGTTACAAGAACTGGGCATGGCTAGTCTAGTGAAGAGAAGGACCAGGGGAGACATGATAGCCGTCTTCTAATATTTGATGGGCCACAGAGAATTGAATTGAATTTGAATTGAATTTATTAAATTTGTATACCGCCCTTCTCCCAGGACTCCTGGTGAACAGCCAGAATTAAAATACATACAGTATGAAAATTAAAATAATTTAAAACATAATTAAATTCATTTGGCTACCCCAATTTAAAACCCCTTCCCCATAAAACAAAATAAAAAATTTTAAGCCAGCCCGGCTTGCTGGAAGAAGAAAGTCTTCAGAACCCGGCGGAAAGTACGGAGGTCCGGGATCAATCGTATCCCTGGGGGTAGCTCCTTCCAGAGGGCGGGTGCCCCCACAGAGAAGGCTCTCCCCCTGTGGGTCGCCAGTTGAGAGGAGGAGGAGAGAGAGGAGGGGGTCAAGCTGTTTTCCAAAGCACCTGAAGGCCAGACAAGGAATAATGGATGGAAACTGATCAGGGAGAGATTCAACCTAGAAATGAGGAGGAACTTTCTGACAGTGAGAACAATCCACCAATGGAACAGAAGTTGCAGGAGCTTCATCACTTGAGGCTTTCAAGAAAAGATTGGACTGCCATTTGTCAGAAATGGTGTAGGGTCTCCTGCTTGAGTGAGGGGTTGGATTAGATGACCTATAAGGTCCCTTCCAACTCTGTAAATCTGTTAAAAGCTGTGGAAGGCAGATGTCACGGTGCCCACATTCCAGTAGAAATGGAATTCACACCCAGCTAAATTTATGGTCTATTTGTTGAAATACGTGCTTCTGAGGACATAGTTTGTAAAGCCCATATTTAGCTACTGTATATTGAGTAATACACACAGAGGGGGAGAGATGCTACTCCCGATAAAATAATGATTCTGAATATTTTGCACTCAGTGAGTCACCCACAAGCCAGGTTTTGTTTTTAATCCTGTTTTGTGAAAACTTCTGACCGGCGTTTTTTTTTTTTTTTTTAAACAACAACAACAAGAGTTGTCCCAACTAATGATTAATAAAATATAACAGCCCTGGTTAAGAGAGAATATGTAGAACTGTGGAAACAGCATGACTGGGTCGAAAGCAGATAATCTGATATGCCCAGGCATTTTCAGCTTGTGGCATATTAAAGGGGAAAGGAAGGCGGGAGAACAGAGCATAGTCTGTTGGGAGTTTCTTTCTTTCTTTTTCTTTTTTTTTTTAAAGTTGCCTCATAGACATGCAAACGGAGTAGACAAAGGGGGCTGAGCCAAAACAGCAGCCGCAAGGGAGAGAGAGAGAAGGTGGGGGGAGAGAAAGTTTGCAAAACACAGCAAAAAGCTGGATTCGGAACTCGTTTTAGACACCGCCATTAAGACGGGACCTCTAAGAAAATACTTAGCAGAGGGACTGCCAGGTGAAACATGTTCAATGCTCTGGAGAAAGAAAGAGCCGCTGAGTCATTTCTTCAGGTAGACTTTGCTATGTTGGAGAGAAATGTCTATGAATCTTGCCCTTCTCCTGGCTGCCTTTCTCGCCCGTGTCTCAGGAGCCTCTCGTGTTTCCCTCGCAGGTTGTAAGAATGTCCACTATGACCTGATCTTCCTGCTGGACACTTCCTCCAGCGTGGGCAAAGAAGACTTTGAGAAGGTCCGCCAATGGATAGCTCACCTGGTGGACACTTTTGAGATTGGACCAGACAAAACTCGCGTCGGGGTCGTCCGGTACAGCGATCATCCAACCACTGAGTTTGACCTTGGAAGTTATGGGACTCAGCAAGAGATCAAAGAAGCTGCAAAGGGCATCAAATACTACGGAGGGAACACAAACACCGGAGATGCCCTGCAGTACATCAATAGTTATAGCTTTTCCGCACAGGCCGGTGGGAGGCCAAATGATAACGCCATCAAGAAAGTTGTGATCCTCCTGACGGATGGCAGGAGCCAAGATTACGTCTTGAGTCCGGCCACGGCAGCACATAAGGCCGGCATCCGGATTTTTGCGGTGGGTGTCGGGGATGCCCTTAAAGAAGAACTGGATGAAATTGCTTCTGAGCCAAAATCGGCCCACGTCTTCCACGTCTCTGATTACAACGCTATTGATAAGATACGGGAGAAGCTGAGAAGACGGCTTTGCGAGAGTAAGTAAATAAACCATGGACCAAGAAATTGTGGGAAGGTGCATTGGTTGGTTTAATGAAGAGTAAGCCTATGAACTTTAGTGCTCTCTCTCAGTGTGGGAAAAGGACTGTGTTCCCAAAAGCCTCACCAGTAAAATTAGACCGTCCATTAGTAAACCTATTGCAAAATTCATGCCTTGGTTATTTATGTAGCCATTTGAAATGCCGAGTTTCCTTTCTGCAGGGAAACAAAGAGGAGTGTTCTCTATGGAGATTCTCAACCGTCCAGGTCGTGGTTGTCCCAAAAATGCTCTTTCCAAAAAGCAACGGGATTTTCTTGGTGTTTTTTCTTTCTTTAAAAATGTTTTGCTTCTCATCCAAGAAGCTTCTTCAGTTCTGACTTCAGTGAGAACTGAAGAAGCTTCTTGGATGAGAAGTGAAATGTTTTCAAAGAGGAAAAAAAAAACCCAAGAAAGTGCAGTTGCCTTTTTGGGAAATGCACCTTTGAGACAAACTGAAGTGTTTTGCTTCAAAGGTTAGAGAGAAATGTGTTATTTGTCATTATGGATACTACTGGATATTCTTAACTGGGGAGAACCCAATTTGGCTTTCTTTCCTGACCTTTTAGATTTTATCAGGGTAAAGTTGGAGAAAAACTTCTTTTCAAGGAACTGACCAAAATATTGACTAGATTTAAGGCTTGAGGGAGAGTTGGCTGGATAATCTTCATAAGCTTTCACTTTGGATGTTATCCATTGATTATATAATGGAGAGCATTGTGATTTGTATTTTTTTTTCCTTTAGAAAGGAATAAGCACTGATATGACTGAGTAACAATTGAACAATAACACAAGCAGGTTCCTATAGTGAGTTTGCTCAGATACTTCCTTTTGGGTAATGTATGCTTGAAGTTAGAAGCTTGGAGATGTGAAGATGAGAACTTTGGTGTGACATTTAAGGTAAAGGTAAAGGTTCCCCTCACAGATATGTGCTAGTTGTTCCCGACTCTAGGGGGCGGTGCTCATCTCCGTTTCAAAGCCGAAGAGGCAGCGCTGTCCGAAGACATCTCTGTGGTCATGCGGCCAGCATGACTCAATGCCAAAGGCACATGGAACACTGTTACCCTCCCACCAAAGGGGGTCCCTATTTTTCTACTTGCATTTTTTTTTACGTGCTTTCGAACTGCTAGGTTGGCAGAAGCTGAGACGAGTAATGGGAGCTCACCCCGTTACGCAGCACTAGGGATTCGAACCGCTGAACTGCCGACCTTTTGATTGACAAGCTCAGCGTCTTAGCCACTGAGCCGCCACGTTCTCAGTGCGGCATTTAGAAGAGCCAATAAGATTTCCCCAGCCTTTACCCCGTTCATGGGTATCTATCAGCTTATAGTTACAAAATCAAGATGGTGGCTGCAATGACACGACTGAAGCTCCACTTAGTTTTTCTCCGTTTTGTTTCATCACCTTTGAGCTAAAATTAATATAGCACATAAAAAGTAGGCAGGGCTTTGTTGACACCACTGCAGTCACCATCTTGGCTGGAGGCTAAAACATATGAAGGATGCTTCATATGTTTTCAGGGGACTGGAGGCTAAAACATATGAAGAACGGTTGCAGGAACTGGATATGTCTAGTTTAATGAAAAGAAGGACTAGGGGAGACATGATAGCAGTGTTCCAATATCTCAGGGGCTGCCACAAAGAAGAGGGAGTCAAACTATTCTTCAGAGCACCTGAAAGTGGAACAAGAAGCAATGGGTGGAAACTAATTATGGAGAGAAACAACTTAGAACTAAGGAGAGTTAGAACAATTAATAAGTGGAACAACTTGCCTGCAGAAGTTGTAAATGCTCCAACACTGGAAGTTTTTAAGAAGATGTTGGATAGCCATTTGTCTGAAGTGGTGTAGGGTTTCCTGCCTAAGCAGGGGGTTGGACTAGAAGACCTCCGAGATCCCTTCCAACTCTGTTATTCTATTCTATTCTGTTCTGTTCTGTTCTGTTCTGTTCTGTTCTGTTCTGTTCTGTTCTATTCTATTCTATTCTATTCTATTCTATTCTATTCTATTCTATTCTATTCTATTCTATTCTGCATTCCTATCCTATCCTATCCTATCCTATCCTATCCTATCCTATCCTATCCTATCCTATCCTATCCTATCCTATCCTATCCTATCCTATTCTATTCTGCATTCCTATCTATTCTATTCTATTCTATTCTATTCTATTCTATTCTATTCTATTCTTTTTGACCTTATCCTGCAGATCACTTTCATGCCACGGATAAACAACCATGCAGCTGCATGAAAACCGTGGCAAGTAGCTTGCTGTATAGGAATAATCCACGCTCTGTAGAAGCCTGTTGGTGAATGGTGTCCAGTGACAGAAACATCTCTAGGTTGGATGGTGGGTATTCTGCAGCTAAGCAGTTGATTGACAGACTGACAGTTTTATTGCCCTTGGACCACTGTTTTCCTCAATGCAATAATGACTTGTGGTTTGACAGGCAGCCAGAGAAAAAAGGATTTAAAAAGAAAAGAATGTGTGAGTGTATGTGTGTATTTGCAGACGTTCATTCTCTTATGTGGCACATTCTGTGCTTTTGATCTACGTTAAGGTAAAGGTAAAAGGTAAAGGATCCCCTCGCACATACATGGTAGTCGTTCCCACTCTAAGGGGCGGTGCTCATCTCCGTTTCAAAGTCAAAGAGCCAGCGCTGTGCGAAGACGTCTCCGTGATCATGTGGCCGGCATGATTAAACGCCAAAGGTGCATGGAACGCTGTTCCCTTCCCACCAAAGGTGGTCCCTATTTTTCTACTTGCATTTTTTATGTGCTTTCGAACTGTTAGGTTGGCAGAAGCTGAAACAAGTAATGGGAGCTCACCCCATTACACGGCACTAGAGATTCGAACCGCTGAACTTCTTACTTTTCGATTGACAAGCTCAGCGTCTTAGTCACTGAACCACCGCATCCCTCTTTGATCTACATTATGTTCAGTTTAATCCAGGGATCAACTGGTGGACAATTAGAGCCAGATTTTATTTGATCAGCATGTTATCCAGATCTCATGAGACTCTGTACTTTAATCAAAGTTAACAACTTTGCCTGATATTTTTAAAACTGATAAGTCTTGAACCTAAATTTGTTTTACATGCCCTTCGCATACTTAGTAGTGAGTAAATTGGATTGTCCGGCTAATTAATGTCCCTTACTACTTTCCGTAGTGCAGCACATAACTCCTTTTGAAGCTGGTTTTGTTATTTGTGTTAGTTAAAATTGCTGGATTTATCCAGGGTCCTGAACTCTCCTTAGACCTCAGGAAGTTATACCCAAAGGCGAAACTTCCTACGGTACTTTCAAACTACATGAAAATCTCCAGATGTTACACAATGGTGAGCCTGGCTGACATTCTCATTTGATCGATGTCACACTTCGGCTGTGATAATACATCACTCTATGCTGGCGTTTACAACTCGAAGGAGGAAAATAATAACCTCCTAGGGAATCCGGCATTACAGATGAAAGGAAAATTATTTTCTGTCTTCTCACACACAATGATTCTGTCAAATATAATGATAACTCTACTTGCAATGCAGCTTGGATGCAATACAACAAGACGTAGCTGTTTTATCATTTTTCTCCCAAAAAGAATTGCAGCTTTTTTCTTTAAAATCCTTAATGATGTTACGGTTGTTGCTTTGGAACTTCATTTCAAGAAATGATGTTCCCCCTCTGAACTGACTTTGTCTCCAGCGACATTCATATTTATCAAAACCTGGATATGTTTCGTAGTGTAGTATTCATCTTATTTTTATGAGACAGAGTGGGGGGAAAAAAATCTAGTCTGTTACTTTCTGAATGTGAGAAAAGATTTAATACTGTCTCCACCAAAACCAGGTAATACTTTCAAACGTATTGCTCTTTCTTCTAAATCTGTTGAAAATGTATACAGGCACTCCAGTGATGGGTTCCTCCCGGTTTGGCCCGGTTCGGCCGATCCGGTAGAAGTGACGATATGACATCACTGAACTGGTTCTCTTTGTTTGGGAGCTGGGGGGGGTGGCCCCCCGCATTATTCTTATCTTTTATTTGTCCCCACCCCCAATCTATTGCTGCCTCCCAAGTTCCAGCTGATCAGCTAGAAGGAAAAAAACTTTAAACTCTTGTCGCGGGGCTTCAAAGGGCCGCCCTACAGCTGATCAGTGTTAAAAGAAAACAAATGAGTAGACCGGTGCCTCCAAAAACAAATGGGTAGACCGGTGCCTCCAAAATCAAATGAGTATACCGGTACAGCTCTGCAAGCAATTAAAAGCCTGGTAGACCAGTACCTCTGCTAAATCCTAAAGAATTGTCACATGGCCATCAAGCCACACCCACAAAATAAGCCACGCCCACAGAACCGGTAGTAAAAAAAATTAGAACCTACCTCTGAGGCATTCCTCGACTTAGAACAGCTCATTTAGTGACCATCAAAGTTACAACAACACTGAAAAAAATGACTTACGACCATTTTTTCACACTTATGACCGTTGCAGCATCCCCATGGTCACAAAATCAAAATTCAGTCATTTGGTAACTGATTCATATTTATGATTATTGCAGTGTCCCGGAGGGATATGTGATCAGCTTTTCTGACCTTCTGACAAACAAAATGGACGGGGAAGCCAGATTCACTTAACATGTTATTCACTTAACAGCTGCAATGATTCAATTAACAACAGTGGCAAGAAAGGTCACGAAATGGGGCAAAACTCACTTAGCAAATATCTCACTTAGCAACATAAATTTTGGGCTCGCCGGTGATTGTAAGTCAAGGACTACCTTGACTGTCAGCGTTCCAAGTAATACACCCGTAGCAAACAGAACTCCGAGGCAAGCAGGTTCCTCAAAGAACAGGTTGATTGGATAGATCAGATTGGCACAGGCTGGTGAAAACCGACTCTAAAGGTTCCTGCGGATTTCATCTAATTAAAAGTACATGTTTTTCCCCCTTTCCCAATCAATCAACCACATGGTCCAATCAAGGTGCTGTCTGGTTGCTTGGAAACTTCACTCCCCCTCTCTTCAGCCACCCGTGGGAATGTCCTTGGTTCTCAGGTGAAACCAGTAGTGAAATCCAATTTTTTTACTACCGGTTCTGTGGGCGTGGCTTAGTGAGCGTGGCTTGTGGGCATGGCAGGGGAAGGATACTGCAAAATCTCCATTCCCATCCCACTCCAGGAGAAGGATACTGCAAAATCTCCATTCCCATCCCACTCCAGGAG
>WNWU01000116.1:840588-852607 GCA_012654045.1 Ptyas mucosa | reverse complement strand
GGCCGTTTTCACCCTTCCCAGGCTCTTAGAAAGGCTCTGGAGCCTGGGGAGGGCAAAAAATGGGCCTTGCAGTCCCATTGGAAGTCGGGAAATAGGCCATTTCCAGCCCCCAGCTGGGCCTCTGGGTGGGTGGGTAATGCCGTTTTCGCCCTCCCCAGGCTCCAAGAAAGCCTCTGGAGCCTGGGAAGGGCGAAAAACGGGCCTACAAGTCCCACCGGGCCATCATGTGCCAAAAGCAGGGGGAGCATGGGGGGTTGCATGCGCATGCACGGGGAGCTTTGAATTATGGGTTCATGCACACACACGCACAACCCCCTGCGCTACCCCGCTTTTGGCACGCGCACGCAAAAAGGTTAGCCATCACTGCACTAGATACTTTGATCTGTTCCCATTCAGCTAGAAGTTGTTTGCTCATCAAAGGGGCAAATTCAGGGGTGAAATGCTTCCGATTTGGACCGGATCGCCCGATCCGGTAGCGATGGCGGCAGGTGGTTCGGAGAACCAGTAGCAAAAATTCCTGCACCCACCCACCCCCATGCCCAGCTGACCCGCACGATCATCAGGGGCTTTTTTTTTTTTTTTTACTTTTAAAAGCGTTTTTTCTACAACCTCTTCTGACAAAAAAATGCTTTTAAAAGTAAAAAAAAAAAGCCTCTGATGATCACACGGCTCAGCTGGCATCATCAGAGGCTTTTCAAAGCATTTTTTTCTGCAACCTCTTGGCCGAAGAAGTGGTTAAAAAAGTGCTTTGAAAAGTCTCTGACTATCCCAGCTGAGTTGCCTGATCGGCAGAGGCTTTTCAAAGCATTAGAAAAACTGCTTTGACAAGTTAAAACAAAAAAAAAAAGTTGACCACGCCCACACAGTCACATTACCCCACCACCACCACCAAGCCACGCCCACAGAACCGGTAGTAACAAATTTTACATTTCACCCTCGGCAAATTCCCAGGGCCCTTTTGGAAAATCAAATTAACATGCTTCCTTTTAAATTTCTCAGCCTCAGGAGGTTAGTAGGGATGGGAAAACTTAATATCTCTATTGTGCATGGCACGTAAACGTTTCTTATGGATGTGCCAATTTTTTATTTTCCTTTCTTTTATGTACACTGAGAGCGTATGCACCAAGACAAATTCCTTGTGTGTCCAATCACACTTGGCCAATAAAGAATTCTATTCTATTCTATTTACGCTGAATCTTATGCACAAAAACGGAAGGACACTTTGAATCCCACAATGAATTAATGGCTGCAAAAGTTGTTGTAACAGTAACAGAGTTGGAAGGCATCTTGGAGGTTATCTAGTCCAAGCTCCTGGGATTCGAACTGCCAAACTGTCGATCTTTCTGATCAACAAGCTCAGTGTTTTAGCCTCTGAGCCATCTAATCTATTTACCAAGTATTATCTGAAGACTAATTAACTTGCTCTAATTCAGCCTTGCCCAACTTGAGCGGCCTCCAATTCTGTGTGTTTGAACTTCACTGTTTAGATGGTAGGATCATTGCTGAGAATTTTCAAAGTTGACATTCACACCTTTGGAAGGTATCCATTGGAAGGTTCCAAAATCTGAACTCTTTCATTTCACCATTCATTTCTTTCCAAGCAAGGGCATGATTTCCTCTTTTTTTATTTAAAAGAAACTGATCTGTATTCTGAATCATTTGTCAATGAATCCCCAAATTTGTGCAGACAATTATCTTTGCAGAATATCAAAACATTTTTCAAACAATGGAGTTAGCAGAGATGGTTAAATTGATTGTTTTGATTAAAGAAGAAAAAAAAAACCACAATTACTTTTGTTTCTACTTGGAAACCGCTTTGGGACCTTGTGCTTGGGGTGGACAAAAAAGGAAGCTTTGATTTGGGGTTTTACTGCTTAGATAGGTTTGTTGTTATAGAAATGGCTAGTTTATATTACTATGTAAAAGTAAAAAGTTGAGGTTTGTCCCTGGGGAAGCCAGATTCACTTAATAATTGTGTTACCAATTTAACTACTGCAGTGAACTATGGCAAGAAAGGTCACAAAATGAGGCAAAACCCGTGGTGGGATTCAGCCGGTTCGGGGCGGTTCGGCCAAATCGATAGTTAAATTGCTGGCTGGCCCCTCCCCTCCCCTTCCAGGAGTTCCCACGTGCCCCATTTTGCCTTCCAGGTAAGTGCGGAGAGGCCTCCTAGGCCCAAAATGGGGCACGGGGGGGGAATGCTGCCCCCCGTGGCCCATTTTCACTCCCAGGAGGCTTCAGGGAGGCCTCCTAGGCCCAAAACAGGGCACGAGAGGGTGCATTCCCCCCACAGCCTGTTTTTGCTCCTGGGGGCGGTGCAGGAGGCCGAGTGCAACCTGTTGCACCCTCTGGCCACGCCCACCATGGCCACACCCACCCAGCCTGTCATTAGGGCAGAGAACCTGTTGTTAAATGATTTGAATCCCATCACTGGAAAACTCACTTGACAGCTGTCTCGATTAGCAATGGAAATTTTGGGCTCAATTGTGGTCGTAAGTCGAAGACCACCTGTATCGCAAGAAAAATAAGGAGGTGTCAGGGTTCCTCCTTTTGCTGTCATCATAAGTTTATTTCGGAATAAATGCTAAGTTGATTTTTCCTTCCAAAATAGGCCTATGTTTAAATGCTGCTGGAAGTGGGTATAAATACAACATTCTAGAACACTGAAGAGACTGATCGCTTGTGACCACAAGAGGAATTAGCTTCCCTTTTTATAGCTTCAGAAGAGGGGGACTCCTTCCCCCAATGTTATTTTGGTAAAGCCACCTTACTTTGGTAAAATGAGATTTCTCCTTTCCCAAAAGGCAAATACCACTCGGACCATAGGAGTAACCAAATCTGCTATTCACAATGGGTGATTTAGCTAACCACTGGAGCAAAAACAGACCCTAGTTTTCAAACACCAGGGAAGGGTTCTTGCAACAAATTAGGGGTAGCAAACTGTGGCCTTTTGATCCACCTATTTGCGGTCTCTGAACCCCTCCAGGGGATACATATTACATGACTATAAGGCTCCCAGTGTTTTAGATGGGGAGGGAATAAACACTGCGCTCAAAATAGGATTAACAGGTGGGTAGATTGGGGAAGAGGGCGGAGAGGGAAAAAGGAAAAACCAGGAGGAAAACAAAACTAGAGAGTTGGCTTCCTCTTTCAGTAAGCTTGTTATCTCCTTAAGTGCGGGCATCTGCTGCGGGCTACTAAGAAAGACTGGGAGCTGCTTTCCGCCTCTAAAAACATGTTTCTCCATTTCTCCTTTAGGAACATATAATATTCGGCCTTTTTAAAAATATTTCCCAAAATAGTTCATTCTTCTTATTATTTATTGTCTAAATTATTATTTTTTTTGTCTGGTAATTTCTCCTTAGTTCTAGGTTGGTTCTCTCTTTGATCAGTTTCCATCCATTGCTTCTTGTCCTGCCTTCAGGTGCTTTGGAGGACAAGACAATTAATTCATATGCATCAGAGGTGGGATTCAAATTTTTTTACTACCGGTTCTGTGGGCTTGGCTTGGTGGGTGTGGCAGGGGAAGGATACTGTAAAATCTCCTTTCCCTCCCCACTCCAGAGGAAGGATACTGCAAAATCCCCATTTCCTCCCGATCAGCTGGGACTCGGGAGGCAGAGAATAGATGGGGGCAGGGCCAGTCAGAGGTGGTATTTACCGGTTCTCCGAACTACTCAAAATTTCCCCTACCGGTTCTCCAGAACTGGTCAGAACCTGCTCAAACCCACCTCTGATATGCATGCTGCTTTTCATTTTTTTTTTTTGTTCTTCCTAGTTTTAATTTTAACAACCTCCTGTTATTGGAGTTCAGTCTTCTAAGACAACTTTTGGATCCTGCTTTCTGTCCCAAGCTGATCTGGCAAGGAAGCGATGTTAATTATTAGGGGGCAAAAAAATCCACACACACGCACACACATGCCCACATTGATTTTTTTCACACTGATTTCTTTGCCTCCAGCATTCCAACTTCCCTAAAGGGAGTCTAGACTTGCAACTCTACCTCTTTGTTTATGCAATCAGTTCAAGTGAGTCAGGGTATCCAAGCAGCAGAAGGATGTGGTCAAAGAGACAGGGAGTGGAGGTGGAAACAGCAGTCCTCTCTGCCGCAGTTTAGAAAGCAAGGCGTGGATTTATATCGAGAGCGACAGGCAACATAACATAAAGTCGTGTCGGAGGACTCCAGCAGCTGCAAGCTCAGAAGGTCTCCAATTTTACTCTGTTGCAATACACAGGTGGGAGTTGGAGCAGGGAGGCCAAGGAAGGGTTTTACTCTCCACTGGGCTTCTGTAAGTGCTGGATGTTTAAAGGCTGTACACTGGCTAATTTTACACCTTTTGTTTTTTCAACTTTAACCCTGCATCCACAAGTCTCTGGAGAACCATCCGAGCACAGCACGCATGTCCCAAGTAAACATCTTGAAATGTACACTTGCAATCCAGGGGTGAAATGCTCCTGGTTCGAACCGGATCGCACAATCCGGTAGCGATGGAGGCGGGTGGTTCGGAGAACCGGTAGCAAAAATCCCTGCCCCCCCCCATTGCCCAGCTGAGCCGCGCGATCATCAGAAGCTTTTTTTAAAAATTTTTAAAAGCATTTTTTCTACAACCTCTTCGGATGAAAAAGAGGCTTTTAAAAGTAAAAAAAAAGCCTCTGATGATCGCGCGGCTTAGTTGGGATTGTCAGAGGCTTTTTTTTAAAAAAAAGAAAGCTTCTGCCGATCAGGCAAGTCAGCTGGGATCATTAGAGGCTTTAAAAGCATTTTTTAAACAACCTCTTCAGCCGAAGAGGTTGTAGAAAAAATGGTTTTAAAAGTAAAAAAAAAAAAGTTGGCCACGCCCACTCAATCATATTACCCCACACACCAAGCCACGCCCACAGAACTGGTAGCAACAAATTTTACATTTCACCACTATTACAATTGCTTGCTTACTTGTTGTGTTCTCAGTCCTCCAGCATTTCAAACACTTTCATTTTGAGTCATCCAACATGCTAACCGTCAACAGATAGTATACTATCCAGATATATACAGATTAACAGAGTTGGAAGAGACCTTGTAGGACATCTAGTCCAACCCCCCTCCCCAAGCAGGAAAGCCTACACCATTTCTGACAGATGGCCGTCCAGTCTCTTCTTGAAAGCCTCCAGTGATGAAGCTCCCACAACTTCCGAAGACAACCTCTGTTCCATGGGTTGATTGTTCTCACTGTCAGAAAAATTATCCTTATTTCTAGGTTGAATCTCTCCTTGGTCAGTTTCCATCCATTCTTCCTTGTCTGGCCTTCAGGTGCTTTGGAAAACAGCTTGATCCCCTCCTCTCTGTGGCAGCCCCTCAAATATTGGAAGATGACTAACATGTCTCCCCTGGTCCTTCTCTTCACTAGACTAGCCAGGCCCGGTTCTTGCAACCGTTCATCATATGTTTTAGCCTCCAGTCCATTCATGTCCAGGAAAGAAGTGAGATGCCTTGTTCTGCATATGTCAACAAAAACAAGCAAAGTGCAACAACCAAAGCTGGCAAAGTAGTCCTGTGATGATGGTGATGGTGTGTGATGACTTTGTCTTCAGTGACATTAACATTTATCAAAATCTGCATATGCCTTGTGGTGTAGTATTCATTTTAGTTTGATGGGATTGAGTGGGGGAAAAAAAATCTGATCCATAACTTCCTGAATATGAGAAAATATTGTCTCCACCAAAGCCACTGAAGGGACACGGCGGCTTAGTAGCTAAGACGCTGAGCTTGTCGATCGAAAGGTTGGCAGTTCAGCGGTTCGAATCCCTAGTGCTGCGTAACGGGGTGAGCTCCCGTTACTTGTCCCAGCTTCTGCCAACCAAGCAGTTCAAAAGCAGGTAAAAAATGCAAGGAGAAAAATAGGGGCCGCCTTTGGTGGGAAGGTAACAGCATTCTGTGTGCCTTTGGCATTGAGTCATGCCGGCCACATGACAACAGAGACGTCTTCGGACAGCGCTGGCTCTTCAGCTTTGAAACGGAGATGAGCACCGCCCCCTAGAGCAGTGATGGCTAATCTTTTTGCCATCGCGTGCCAAAAGCGGGGGGAGTGTGGGGGTCGTGCGCACACATGCCCACACCCATAATTCAATGCGCCCCACCCCCCGCACTCCCCCCACTTTTGGCACACAATGGCACAGTGGGTCCAGTAGGCCTTTTTTCTGCCCTCCCCAGGCTCCAGCGGCTTTCTTGGAGCCTGGGGAGGACGAAAACAGCCTTCCCCAGCTCCCCGGAGGCCCTCCAGAGTCTGGAAACGGCCTGTTTCCTGACTTCCAGTGGGCCCGGAAGGCCAGAAAATTAGCTGGCTGGCATGTGCATATGTGCTGGAACTGAGCTAGGACAATGCTCACATGCCCACAGATATGGCTCTGCATGCCACCTGTGGCACGCATGCCATAGATTTGCCATCACGGCCCTAGAGTCAGAAACAACTAGCACATATGTGCAAGGGGAACCTTTCTACCTTTACCACCAAAGCCAGGTAATACAGGTATTCCTCGACTTACGACCAACAATTGACCCCCCCAACATTTCTGTTGCTAAGTGAGACAGTTTCAAGTGAGCTTTGCCCCATTTTACATCCTTTCTTGCCACATTTGTTAAGTGAATCACTGCCGTTGTTAAGTTAGTAACACGCTTGTGAAGTGAATCTGGCTTCCCCATTGACTTTGCTTGTCAGAAGGTCACAAAAGGGAATCACATGATCCTGGGACATTGCAACTGTCATAATTGCCCATTGCAATATAATGTAAAAAAATTATTAAAAGTAGATCTAGAAACCCAGTGAAAATATAGCCCCTTCAAACAATGAAGTCCTCCAGCAATGTCAACAATTTCAGTCAGCAAAACCTGCTGATCTAATAAATAAACGTATTTTGAGTTGCCTCCAGAAAGATAAGTGAATCGGTAGCTATGCACGGTCCCCGTCCTTGTTTCTGTGGCTCCACAAACCCATGCAGCCAAATCAATCAATGTATGAGAGTCGTCCGAGGTCAAATGTATTTTGAGTTGCATAAATAAACAAATCTGAACATAGGTCAGGAACAGGAAACCCGACTCTTTTCCCCAACAAAACTCCCAAACCTCAGAAAAAAATCAGAGAACAAGTATTCGAGGTCATGAGATGGTGGGAACCCTCTCCCTCCTAGAAGAATGAAACATTTGGGGAAATATTAAAAGGACAGGATAGAATATTTCCCCTAAAGGAGAAACTAAAAAAATCTTAAGGGAGGGAGAGGGGCAACAGCCTTACTTACCAGGTATATACAAAAGTATGAAGGCTATTGCTTAACCCATTGTAAGCCGCCCTGAGTCTCTGGAGAAGGGCGGCATACCAATCAATCAATCAATCAATCAATCAATCAATCAAATAAACAAACAAACAAACAAACAAACAAGTAAGTAAGTAAGTAGATAGATAAATAAACAAACAAACAAACAAACAAACAAACAAACAAACTCAGCCTAACATTGACCAAAAACCATATTCCAAGACTTTTTGTTTTCTTTAAGAGGCAAGATTTAGGCAAATCCAGTTCTTTAGGAATTGCCTGATAATCCAGAATGTTGATCGGTCAGTTGTAAACCCTACCCATCCCCGTCCCCCACCTTCTCATAATCTGAGAATTTAATCTTTGGTGAATTTATTTGTTTTTCAGAAATCTAGCAAAGAATTAAGGTGAGATCCCACTGGGATCACTTTCTGGATATCCAGAGAGCAGGGGTGAAATGCTCCTGGTTCGGACTGGATCGCCCGATCTGGTAGCGATGGCGGCGGGTGGTTCAGAGAACCGGTAGCAAAAATCCCTGCACCCCCCCCCCCCATGCCCAGCTGAGCCGCACAATCATCAGAGGCTTTTTAAAAAAAAACTTTTCAAAGCATTTTTTCTACAACCTCTTCCGATGAAAAAATGCTTTTAAAAGTTAAAAAAAAAGCCTCTGATGATCGCGCGGCTCAGCTGGGATCGTCAGAGGCTTTTCAAAGCATTTTTTTCTGCAACCTCTTGGCCGAGGAGGTGGTAAAAAAAATGCTTTGAAAAGCCTCTGACGATCCCAGCTGAGTTGCCTGATCGGCAGAGGCTTTTCAAAGCATTAGAAAAAAATGCTTTGAAAAGTTAAAAAAAAAAAGTTGGCCACGCTCACCCAGTCACATTACCCCACCACCAAGCCACGCCCACAGTACCGGTAATAACGAATTTTACATTTCACCCCTGCCTGAGAGGTTAAGGATCCAGATGAGATTGCATAATTCAATCTGATGGATTTTATTTAGAGAAAGGAATGTTTTATCCATCCTATTTTAAAATATAGCCTAGTATTTATTCATGCTGGCTGGAGAATTCTGGGAGTTGAAGTCTATACATTTTAAAATGGCCAAGGTTGAGAAACATTGTTCTAAACTTTTGCTGCCATCAAAAAACCACCTGGAACTTTGTAGACAGGACAAAAATTGCAAACAGTCTGGATTGTCACTGCGCTTCAGAAGTGGGACAAGCAGAAAGCCAAAATCAGTCTTTAAAATATTTCCATTGATTTTGTGTTGGATGTCTTCCCTTTGATCATATACAGTAGCTGGCATTTTCAGGCACACAATTTCTTACTAACAGAAGGTGCTACTGCTTCTCTTTATTTTTTTTTTCCCAATCACCATTTTCTTTTCAAACCTGAAAACCGCAGTTTTTCACCCCACTAAGGCTGAAAAACTGGAGAAAAAAAAAGCTGTAATGACAACAGTTGGAAGCTTTTAAAATTTCAAGAGCTTTTATTGGGAAAGTCTGTTTTACCGTGACTATTGTATTCTGCACACAACAGTGATTTTTATTGAAACACTTGAGCTGTAGGTATGCGCGGCACCAGCGAAAGCAAAAACCATTTTTCAATGTCGCAGGGAGCAATAGAACCATAAAAATTCAGATTTCTCAGCCTTCTGTGTAAAAGCATTTATTTGCACAGGTGAATCCCTTTGCCAGTAGATCCGTGCTGTTAACACTAAGCTTCTCAGAAGCTTTAAATCAGTGTTTTTCCAACCTGGCCTCTTTCAGTTGTCTGGACTTCAATTCCCCTTGCTGGACAGGAGATTCTGGGAATTGAAGTACACGCTTCCGGAAGGTGCCAAGTTTGAAAAACACCGATTTAACGGAATAAATTGGAAGAGATTTTGGAGGTCTTCTAATCCAAACCCCTGCTAGGCTGGAAACCTTACACCTGTGATGGTGAGACATATCTGTGTGCACACGAGTGTTGCCCTAGCTCAGCTCCATGCACCGGCCAGCTGATTTTCAGGCTTTCCGGGCCCACCGGAAGTCGGGAAACGGTCTGTTTCTGGCCTCCAGAGGGTCTCCAGGGGGTTGGGGAAGGACATTTTTGCCCTTCCGAGGCTCCTAGAAAGCCTCTGGAGCCTGGGGAGAGCGAAAAGCGGGACTTCCGGTTCCACCGGAAGTTGGGAAATGGGCGGTTCCAGCTTCCGGAGGGCCTTTGGGGGGGAGGCCGTTTTCGCCCTACCCAGGCTTCAAGAAAGCCTCTGGAGCCTGGGAAGGGTGAAAAACGGGCCTACCGGGCCCCCTATGCCATCGTGGGCCAAAAGCGGGGGGAGCACGGGGGGAGCACACGCATACCCAAGGACGGGATGCATTGAATTATGGGTGTGGGCATGCGCATGCGCGACCCCCCCCAACATTCCCCCTGCTTTTGGCACGTGCCAGCAAAAAAGTTAGCCATCACAGCTTAGAAAACGTGGCCAAATAGGACGGCATAGGACCGGGTTGCTACTACCGGTTCGCCCAAACCGAACTGGCTGAATACCACTTCTGGCCCACTCTCTCATCTTCTCACCATCTTCCTGATCTTTCTGCTAATTCATCCCCATCTTCCTACCCAACTACTCCCCCCAAAAGTTGTAAGTGGTTTCCATTGGTGTGTTTCAATTTTTTTTTACTACCGGTTCTCTGGGTGTGGCTTGGTGGGCGTGGCATGGCTTGGTGGGCGTGGCTTGATGGGCCTGCCAGGGGAAGGATACTATAAAATCTCCATTCCCACCCTACTCCAGGGGAAGGATACTGCAAAATCACCATTTCCTCCTGATCGGCTGGAACTTGGGAGGCAGAGAATAGATGGGGGTGGGGCCAGTCAGAATTTTTACTACCGGTTCTCCAAACTACTCAAAATTTCCGCTACCGGTTCTCCAGAACTGGTCAGAACCTGCTGAAACCCACCTCTGGTGGTTTCTATGCACCCGATTAAACAGGCTGAATAATATAGTACTTATGCCTGAGCCAATTCCTTTTCCGAGGGGAACCGAGGGGCCTCTTCACAAGCATTTTTTCCTAGCGCAAATCACATTGATGAAGCAAATCTAAGTTCACACAGACCCAGCTAGCATCAATAGAACTGTGCAAACATTGACTTGGCAGGTAGCTGCAGTGAAAAACGACTTGGGTCTGGACTTTTGAGGGTTGAAGCTAGCAAGGGGAGGGGGGAAAGCTACATATTAAACAAACTCAGGAAAGGTGTTCACCTTCAAAGCTGGGAAAAGAATAGCTAAGAGATTATTGATTTATAAAAGTTGGCAGGAAAAACCCCTAGAATTTTTCAAGGCTGAAAGGCGGAGGATTTGATTCCGACGAACTGATCTCGTGCACTCTTATCGCTCCTTTTGTATCCCACCGTAAAAGCTATTTATTTAGCCCTGCTGTGTGTGCATTTGAGGCTTCTGCATTTAGTTATTGAGTGGGGGAATCGAATCCTTGAGAGGAGCGTTATTCCTGGATCTGACAGCACAGCTGTTGTTCATGGTGTTGAGATGTGAAGTGGAGAACAACAGAAAGGAAGCTACAGGGTGGCGCCTGCAAAATGAAAGGGAAGAGAATTGTAATCGAATTAAACCGTGAACTGGTGAACATCGCCTAGCAAACATGCCAGCAGTTTGTGGCGGTAGAATAAGAAAACAACATTGTACGTTGTTGGAATAAATATTGGAGAAAGTTCCAATCAGGTACGGTAGTCACTTACTTTCACTACCAGTTCACAAACGGGAGCGTGCGCTCACAGGCACTCACTTTGCTCGCACGCACCACCTCTGCACATGTGCAGGACCTTCAAGAGCATCAAAAATGGGATGTGATGACGTCCGGGTGGGTGGGCAGAGCCTTCCACAGCAGCCGCTACAGGTTTGCCCGAACCGAATAGAACGAGCTGAATAGCACCACTGGTGCCAATCAATGTACTCACTAGTAATGAACTTTTTCAACCCACTCTCCTATGTAAAAGCATTAGGAATGGAGGCAGCGGTTAAGGGACTCCCTGGCTGATCCTGTCTTTCTCCATAGGTTTGGAAGACAGAAGTCTTTCTTTCAGCTTCCCTCCGATAGGAAGAACAGACTCCATCCTTCTTTCAACTCCCTCCCTCTCCTGCCTCTTTCCTTCCTCCTCCATTCCTCCCCACCTCCCCTCCCCCTTTCCTTCAATCCTCCTCTTCTCCACTTCTTCCTCTTCTTCTCCCCCCTCCCCTTCTTACTTTCCCTTCCTTCCTTCCTTCCTTCCTTCCTTCCTTCCTTCCTCCCTCCCTCCCTCCTTCCTTCCTTCCTTCCTCCTTCCTTCCTTCCGTCCATCCTTCTTTCCTTCCTTTTCTTCCTTCCTTTTCTTCCTCCCTCCCTCCTTCCCTTCCATCTTTCCATCCTTCTCACTTTCTTTCCTTTCTTCTCACCTTTTTTCACCCCCACCTAACCCAAGGCAGAAAGCTTAGAAATAAAGGCTATTAGAACCCAGGGTGTATTTTTTTTCTTTTTAAAAAAGTAAATCTTTCTGCAAATAACATTTTGCAATATATACGTAAGGACTTTTTAAAGTAACGTCATTTCACTTTGTGTATGCAATTTTCAGAACCAGGTTCTTTTTAATACTTTTCCATAATTCATTCTCCCTCCCTCCCTCCCTCCCTCCCTCCCTCTCTCTATCTCTCTCTCTCTCTCTCTCCCTCTCTCCCCCCCCCCCCCCCCCCCCCCCCCCCTC
>WNWU01000116.1:809908-840488 GCA_012654045.1 Ptyas mucosa | reverse complement strand
CCTCTCTCTCTCTCTCTCTCTCTCTCTCTCTCTCTCTCTCTCTCCCCCTCCCCCTCTCCCTCTCCCTCTCCCTCTCTGTACACCGAAGTGGTATCAAATAGCAAAGTTCTGACCAATCCACTTACAAGTACTTGTCACATTTCTCCCTTATTATTAGTTAGCAAACTTTGGTCTTATTTCTGCCTTTTCTGCCTAGAGGCTAATCACACATTCATCAATCATTTCTCCATTCATTCAATGCCCATGTAAACCCAACAAGCCCTTTGTGCAACCTTGAAAAGTGAAAGTACATTTTCACATCTCAGTCCAGCTTTGCATTTAGGAGCTTCCTTGGAGACCCTCACCTTCCAATATTATATACTGGGGGAGTCCTTGGTGCTCCTGAGTTTGGTTGTTTTCTTGCAGACATTTCATTACCCAAACTAGATAACATTATCCACAGACTGATGATATTATCTAGTTTGTTTAATGAAACATCTGCAAAAAACAAAACAAAACAAAAAAACCAACCAAATCAATCAAGCTCAGAAAGCACCCAGGACCCCTCATTTCAACTCTGAGCTACAAATATTCTCCTTTACTGATATTGTTGGAAGAAATCTCCTTCTGGGTTCTGCTCCAACTGGGAAAAAAGACACTGGAGACATGGAGACTGCTTGGAAAGATGGTTTAATGGTGGACAGGATCACATGGCTTGAGTTCCTGAACAGAAAAGGGGCAGATACAGTGAGTTTTCAGGTTTTATGCTCTCTCTGGCTTTGAACTTCCTGGGGCCCAGAAAGAGTGTCCTGATTGGTTGTCAGACTTCCAGGGAGTGGGGGTCTTAACTAGCCTTGCTGGCTGATGTAATCTTCCCAGGTGCCATGTGGTGAGTTTCTGTTCTAATGGATCCCATTGTCTTGCAGATGAGCTCCATTGTCAAAGATTGAGTTTCTGCCTCTGGCCCATTAACAAAAAGGTGGGGGCAGGAAGGTGGGAGCTGCTTTGTCTTTAAAAACATGCTTCTCCATTTCACATATAGGGAAACATAATATTCTGCCTTTTTAATATTTCCCAGAATATTTCATTCTCCTAGGAAAGGGGTGCGTGCTAACCTCCTACAATATTAAATATGCACAAGAACACACACAGTACCCCATTGGCCACTAAACAACGCCATCGTGTCACAGCCACAAACCATAGCCCCAAACTACTTGACGGTAGTAAATCTTTGCTGCGGAATGAGGGCGGAGTGTTTTTTTTTTTGACGTGGACTAAGTTGGTAGGTTTCACAGAACTTTGGCTTTGACATCAAAAACGTGCTTGCCAGAAGTCTGAACTTGGAAAGGAACGAAGGCAAAATAAAATTCTGAAGCTCAGTTAGCAATTTTTGTGGGAACACATGACCAGGCCAGGCACTTGCAGTTACCAACTCTTGGGAATAAGATTGAGGGGGGGGGGGAAGTGCATTCTTTACCCACGGAGAATTTTGACTGTGTGATGACATTTAGGAGCAGGCGAAACCTGCATTTTTTTGCAGATTTGGCAAGGCTACTTTTGAAAGTATTATTTTTTTTCCACGTCATATTGCCTAAAAGTTTGAAAACTTTCTCTTCTTCTTATAAAAGTTTGGAATAAATAGTGCCTCTAAAAAATTTTTCCTGCCAATTTGTGTTGTATACCGAGAGCTTATGCACCGAAAACAAATTCCTAGTGTGTCCAATCACACTTGGCCAATAAAGAATTCTATTCTATTCTATTCTATTCTATTCTATTCTATTCTATTCTATTCTATTCTATTCTATTCTATTCTATTCTATTCTATTCTATTCTATTCTATTCTATTCTACCGTACCCTACCGTACCCTACCCTACTCTACTCTACCCTACTCTATATTCCATTTCATTCCAGTCCATTCCATTCCACTCCACTCCCCTCCCCTCCCCAACCCTCCCCTCCCCTCCCCTACTCTATTCTATATTCCAGTCCATTCCATTCCATTCCAATCCATTCCCCTCTCCTCCCCTCCCCTCCCCTACTCTACTCTACTCTACTCTACTCTACTCTACTCTACTCTACTCTACTCTACTCTACTCTACTCTACTCTATATTCCATTCCACTCCACTCCATTCCATTGCATTGCATTCCATTCTATTCTACTCTATTCTTTCAGAGAATGGATTGTATAATTGTCCAGTCATGCCCCAATCCTGCCTGTTATTGTTCCTAGTTTACTTGGTTATCTCCCTTAGTACCAACTTTTTTTACCAGTTTTTTAAATTATTTTTATTTCAGAGGAATTAATTGACTTTATCCAGGAAGGCTTTGTGAAACAGGGAGTCCTTTTCCCTACTTTAATTTACAAAATTTAAAAACATAGCTCCAGGAATGTGATTGACTCTGCTGTAAGGATGAGAACTGAATCCAGCATCTGTAATGTACAAGGTTTCCTTTCTCCAGACCTGACTTCATTTATCTATTTTTACTTATTATTTTTCTATTTATCTGTGTATTAATCAGCTTGTCTATCTTCAGTCTTTCTTTTCTGGAAACATTCAAGGTAGCTTATAACTACAAATAAATTAAAAAAGTGACATCAATGTCTCTGTTAATTAAACTATATAGAAGTTAATATATAAAGTTAATAAAGTTAAAATGTAATTAAAAATTAAATAAAATGAAAGTCAGTATCTTTACAATTAGTTCACAGCTAAGAACTTTTTTTCCCCTAAGCTGAACTCTCAAGAGTAAATAGCAAACAGCAGTGTGGCCTTAGAAACAAGTAATTTAGATTAAATGAAATTTACATTTGCTTTAAATTAAATTCAATATAAATAACGCAGCTATTCTCTATGCATTTCATGCCTTCCCTTTCTTGTCAAATTAAACGTTAAAACCTGACAGCAATTTTGGAGGGAGCTAAAAGAGTTCCATTCAGTATTTTTTAATTGGTTTATTTTATAACAAGATTCAAAGAAAATACATAAAACGGAAAACTAACTGGAGGGGGGGGGGAGGACACCAAAAAAGACAAATTGTAAATAGAAATGAAAAGAGAAACACAATTAATGATAAACCATAATAAACAAAACATAATGAAAGAGCCTTGGTGGCGCAGCAGACTAAAGTGCTGTTAAGTAGCACCAGCTGCCTGCAATTACTGCAAGTTCCAATCTCACCAGGCTCAAGGTTGACTCAGCCTTCCATCCTTCCGAGGGAGGTAAAATGAGGACCCGTTTTGTGGGGGCAATAAGCTGACTTTGTATAAAATAGAACACCGCTTAGGGGGGGCCCAAAAGCCCTACTAAGCAGGTATATACAAAAGTACAAAGGCTATTGCTTAAAAGCATTGTAAGCCGCCCTGAGTCTCCGGAGAAGGGCGGCATATAAATCAAACTAATAAATAAATAATAAATAAATAAATAAAGACGTCAAGGTTGAGAAATGTTGCAGTAGTCTGTTCTGACTGTCAAATTTCACTCAGGTTTGTCCAACCTGTTTAGGTTGGACCTGTTAAAATCTGTTTAGTTAAGTAGGCCCAGAGGATGAAAAGAACAAAGCGAGTAAATCAACACCTGTCTAATTAAGAATATCACCTTCTCTTTTTTGTCTTTTGGATGGTAAAGATGCCAGGATTAAACCTAATATCCTTTTGCCTGTGTGGGTCATTAAAAGTCTCCGGTTGCAGATCAAATCTTAAATGAACTGGTCTTTTAATTATTGTTGGTGCCCAGGAATTTTAACCCCACTGAGCAAGATTAACTATTCACCATTATTTGTTTTCCTTTGCTTTGAACTTATGTCACATTGAATAAGAGGAGAAACGGCTGTATAAAAGTCATTAAAAGCTTTTCTCCAGCATGATTCATGACCAAAACACATGGAATTAAACTGCTAAGACAATGGACAACTCTTTAAAAAGCAGCTACAATTTCACAATTAAAAAAAAAGATTTTAGGGTGGCTACTTATCTAATCCTATAGATAAAAGTTAACACTAAAGAACTGCTGATGTTGCCGGGTCTCAGATGGCATATAAATGTAATAAATTATTAATATTATTATTTCTAACATTTGCTAGAACTATTCCTCTCCTGAACATCTATAAGAAAGTACAGCTTGCTTCCGACTGATAAGAACAATTCATCTGATTTTGTAGCTTGCTTTGAAGAGATCTCATTTCTTTCATTTTTTACATGTGTCCATTCATATGGCATAAGACACATGCGTACTAAAGAGATACATGCAAATATGTACAAACATAAGGGAAGCGGTGGCTCAGTGGCTAAGACGCTGAGCTTGTCGATTGAAAGGTCGACAGTTCAGCGGTTCGAATCCCTAGTGCCGCATAACGGGGTGAGCTCCTGTGACTTGTCCCAGCTTCTGCCAACCTAGCAGTTCGAAAGCAGGTAAAAGATGCAAGTAGAAAAATAGGGGCCACCTTTGGGGGGAAGGTAACAGCCTTCTGTGCGCCTTTGGTGTTTAGTCATTCTGGCCACATGACCACGGAGACGTCTTCGGACAGCGCTGGCTCCTCAGCTTTGAAACGGAGATGAGCACCGCCCCCTAGAGTCGGGAACGGCTAGCACATATTTGCGAGGGGAACCTTTACCTTTATGTACAAACATACAAAACAAAATTACACACACATATAGCTATACTGTATAGTGTAATATGTGTAGTTATGGGAGCGACGTGGCGCTCCCATGTGACACCCCTCCTACGCGAGCTGCACTGGCTTCCTGTGTTCTTCCTGGTGCACTTCAAGGTTTTGGTTACCACCTTTAGAACGCTCCATGGCTTAGGACCGGGGTATCTTCGAGACCGCCTTCTGCCACCAGTACCCTCTCACCGACCAGTACGCTCCCATAGAGAGGGGCTTCTCAGGGTGCCGTCGATCAAACAGTGTCGACTGGCAGCCCCCAGGGGGAGAGCCTTCTCTGTGGGGGCACCCACCATGTGGAACAAGCTCCCCCCGGAGATACGGAACATTCCAGATCTTCCCGCTTTCCGCCATGCCCTCAAGACGTTTCTATTCCAGCAGGCTGACCTGACCTAACCTCTTCTAAAACTGCTCTTAAATTCTTAAATCTTAATTTCATAAATTTAGAGTTTGAATTTTAGGTTCAAGACCAAATTATTTAATTGTATTTTAATCAATCTTTAAAATATTTGTATTATATGTATTTTATCATTTGTCTGTACACCGCCCTGAGTCCCCCGGGAGTAGAGCGGTATATAAATATAATAAATAAATAAATATATACATATAGTATGTGCACACACTAACCATCGTGTTGTAAGAACTCAAGCACATTATTCTACTTCTGTTTTTATTTGCAAAGCATGAAGTCTAAATTCCTAGAAAGAGAGAAGGGAAAAAAATAATCCACTGGTAGCCACTTTGGCTTTACAAATAGTCCTCGACTTACAACAGTTCATTTAGTGACCATTCAAAGATTCAAGGGCACTGGAAAAAGTGACTTATGACAGGTCGGTTTCTTTTTCTTTTCCTTTTTTTTTTTTTTACATTTACAAGCATTGCAGCATCCCCATGGTCATGTGATCAAATTTTGGATGCTTTATTTATGACGGTTGCAGTGTCCCGGGATCATGGGATTCACTTTTGCGACCTTCTGACAAGCAAAGTCAATGGGGAAGCCAGAAACCATATTACTCACTTAACAACTGCAGTGATTCACTGAACAACTGTGGCAAGAAAGGTCATAAAACAGGATAAAATTCACTTAAGAAATGTTTCCCTTAGCAACAGAAACATTGGGCTCAATTGTGGTCATAAGCCGGGGTCTACCTATATTAGAGTTCTCTTGGAACTTTCCTAGATTTTTCCAGGGCAGTCTTGGTGGTGACACCTGTTCAACATTCAGTATACAGCACAGTTCCAGTGGTGGGTTCCTCCCGGTTCAGCCCGGTTTGGCCGAGCCGGTAGCGGTGACGATATGACATCACCGAACCGGTTCTCTTTGTTCGGGAGCTGGGCCTTCCCGCCCCCCGCCTCCCCACACATTATTCTTACCTTTTATTTGGCCCCACCCCCAATCTATTGCTGCCTCCCGAGTCCCAGCTGATCAGCTAGAAGGAAAAAAAACTGTTTAAACTCTTGCCGCGTGGCTTCAAAGGGCCGCCCTACAGCTGATCAGTGTTAAAAGGCAGTGTAATGGTAGACCGATGCCTCCAAAAACAAATGGGTAGACTGGTACAGCTCTGCAAGCAGTTAAAAGCCTGGTAGACCAGTACCTCTGCTAAATCCTAAAGAATTGTCACATGACCATCAAGCCACACCCACAAAATAAGCCACGCCCACAGAACCGGTAGTAAAAAAATTTAGAACCCACCCCTGCACAGTTCCCAAAGGATAGAAGCGGGGTTAGATTGAAAGAGACTTGTAGGTCAAAGATTTATTACCACAACTGGAAGCTGTAAATGTTCTTAAATGAAAACAAACGCTCTATCTTTTTTAAGGTCTTGTTCATATCCAAACAAATTTCTCCAGCCCTTTAAAGAGATTCTATACGTGTGTTATAAACATATACAGTAGTGGCCAAAATTGTGGAAACCTTTTGGGAAAAGTATTTTCTAAAACTAGCTAATAACAGCACCTTTTTTGGGGGGGAGTAATACCAGTGGTGAAATCCAATTTTTTTAACTACCGGTTCTGTGGACATGGCTTGGTAGGTGTGGTGTGGCTTGGTGGGCGTGGCTTGGTGGGTGTGGCTGGGGAAGGATACTGCAAAATCTCCATTCCCACCCCACTTGAGCCAGCCAGAGGTGGTATTTACCGGTTCTCCAAACTACTCAAAATTTCCGCTTCCGGTTCTCCAAATTGCTCAAAATTTCTGCTACCGGTTCTCCAGAACCTGTCAGAACCTGCTGGATTTCACCCCTGAGTAGTACCATAAAATTATATATCAATGGAAAGATAATTTAATCAAGAATGTAATGCTATAACTTCTATGAAGTATTTGCTATTAGAATAGCAGTTACAGTATAAAGAAGAAAAGTGAAAAATGTAGAAAAAATGAGATATACAAAAATTATCACCATAGAAAAAATGTGATATACAAAAATTATCACCATGTCAGTTAATACTTAGTTGGGTAACCTTTAGCATGAATAACGGCCTTACAACGTCTTCCCATGGAGTGAACCAAGTCTTTTAGTTCTGCAGCTGTTCTAATGTGAAACCAAGATTGAATGATGGCTTCGATTAACTGGGTTTTATTGCTGGGTTGCTTCTGACTAACAAGTTTCTTTAGTCGGCCCCATAGATTTTCAATTGGGTTAAGGTCTGGGCTATTCCCAGGCCATTCCAGCAGTGGAATAGGATTATCTTGAAACTCCAAAAAAAAAAAAGTGGTGTTATTAGCCATCAAACCTCAAAAATAAACTTTCCCCAAAAGATTTCCACAATTTTGGCCACTACTGTATGATGCACCTATTTTCCACAAACACTTAATGCATCTGTCATTATCGAAGCCACAGGGATAGATACAGGATAGTGAAACACAACATGGAAGTCTCAAATCTTCGTGGCTGACTTGAGTGGTACCTCAAAATATGGAGCGCTGAATTCACCAGAAATGGTGCAACAGGACACATGTTCTTGGGACTACTCTGAAGTCATCAAATTCCCTTTTATTCAGGAGCCCCATATCACCAGAGCCTCATCACTGCCAGCTTCCGTGAGAATACACTGCTGAACATCACACTGAAAATGAGCATGAGAAGCAAAACTAACTTTGGTGCCTGTAAAATTAGAAATATATTCATTCCAGCTGAAACGACTTCAAGTTTCCATTGGACTTTGGATGCTAGGTGTCTCCAGTTCAATATATTCAAAGGACTGATCAATAGCAATTGCAATAGCACATAGACTTATATACCGCTTTACAGTACTCCACAGCCCACTCTAAGCAGTTTACAGAGTCAGCATATTGCCCCTAACAATCCATGTCCTCCTTTTACCCACCTTAGAAGGATGGAAGGCTGAGTCCACCTTGAGCCTGGTGAGATTTGAACTGCCAAGTTGCAGGCAGCCGGCAGACAGCAGAAGTAGCCTGCAGTACTGCACTCTAACCACTGCGCCACCATGGCTCAATAGATGACACCTACAGGAAGACAGACAGACAGACAGACAGCTTTGGACGTGCCTTTCAGCAAAATCTGATCCGATCTTCCATTGAAATGTTTCCGCATTCCACAAGGTTTTTGTGGTTTTTTTCCCCCCCCCTTAACTACTCGGTTTGGTCTGAGGTCTGAATTCTTGCCAGAGGCCAAATGAGCAGAACAGCTGCCGTTCCTGTCTCATCTCTAATTTTGCCTCTGGAAATAGCATGAGCCGAACTCCCAGCTGACTCTGACTCACTTGCTCTCCAAATTGGCACTTGGTTTACGGAGACACAAGTGGCGAAATGAAAGTTACAGGGTCCGCTTTTATAAGCAGACGAGTCATCACTGTAATTGCACCGTCCTCCCCTGTAATTTGCTGTAGACAAAACAGGGGTAAAATACTAGCTGGTTTTAGATCTGCATAAGGGCCTTTGTACGATCGTTAACATTTTCAAAACGCTCGCTTAATTGGTTTGCTTTGAGTTGCCATTTTACTTAACCCTTTTTCCTTTTTATGAGCGTAGCTGAGTTTTTTCATGAATGGGTGTAAAAGTCTGTAGAGATTCTCAGTCCTCCAGGTCATGGTTGTCCTAAAGATGCTTTTTCAGGAGACAACTGGACTTTCTTGTTTTTTCTTTGAAGACATTTCTCTTGTCATCCAAGAAGCTTCTTCAGCTCTGACAGGATAGTGGGAAATGTCAAAGAAAGAAAAAAAACCAGGCTCGACAACAAAGCTGTTAGAAAGCTGGTAGTCCTGCTAGAAATTCTTCAAAACTTCCCCATCAGAGGGGAGCAACAAGAATGATCTTGGCAGTTCCTTGAATAGGCTGCTTAGTGGTAGCTTGTTTGGCATCTTTGAGTTCCTCACCCAACTGTCTTGTGAGGTGCAAGGAAGTGTGGGAAAGGTTGATCTACAGTAGAACTTCAGGAGCTAGGGACTCTATAATATTCCTTGCATCTTATGACTGAGATCCTAATAACCTATGACATCAAAGACCCTTCTGCATGAAAAATATAATAATTGTTGTGGCTCCGACCCCCGAGCCCATCGTATCGGAGGATGAAGGCTCCGAACATGAAGGAGAGGAGCCGGACAGGCCTCCCTCTCCTGGACCCTCCTCTCTGCCAATTCCTCAGGTGTCGGCCGAAGGAGAGGAGATTGACCAGGAGCCAGGTGTCTCCAATCTGTCGGAGAGTGATGAGGGAGACAAGTTGTGGCTGGATCCACGCCAGCATCAGCATGCTAAACGGTCACAGCAGATGAGGAGGCGTGCCAGAGATTGAGCTGAGTCACTGGACCACACCCCACAGGCTATATAAGGGAGGGTGATGGCCATTCCAGCTCTGTGACGGACAAAGCAAAAACTCTGGCGAGTCACTTGCACTTTTGGGACAAACAACGCCTCATCTGTTGTGGATTTCTGTTACTGGACTACTTCAAACTGTCTGTATTTTGGTGTTATCTGGTGGAGGAACAACCCCTCCTTCTTGGAGTAAAAGCTTTTGGCAGGCAGCTGCTGCGTTGCTGCCAAGTTTTGATAACGAACCTTTGACTGTTTTGAAACAATTATTTAACCCTTTGGGGTGGGTGTTTGTGTGTGTGGGAGACAGGGACAGAACAATAATACAACCCATAGTTGGATTATAAATGGTTTGATTAACAAGAGGGAACACAAAAAGATCTAGCTCTTACCATTCCCAATCTACAGGACCTTCACATGTGATTCAAAGAACAATATAGTTCACTATTAATTAATCTGCCTACCTGCATTGGCAATTGTTTGCAATTAATTAAAGATTCCAGACATGGGACTCAGTCTTGCAAGCTTGAGTGCCTGTTCTACTACAGGCTCATTTGTCTCCAGGGACATGACTTCATTTTGGTCTCCTTCAGCATTTGAGTTTCCCGTGTCTCGTTCCTCTTCATTTCCTCAAATCAATTCTGGGGCTCAGTTCTTTGAAGTTCAGCTGGAAGCCAAGGGACTTCTATGCTTTGACTCGAAACTTGTTAGTGAGGGAGGAAGCTGTTTTTCTTGGCACTGGTAATTTGAATGCCTGATGAATGGACAGGAAATAAAAGCTAGTTAGGCCCGGTTTTATAAATGAAATTTGCCCTCTTTGTTTTAAGGTGTTATTTTCAATTTTGGTTGTGGTTTTCATAATTGTGGTCGATGTGCTTGACCAAAAACAATAGGAATGGATAGAATATGAATACATCAGTTATGAAAATTGTATTACTTGGAACAGCACGTATATTATCAAAACATCTTTAAGTACTCCAGACTCTTGGAAAAGATCCAATAGTTAAAAAGGAAAGGGTTTTTTTAAAGAAGTCACAACTTGTAGACTGAATGTAAAAGATCTAATTAGCAATCCCAATCTACAGGGAGCTTCACATGTGATTCAAAGAACAATATAGTTCACTATTAATTAATCTGCCTACATACATTGGCAATTGTTGAAATTAATTAAAGGTTCCAGACAATGCTGCTGCTGCTGCTACTGTTCCTCCTCCTCCTCTTCGTCTCCACAAATCCCACTCTCTTCTAGCACTGATGATGTTCCCTAGTTGGGTCATGAAATGTCTGCAAGAAAACCACCAAGCTCAGAGAAAGAACCAAGACCTCATTCTCCTCCTCCTCTTCCTCCTCCTCCTCCTCCTCCTCCTCCTCCTCCTCCTCCTCCTCCTCCTCCCTCCCTCTCCTCCTCCTCCTCCCAGTATTTATCATGTCCAGCTCTATAGAATTCTTCATCTATTTGTATCCAAAGAAGTTCAATTTATGAGTATTTTAGTAGTGTTCACTTCCTCCAACTTTGGTGTTTCCCGAGAAAAAAATATTGGATCTAAAAAGGCAAGTTTGCCTCCTATTGCCACGTTGAAATGAATGATGTGTTCCACATTCCACATTCCACATTCCACATTCCACACACATTCCACATTCCACACACATTCCACATTCCACATTCCACATTCCACATTCCAAGGAAAGGAAAGGAAAGGAAAGGAAAGGAAAGGAAAGGAAAGGAAAGGAAAGGAAAGGAAAGGAAAGGAAAGGAAAGGAAAGGAAAGGAAAACTGTTGTTCAGAGCTGGACTAAGCTGGGCCATTCTGTTTCGGATGCTTTGGAACTTTTTTTGATATTTTGCCAATCACTGTGACTTTTTCTTGTATCATGAGTCATCACACAAGTATATTCTGTTTCGATACATCCCCATTAATGATTGCTCCTTAGCTGGAGGTCAGTAGACGTGGCTGTTAAACACTTTATACACATCTGGAAACCCTGAAAACATTTGGGGATAAAATGAAAAAAATCAACCTGCTCACCTTCTTAACAGAGGGAAGAGATTCTATATTTATAAACATGAGCCTATGGCATGAATAAGCCCCCATTGGTTTTGAATGTTTCTTTTCTTTCTCCCTTGCATGCATTTATGTATCTGTTTATTCATACCAGTGGTGTACCATAATCTGGTCATAATTGTTAGATGCGTAGTATCTTGCATTGGTTGAACAAATATATGGTTTGGTGATGCACACTGTATTTATTTGGACCATAAGAAAGGCTGAGCACCAAAGAATTGAGGTCTTTGAACAATGGTGCCCAAAGAATTGAGCACCAAAGAATTGAGGTCTTTGAACAATGGTGCTGGAGAAGACTCCTGCGAGTCTCTTGGACTGCAAGGTGATCCAACTGGTCAGTTCTAGAGGAGATCAACCCTGACTGCTCTTTAGAATGCCAGATCCTGAAGATGAAACTGAAATACTTTGGCCACCTAATGAGAAGGAAGGACTCACTGGAGAAGAGCCTAATGCTGAGAAGGATTGAGGGCAAAAGAAGAATGGGACGACAGAGAACGAGGTGGCTGGATGGAGTCACTGAAGCAGTTGGCGAGAGCTTAAATGGACTCCAGGGTTGGTAGAGGACAGAAAGGCCTGGAGGAAGGTTGTCCATGGGGTCACGATGGGTTGGACACGACTTCGCAACTAACAACAAACAACAACAGCTGTATTTATTACAGTCAGATTCAAAATTACACACCTGATCTTGGTGAATCAGTTTTGGGTTTTTGTTAGGGGATGTATATGCTATTTCTTCTGCTTCTCAGTCAGCTGTTGGGGCCTTGTGGGGTTCATTTTGCAAACAACATAATGTCCAGTTTCATGATTGCATAAGGTAGGACAGGATTATTGCAGAGTTCAGCAGGCAGCAGAGAGTCAAGACCTTCCCTCAAAGGGCAACGGTATATATCAGAGGGCAAGCATCCTTAGAATGAGATTAGTGAGTTAAATGATGCATGTCGTAGATGAAAATAGTGTGTGAACTGCTTTGAACTACGTGACCCTAATTTGTTTGAGTGCTATATATTGATATGCATGTCTTAGCGCTTATTTAGCTAACTGACTTCAGTTGTTGTTGGTTTGCTTTCTTCAGAATAACAAAATAACTGGGTTGGAAAGGACTTTGGAGGTCTTCTAGTTCGACCTTCTGCCCAAGCAGGAGACCCAGAGGTGGGATTCATCCAGTTAGGGCCGGTTCAAGTGAACCGGATGTTAAATTAACATCTGGTTCGGCGAACTGGTAGCTCCGATGAGCGGCTGGCCTCACCCTACCCTGCCCCTCCCAGGAGTCCCCACGCAGCCCGCTTTGGATCCTTGATAAGTGCAGGGGGAGTTTGGAGCCTGGAAAGGTGGAAAACGGGCTTCCTAGAGGCTTATGGAGGGTGAAAATGGACCTATTTCCTGCCTCCAGAGAGCCTCTGGAGCCCGGGGAGGTTGAAAACGCCCCTCCCATGGTCCATTTCTGCTCCAGGGGGATGCAGCAGAGGTGGGTTTCAGCAGGTTCTGACCAGTTCTGGGGAACCGATAGTGGAAATTTTGAGTAGTTCAGAAAACCGGTAGTAAAAATTTAGACAGGCCCTGCCCTCATCTATTCTCTGCCTCCCAAGTCCCAGCTGAATGGGAGGATATGGGGGGAGGGAATGGAGATTTTACAGTATCCTTTCCCTATCAAGCCACACCCACAGAACCGGTAGTAAAAGAATTTGAAACCCACCACTGGGGTGCAGGAGGCCGAGTGCTGCCTATCACACCCCCTGGCCACGCCCACCATGGCCACGCCTACCTAGCCAGTCATTAGGGCAGAGAACCGGTTGTTAATTTATTTGATTCCCACCACTGAGAAGACCATATACCCTTCCAGACAAATGGCTGCCCAGCCTCTTCTTAAAAACCTCCAGTGATGGAGCACCCACAACTTCTGAAGGCGAGTCATTCCAGTGGTTAATTTTTCCTCACTATTAGGAAATTTCAGACCCAACTCACTTTGTTTATTAGAAAGTCTTGGATTTTCTTTTCCAAATTGACCAAACAATGCAATTTCAATCATTTCATATTTATATCTGCAGATCAGCAGGATGGACAGAAAGCTAGAATAAACTTCTCCCATAATTAAGTAGTGGGTTTGGGTTGGGTTTTTTTTTTTTTAGATTTGATCATTATCTAACTTGCTTCATCCTGGGCTAGAAACATGGAGACAATTATTTCTTCAAATACTTTAAAGTATTACATAAATGAACAAAGGAAGAAAATCCTTGTTGTGCAAAGAAAAGTGGCTGAACATCAAATAATTTCTAAAAAGTATTATAATAAGTACCTCCTCTTTGCGGGCAATTCTCTTCACTATGGCCAAGAAAACTTGGTTTATTCTCAACAGTTGAGAAATAGCATCCGGTTTTGCATCATCAAACTGGATTCATCCATCCTCTGAGACTGGTTGAAACTGGTTGATGCATTGCCTGCATGACGTAAGCTTTTCTAGTGATAGAAGCAATTTATCAGCTACCGGTTGCATGCAACTCTTTGCCTTAGTCAATCATGGCTTCTTCATGAATCTGCTGTCTGGCAGCTAAAAAAGCCAACACAATCCTAAATTGCGTTAACAGAGGGATACAATCAAGATCAAGGGAGGTACTAATACCACTCTACAAAGCCTTAGTAAGACCACACCTGGAATCCTGCATCCAGTTTTGGTCACCACACTATAAAAAAGATGTTGAGACTTTAGAAAGAGTGCAGAGAAGAGCCACCAAGATGATTAGGGGACTGGAGGCTAAAACATACAAAGGACGGTTGCAGGAACTGGGCATGGCTAGTCTACTGAAGAGAAGGAGCAGGGGAGACATGATAGCAGTCTTCCAATACTTGAGGAGCTGCCACAGAGAGGAATGGGCCAACCTATTTTCCAAAGCACCTGAAGGCCAGACAAGGAATAATGGATGGAAACTGACCAAAGAGTGATTCAACCTAGAAATAAGGAAGAACTTTCTGACAATGAGAGCAATCAACCAATAGAACAGAAATTGCCTTCAGAAGTTGTAGGAGCTTCATCGCTTGAGATTTTCAAGAAAAGATTGGACTGCCATTTGTCAGAAATGGTGTAGGGTCTCCTGCTTGAGTGGGGGGGGGTTGGACTAGATGACCTATAAGATCCCTTCCAACTCTTTTAATCTGAAGCCATCTTGGAGCTTCAGTGCTGCCGCACTGGAACTGAGGGATAGGAAGGGGGGATTACAGATAACTGGGGTTGTGTAGTCAAAATAAAATACTTTCTCTTGGGAACCAAGGATGTTCTCACACCTGGTTGGAGGAAGGAGGAGTGATGTCACCAGACCAGCAGACGCTGCCTTGATCAGACCATGTGCCTGATTGTTTGGGATTAACAATCCCAAAACTTTTACTTTTAATTAGGTGAAAACTACAGGATTCTTCAGAGTCGGTTTTCACCAGATCTGTGCCAATATGATATTTCCAATAAAGCTATTCTCTGAGGGATCTACCTGCCTTGGAGTTTTACTTGATGTGGGACTATTACTTGGAACTCTGACATCTGCCTTGGTGTGGAAAGATATTTTATTATCTACCTAACTGCTATGTTGTGCAAAGGTTCTTTTTCAAAGAAGAGAAGGTGAAGAGAATAAAAGTAGTCTGTTCCCAGTGGAAACCGCAACTGGTGTTTTCATCTCTTGGAGTAGTGGTAGACCGGTTTTTCCTTGAGGGTCTCTGGGCTTGGAAAAGTCTGCACCAAAGTGTAGATCACAAATTCTGCAGACATTTCCCTGTGCATTCCAATGTAGCTTCATCAGTAGAATGATCCAGAAATGGGGCTTGCCATGCTATACTTATAATCTGTGTGGGCTTGAATTCTGTGTTGTTGGTTGAGGTTTATTCTGTTCTGATTGCTCTGCCTTGTCAACCTGATGTGAATGGTTTAGATCTTGTGTCTGATAGATTGTAAATCCTATCCCTGTGATGACGAACATATGGCACGCGTAGCCATATCAGTGGGCCGGCGAGCTTCCCATTCTGATGGGCAAAAGGCCATTTTTGGCCTCCAGAGGGTCTCGGGGGTGGGGGTGGGGTGGGGAAGGCTGTTTTTGCCCTCCCTAGACTCCTAGAGAGGCTCTGGATCCTGAGGAGAGCAAAAAACGTGCCTTCTGGTCCCACTGAAAGTTGGCAAATGGGCCATTTTTGGCCTCCGGAGGGCTTCCAGGGGGTGGGGAAGGCTATTTTTGTCCTCCCCAGACTCCTAGAAAGGCTCTGGAGGCTGGGGAAAGCAAAAAAACGGCCCTACTGTGCCACCACATGCCAGGAGCATGGGGAGAATGGGGGGTCACGTGCACAGCATGGGGGCGGGGTGCATAGAATTATGGGTGTCAGCACACATGTGTGCAACCCCCCGCTCCTGGCACGTGATGGCAAAAAGGTTAGCCATCACTGTCCTATCCAATGTAGTGTTAGATTTCCCAACATTCCTGAGTCTTCTGCTGTTTGTTCGTTTGTTCGGTTGATTCTTTCTTTATTATTCCAGTCAAATGTGTGGGTGATTTTAAGGGCATAGGTAGCTATGAATTATTCTGGTTTTGGGTTTTTTTGCAGTTATGTGTTCATTGTTACTTTACTATAACTGGGGCCTTATTTACTCTGTGTGGTATTGGTTGCAATCTTGGCACTTGATTCTGTTTATGATGCTAGTTCTTTCTCGGTGAGGTATGCAAATTTTTTGCTTTATACAACTTTGTAGAGTTTTCGTGGGCAACGGGGATACCCAGCACCCATAAAGTTTCCACCATGCTATCAAAAGGATATAAAAAGTACTCAATATTGCCAAGAGGTGATAAAACCAAAGGAAAAATAAATGAGTGGAGTTCTTCGCAATAGCTCTAGTTTAAACGTCTCTTCCTTTCTCTTCCCTCTCCTTACAGATGTCCTGTGTCCAAATGTCCATGTAGAAGGAGACAGGTTCAGACACACCAACGGAGAAATGGATGACATACCAGGTAATGCAATATTAGCGACAATCAGTTCTTCTTCTCGTTACAAAGGAAAGCAGAGATATGCTATATAAAGAGACTGTATTATTAAGTCTCAAAGTGGCCAGGACATTACTTTCTTTTGCAAATGGAATACATCAGTGGTGAAATCTAAAATTTGTTACTACTGGTTCTGTGCGCGTAGCTTGGGGGGGGTAATGTGACTGCGTGAGCGTGGCCAATTTTTTTTTCTTTTAAAACCATTTTTCTATAACCTTTTCGGCGAAGAGGTTGTAAAAAAAATGCTTTCAAAAGGCTCTGACGATCCCAGCTGAGTTGCCTGATCGGCAGAGGCTTTTTTTCTTTTAAATGCCTCTGACAATCAGGCAACTCAGCTGGGATCGTCAGAGGCATTTAAAAGAAAAAAAAGGTTTTTTTTCTTTTAAATGCCTCTGACGATCCCAGCTGAGCTGCACGATCATCAGAGGCTTTTTTTTTTTTTTACTTTTAAAAGCATTTTTTTCGGCCAAAGAGGTTGTAGAAAAAAATGCTTTTAAAAGTAAAAAAAAAGCCTCTGATGATTGTGCGGCTCAGCTGGGCATGGGGGCGGGGCAGGGATTTTTGCTACTGGTTCTCCGAACCACCCGCCTCCATCGCTACCGGATCAGGCGATCCGGTCCGAACTGGAGCATTTCACCCCTGGAATACATAGAATTATTTAAGAGTGCCAGGCTGTCTTTACTGATCAAGCTTTGGTTAGGTGGAGTTTATGTTTGGAAGAGTTAGCGATCAAAGGAAACCAGGCCGCCAAAGAACACGATGGTTGGACACCGTTAAAAGCTGACACCAGTCAGAGCATAGAAAAACTCAAAGAAGTAGTGCAAGATAGGAAGATGTAGAGAGACCTGTGCCGTAGGATCGCCAAGTCACACACGACTGAATGGATAACGTCATAATCATTTTCAAAATGATAATGAATAATAATGGGATTCAAAAAAAATTAGGGAGTTTTGTTTCTGCACTGAAGCACTTCAAGGGGAGTTTAGGCAAAGTTGGGTCTTAGTTTGTGTATTTACTTTGTTTTGTGTCTGTGTCTCTTTTGGTGGGGAAATAATTTTTTACAAGGTTGCAAAGAGCAGTGCTGTTTCCATACATGGTATTTTCCCATCTAGTAAAGCTCTTAGAAATGATGCTACATACATGCTTTCGTTGTGTCCCATAAATTTTGTGTCGTTGTTTGATCGTTGGTATTGATACGCAAAAATGATTTCATTTCTTTTTCTATCATCTGTTGGTAGTCTTTTTCCTTTATTGTAGTTGTATCCATCTTCCATCTTTTCTGTTTCCGCAGTTCCGCAGACACAACGAAAGCATATATTAGGGGTCTAACAATTGCATACATAGCCAAAAGGAAAAAACAGAAACAACAAATTAGAAATGAGCTCCTGGATGAGATAAAAGTAGAAGAAACCAAATTGCAGAAGCAACCCAATAACAAGACAGTACAACAAAAACTCAATCTGGCCAAACATAAATTAAATTTAACTACAAAAACGGAAATAGCCCACAAAATAAGAATGGCGAAACAGATCAACTTTGAACACGCAAATAAGACGGGACGCTGGCTAGCGTATAAATTAAAAAAACAGACAGAAAAAAGGATTATTCATCAACTTCAAGATGATTCTGGAATTCCCCATTACACACATCTAGAGAAGAAAAATATAGTGATAGAATTTTATAAAAAACTTTACCGAAAGGAGAATGTCTCGGAGGTACAAATCGAAGCCTATTTGCAGAAATCCAAAATTATTCCAATTGAAGAAGAGCACAGAGAAAGATTGAATCGACCCATAACGATGTTTGAATTAGTGGAAGCCCGCAAAAAACAAAAAAATAACAAAACGCCAGGTCCGGATGGAATCCCAGCCGAATTCTATAAGTACTGCCAGCAAATTATCGATCCAATACTTTTACAAGTTTTTAATGAAGCACTATCTGAAGCAGAAATCCCAAAATCCTGGACTGAATCGATCATAACATTAATACACAAAGAAGATACAGATCCGACACAAATTAGTAATTATAGACCGATATCACTACTCAACGCTGACTATAAATTATTAATGGCAATACTGGCGCAGAGAATGAAAACAATAATACATAAATATATACACCCCGATCAGAACGGCTTTATACCCACCAGACAAATTAGAAATAATCTTAGATCAATTATCAGTATACTGGAATACTATGACCAAAGGATAGAAACCGAAACAGCAATAATTTCGCTCGATGCACAGAAAGCGTTTGATAACGTAAACTGGAACTTTTTGATAAAACAATTGGAGAAAATGAACTGTGGACAGAAATTCAACAGATTAATACAAAAAATCTATACTCATCAGACAGCAAAAATAGCGATAAATGGCGACCTGACACAAATTTTCGACATACAGAAAGGGGTAAGACAAGGATGTCCTATGTCACCATTATTATTTATAATAGTCCTGGAGACCCTTTTAAATGAGATAAGGAAAGATGAGAATATTAAAGGATTAAAAATTAAAGGAGAAGAATACAAATTGTTGGCCTTCGCAGACGATGTGATATTTAATCTGGAAAATCCGAGACAATCAGGACCAAAGCTAATATTAAAGATAGAAGAATACGGGGAAGTCGCGGGCCTCAAAATAAATAAACAAAAGACCAAAGTATTGACCAAAAATATGAACCAGATGCAGAAGGCAGAATTAGAGGAAAAAATTGGACTTCAAATAGTAAAGAAGATAAAATATTTAGGTATCTGGCTGACAGCGAAATCCACAACAATTAAAGAAGATAATTACACAAAATTATTAAAACAAATTAAAAGAGATCTGGAAATATGGAACAAAATTCAACTTTCACTGATAGGTAGAATTAACACAATAAAGATGAACATTTTACCGAGAATATTATTTCTATATCAGGTCATACCAGTATATCCAGGGAAGGATTTTTTAAAAAAACTTAACAAAATAGTAGCAACATATATATGGCAAGGGAAAAGACCCAGAATCAAAATTAAAGCACTACAGGATACAAGAGACAAGGGAGGCCTAGCAGTACCAAACTGGGAGTTATATTACAAAGCGTCCGGTATAATTTGGATTAAAGATTGGATAAAATTGGAAAATAAGAGAACATTATACCTAGAAGGATTTGACCTTATAAGAGGATGGCATGCTTTTCTTTGGGACGGACCCGACAAAAAACACATGTATTTTCAAAGACATATTATCAGGGCTTCACTGTATAAAATCTGGCTGGGAATAAGAAAGAGATACTATACATCAATACCGAGATGGTGGTCCCCGATGGAAGCATTAATATTCCCGAATACTTTAGAAATAGACAAAATGATGAAATATCAAGATTTGTTAAACGATGAGGGTGAACTTCTTCCAAGACAACAACTCCAGGAGACTAACAAAAATATGGATTGGTGGCACTATACTCAAATCCAATCAAGATATAACAAAGACAAACTACAATATGGAATAGCCATTGACTCAAACGATTTGGACAAAATTCTTTTAGGGACGGACCAAAAATTAATAACTAAACTATATAATTTTCTACTGAGAGACGTGCTCCTAGAAGAAACAGTTAAACACAATATGATAATATGGGCCAGAGATATAGGACACAATATTCAACTTACAGATTGGGAGAAACTATGGAAACAAAACATTAGAATGACGAAAGCCACGTCCTATAAAGAAAATCTAATAAAAATGTTCTACAGATGGCACTTACCACCGGCCCGACTAGCCAAAATTTACCCAAACACATCTGCATTGTGCTGGAAATGCAAAAAACAAAAAGGATCGTATTTTCATATGTGGTGGAAATGTAGCAAAGCACAACTTTATTGGCAAGAAATCAAAACCATAATAGAAGAAATAACAAACTTGCAAATACCAAATAAACCAGAGTTCTTCTTATTCGGAATGATGACAACACAATATAATAAAGAAATAAAATACCTCAGTACCCATATTCTCACAGCAGCGCGAATCATATATGCCCAAAATTGGAAGACGGACCTGATCCCGAGCAGAGAAAAAATCATTTCCAAAATAAATGAATGTGCCGAAATGGACAAGCTAACCTTAGAACTCCAGGACAAAGAAGAAAGCGAATTCTACCAAGTATGGCACAAATGGTACCAATGGCTGGAAAGCAAAATAACAATAAACTAAAACACGACAAATAGGGTTACATAAAGTAGAGAGATATAGAACAAAAAGAGTATCATAATATCAATATTTACAATTTTGAGGTGAAACACATGACAATCGACCATGTAATTTGAAAAAAAAAAAAGATATGATCTGTAGATGACTGACAACAAATATGTATATGTATATGTAGTACGAGTGGTGTAGGTGGAGGGAATAGTTGTATTTTTGTTGTTTATGTCTATATGTTATTGTTTTTGTTTTGTTTTGTATGTCTTAATGTTTAATAAAAAAAAAAAAAAAAAAAAAAAAAAGAAATGATGCTACATACATCATTATGTACTCCAGAAATAACGTTTGGGGAGGAAATATGGTAGATCCATTTGGCCGGCAGTGACAAAACATGCATTTGATAGAATGTAGAGGAGAAAACCTGGTCCTATTAATGTTGGCAATAAGTTCTTCTCTCATGCAATATATAAATATGACATTTTAGAATGAGCAGAAGTCAAAGTCAATAGAGATTTCCCTTTCCAGGAAGATCTGATGAAAATTTTCAAGAAAGAAAGAAAGAAAGAAAGAAAGAAAGAAAGAAAGAAAGAAAGAAATAAATAAATGTGTCAGAGTGGTGCACAGTGTAACTGCTAGTTTGAGACAACCCAGGGGCAAAATACAGTACACAGAGGTTTTGTCTTTCAAACAGTGGTTTATCTACAAGTTATATAGAGTATATATACATACACGTGCTAAGCAAAGCCAGGCAAACAATCTTCAACTATAACAGGAAGCACACATGGAGAGAAATACACGGAGAACTACAATGGAGACAGAACATCAGAAGAGAGAGATGCCCTCACATGGCCACCCCTATATAGACAGCCTCTTAAAGTGATAACCCTGCTGACTCATTCTCATTGCATCATCTTGGTTTACAGCCTTACAGCAGCTGGTCAGCTATTAAACCATCATTACCTTAACAAAATGCATTCCCAAGTGAAAAATAAGACATATGTGTCTCTCTTATTATTAAAATATTTCCATAGCTTGGTTGTACTTTTCTATGTTTGAGCCGGTAAGGTTCTCTCAAGCAGCAGTAAATCAAGGATGCAGTTCACACGAACGTTTGCAACCATGGCAATGTATCAAAAAATGATCCCATTAAAGTTGTTTTCAGGGTCTTTCATGGGGTGAAGCCGATGGGCACTGGACAAGAATAAATGCCTTATTACTACGTCTGAATAGGAAAAAAAAAAAGCTCAGAGGAAAAACATTCCAGGAAACAAAGAAAGTATCTAACAAAGTAATTATTTGCAAGCTGTAGTATCTCCAAAATTACAGTCTTGGCAAAGGATCACAGTGCACCCTTCTACCATGCCAAATGATATCCATTTTTTGAAGAGAGCGAAAACTCTAAATAGAAAGTCTAGAATTGAAACATTTTGTGTGTTTTTACATGTGTGCGTTTCCGTAAAGATGCTGCCTGAGTTTATACAGCCTCCAAATCTTAAAACTGGAGAACAAAGTGCTTTGTTTGCATAATATGCTAGACCCAAACCAATTAAACCATGATATGGGTGATAGCCAAGGTTATGGAAAACAGTTGGGTCAGTGGTGAAACGTAAAATTTGTTGCTACTGGTTCTGTGGGTGTGGCTTGGTGGGCGTGACTTGGTGGCTGGGTGGGCATGGCCAACTTTTTTTTTTACTTTTTTAAAGCATTTTTTTACTACTGGTTCAGGCGAATAGGAGCTAATGCCTCCTACTAAGGCAGCATTTAACATCCAGCTGCCTGCAATTACTGCAAGTTCAATTCTCACCAGGCTCAAGGTTGACTCAGCCTTCCATCCTTTCTAAGGTGGGTAAAATGAGGACCCGGTTTGTGGGGGCAATAAGCTGACTTTGTATAAAAATATACAAAAGTATGAAGGCTATTGCTTAACGCATTGTAAGCCGCCCTGAGTCTTCGGAGAAGAGCGGCATATAAATAAAATTTAAAACAAAGAATAGGTAGTAAAAAATGCCTTTAAAAAGTTTTTTAAAAAATTCCGATGATTGCGTGGCACAGCTGATTGACAATAACCTGTGCCACACGATCCTCGGAACCTTCTTTTTTACTTTTTTAAAGCATTTTTTAACTACCAGTTCAGGTGAATAGGTAGTAAAAAATGCTTTAAAAAAAGTAAAAAAAGGTTCTGAAGATGCTCGGAACCTTTTTTTTTTACCTTTTAAAAACATTTTTTTACTACCGGTTTGCCCGAACTGATAGTTTTTATCACTACCGGTTCGCCTGAACTGGAATGAACCGATAGCATTACACCCCTGGGTTGGGTCCTCTTCGACAGGTTGCATCCTAAATGGATCAATCTCAGTTTAGATTAAGCATTCCTGACTCTGGCACTGAAACGTTTGCCTGGTTTGCTCTACAGTGAATGTCCCTTCCCTCTCTAAGAATCAGAGGTGGGTGTCACATACCAACACCAGAAATGTGAGCACACGTGCGCCATCCGCGTATATATGCAGCATCACAAAACACAGGAATTTGCTCGCACGCGCCATCCACACATGCATGCAACATGTTTTATTTATGGTTGTTCACCGCCCTGAGTCCTTCGGGAAGAGGGCGGTATACAAATTAAATAAACTGAAACTGAAACTGAACTGAACATCAAAAAAAAAAAAAGAAAAGAAACCCCACGGAAATTCGCTCGCGCACGCCATCCACACTTACATGCGGCATCAAAAAACACAGCGATATAGGACGGGATTGCACCTGGGTGGGTGGGCAGGGCCACCCAGAGGTCGCAATGACCGTTTCGCCCGAACCGGTCTGAACCGGCAGCAGCCCATCACTACTAAAGACATATACACACTGCACTCTTAGATGACTATTATACTTGTGCCCAGGAGAAAGAGGATACCACAATTAACTGAAGAAACAAGGAAGCTGGGTGCCAGTGGACTTATTAAAAATATACAGGGTAAAATAGTAAGCAAAGGAATTTCGAACTGTCTTGAGGAAAGGACAGAAGTGATTATGCAGTCCAGAGACTGAAAAAAGAATGAGAAAGAAACTCAAAAAACCCCATCTTGATTTTGTTACTGCCAGCAATCTCTTTGGCAGCATATTTTAGGATGCCCTTATTACTTTATTATACTTTATTACTTTATAGATAACTCAAGGTGGTGAACATACATACAGACAATCTTCCTTCATCCTATTTTCCTGTTTTCCCTGCAAGAATGCCTAAGACGAGACTAGAACTCCTGGGCTCCTGGTGATTGGCCCAAAGTCACCCAGTCTAAGATGAAACTAGAAGTCTGAGTCTCCTGGTTTCTAGGTCAGCATCTTCAGCACTACACCAAACTGCCCCGTTTTTAATATTGGAGGATATATTAAGTTTAATCAATTATTTTAATTATTACTGGTAGATATTAACAAATAATAAATATCTACCAACAGCTAAATGTTATAGTCTCACTTTGGTCTTTCATGTTTTCTTTTGTTGTTGTTGCTGTTTTGGTAGGGTTTGACTTGATGGAATTATTCAGTGTACGGGATATATTCCGAATGAAAGACGATGGAACCCAGAGCTCTTATGTTCGGCTAGGAAGTTTTCCCATTGTTCAGCGAACACAGTAAGTTCCCCCTCTTCTTTTGAACCATTTCTTCAATTGTTTCATTTCCCTAATATGGTCCTTTTAAATTCAGAATTGGAATTGAAATCATCCAGGTTTAATAATACACCAATAAAGTTTATGAGCCGAGGTGGCGCAGTGGTTAGAGTGCAGTACTGCAGGCTACTTCAGCTGACTGCTAGCTGCAGTTCGGCAGTTCAAATCTCACCAGGCTCAAGGTTGACTCAGCCTTCCATCCTTCTGAGGTGGGTAAAATGAGGATCCAAATTGTTGGGCATTATGCTGACTCTGTAAACCACTTAGAGAGGGCTGTAAAGCACTGTAAAGAAGTATATAAGTCTACATGCTATTGCTATGCAGTCCAGAATTGTGGTTCTGTAAATATCCACAAGATATTGATCCCGTCTTGTTCAAACAGGAAATGAAAGGATTTAGTGAACGGAAACACCCATCTCACGCTTGGTTTTAAAAAAGTTCTCCTTTTAATATGATCTTTCAGGACCATGGAAGTAGAAATATATTTTCTATTTATTCACAACAAAGAGGTAATGACTGTGCTCTAGAACAGCAAGCCATGCAAGGACAAAAGAGGAAATACTTTTGGACATGATCCTAAGGAGTAGGATGAGCCACATGAGTGTTACTATTGATCTGAGCATTTTGATCTGTTTCTTTTGAAAATAGTAGGGATGCTGAAATCTACCGTGTTTCCCCAAAAATAAGACCCTGTCTTATATTTTTTTGAGCCCTGAAATAAGCGCTTGGCCTTATTGCCATGCGCTCAAAAACCCGATTGGGCTTATTATCATCAGGGGATGTCTTATTTTGGGGGAAACAGGGTATGCATACAAGTGTATTACCATCAAATTCAAGTCCAGTCATGACAAAGAGACAATCAACAAGCCAAAATGGAAGAAAAACACCAAAAACACTTTCCCACTAGCAATCAACACCCAGATGAGCACAAATTAACATTAAGATAATATCAGACCAACAATCAAGAATTAAACAATACCCTAATCAAAGAACTGCCAAACAAGCTAACAGTAAACAGTCCAACCAAACCCCCCCCCCAAAAAAAAACCAAACCAACAACCCAAGAACACTCTCACCAACACTGACAGGGCAAAACCACTAGAATATAAAAGTCTGTAGAGATTTTCAGTCATCCAGGTCATGGTTGTCCTAAAGGTGCTTTTTCAAGAAGCAACTGGACTTTCTTGTTTTTTCTTTGAAGATTTTACTTTCCCCATCCTTCCAATCCCCACCCACCAAGAAAGTCCAGTTGCCTCCTTTGGGACAACCATGACCTGGATTGTTAAGGAATATGCGGAGAGTAACCCTTGAGTAGCAAGGTTGTGCACATGAGAAACGACTGAGAGTGTTTGTGAATAAGCACTGTCAATACACAGACACACTGAGTTGTGATATTCTTTTACTTTTAGGAAAAAGCAAAGCAAGGTCCAATAAACCATCCAGGTCATACACAGATAAAGATAGTTAAATTGTCAATCCAGGGATATTCCAAGAACAAAGTTTTCTTAGGAGTTGTTGTAGTCATATGCAATAAAACAGTTCTTTTTGGAGTTGCGAACAGGAACACGTACAGCAGTAAAACAATCAGTAAAACAGTAGAAAACAAGTAGCAATGATCAAGCAATGATCACGCAGAGAGAACAGGCGGAGAGGAGCAGAGGTAGCAATAATAATGTAATAAGACAAAATAAGCTATGATTCAAGCTTCCTCTTAAGTACATTGGCTACAGAGCTAGCCAATCAGAATACAGTATGATGCAATACAGCATTACAGTCTGAAAGCTATACATTACATTTTGACTGCAAACATGCATTGATGGTTTATATATATTGCCAACCCAACCAGTTAGGCAATAGCCATTCCCTAACATGGATGACTGAAAATCTGTACAGACTTTTAACTATACAATTTGAGGTGAACACCTTTGAATGGTGTGGGAGTAGGAATGGATTTCCAGAGAAAAAATTGCAGACTACAGGAACCATTGGCATTACTAAGGTGACTCTGAGGACACAGATAAACTTCCAGTGCTTCAGCGACTCTCTAAAAGGGTGCAAACGACCAGCTGTCTACAAAGAATATAAATCCTTCCATTCCCCACTATCCTGCCAGAGCTGAAGAAGATTCTTGGATGAGAAGCTAAACATCTTCATAGAAAAAACAAGAAAGTCCAGTTGCCTCCTGAAAAACTTTGGGACACTAGAATATAAATTTAAACCAAATGCCACACCTTATTAGCACTGATAGTGTTAACCAAATTGCATAATGAAACATTTTTATTTTTTAAAATTTTTTTATTTTATTTCATCAAGCATGTATTTGATAACAGATATAAGTATAAACGTAATTATGAATACATCAAATGGATATATTCGATCTACCCCCAGACGATCTACCCCCAGAGATACGAGTGATCCCAGACCTCCGGACTTTTCGTCGGGCCCTGAAAACACACCTTTTTCAGTTAGCCAGGCTGGCCTGATTTTATTTGGTTTTAAAATTTGACATGGATTTTAAATTGGAATTTTAATCTATATGGGCCAAATTTTATATAATTTATTTTAAATAATTAGCTTTAACTTTTTTGTATAATTGTTTTATTATGGCTGTTCACCACCCTGAATCCGAAAGGAGAAGGGAGGTATAAAAATTTAATTAATTAATTAATTAAATAAATAAATAAATAAATAAATAAATAAGAATAAAAGGGAACATTAGGACAGGGACGGTAGGCACTCTGCTGCTCTTATGCACCCCACTTGAAGACCACTTAGGAATGGTGTGAGGTTGACAGTAGACAGTCTAAGGTTAAAGTTTTTGGGGTTTGGGGAAGAAACCCCAGAGTCAGGTAGTGCATTCCAGGCATTGACCACTCTGTTGCTGAAGTCATATTTTCTGCAATCAAGTTTGGAGCGGTTCACTTTAAGTTTGTATCTATTGTGTGCTCGTGTACTGTTGTGGTTGAAGCTGAACAGGTAGGACATTGTAGCAGATAATTTTATGTACTACGCTTAGGTTGGACTGAAGACGGCATAGTTCTAAATTGTCTAAGCCCAAAATTTCAAGTCTGGTGGCATAAGGTATTTTATTATGGGTAGAGGAATGGAGGACTCTTCTTGTGAAATATCTCTGGAGTCGTTCAATTGCATTAATGTCCGATATGCAGTGCGGGTTCCAGACAGATGAGCTGTATTCAAGAATTGGTCTAGCAAAAGTTTTGCATGCTCTAGTTAGCAGTACAATATTATGAGAGAAGAAGCTCCGCAAGATTAGGTTAACAACTCTTAATGCCTTTTTGGCAATGTTGTTACAGTGAGCTCTGGCACTTAGATCATTTGAGATGAGTACTCCAAGGTCTTGAAGAAAGCAACCAAGCTCAGAGAGCACCAAGGATCCCCCAAAGAATCTTAGCTAAAATGTGTATGGCAGATGAAGACAAGTGGAATCCAACTTCATTAGGAAAACTGAAGAAGAGAAACAACGAGGACAAAGTTCTTTTCAGAAATGGAAGTTTGTCCAAATAAGGAGAGCAGGGGGAAAAAAACCCCACAGATTCTAGCAGACATCCTCAGCAGACAATAAAGGCTGTGTTTGTGTAAGCCTGAAAGAGAGCGAGAGCTTCATATGATAAAATAATTTGAAACAACTCATGTCCAATTAGGTCACAAGGATAGAATTAAATGAAACAATGTGTTTTCTGCCACCAGGCAAGTGGAATTAATATCATTAGTTCATTCAATTCTGCATTAGCATCAGGCAGGTTTTAAGGAGGAGTGAATCTTTCACTCAGCCCCTTTCATTCTAGAACAGTGATGGCTAACCTTTTTGCCATCACGTGCTGGGGCGGGGGGCGGGGGAGGTTCACGCACACGCGTGACCACACCCATAATTCTATGCGCCCCACCCTGCACATGCGCACACGACTCCCCCTCCCCCCCGCTCCTGGCACGCGATGGCCTGGTAGGCCCGTTTTTCTCTCTCAAGTGGCTCCAGATCCCCTCTATGCATCTGGGGAGGGCAAAAACAGCCTTCCCCACCTCCTCGAAGGCCCTCTAGGAGTCTCTGGAGGTTGGGAACAGCAAAAAACATCACTTCCTGTCCAACTGGAAGTTGGGAAATGTCCCGTTTTGGGCCTCTGAGGGGGTGGGGAAGGCTGTTTTTGCCCTCCCCAGATGCATAGAGAGGATCTGGAGCCAGGTGAGAAAGAAAAACAGGCCTTCCCCAACCCCCCAGGCCCTCTGGAGGCAGGAAACAGCCTGTTTCCCTACTTCTGAATCAGCTGGCTGGCACACGCACGTGCGCCAAAGCTGAGCTGGCATGCCCACTGATATGGCTACGCGTGCCACCTGTGGCACACGTGCCACAGGTTCGCCATCATGGTTCTAGAATATCGCAGAAGAGTGGACATCCTTTAAAGCCAATGGAGAAAAGGGTATTTCCATTCATTATATCCATTGCTGCTGCTTTCATTTCCCATTTGAATAAGACAGCGCTGTTTCAATTGCTCACTTTCCAATACATGCTGCCAATTATTACTGAAGTAGCAAATGTCCAAACATGTGTTCTGATCTAGACTTCCTTAGAAAGTTAACAGCACAAACTTAGTCCCGGCAAACCTCTTTAATTCATACAACTGTGAATTATTGCCATTCCCAGTTTGAAAGGCTTCTCAAACAGTCTTTCAGGGGAATGTTTACAAACACCCACCTTATCTCCCTTGGAATGCTGCCAGAAAGCTAATTGCCACATGCAGGGCAAGGCCAAACTTAGCACAGAGTCAAAGAGAACTTTTCCAGAGCTGTTACCGACCAGATGAACTAATTGCTTCCTGCAAAAGCTCACGTCCCGTTCGCTTCTCTTTTATGTCTTATGGGAAGGGCCAATCATCTCCAAGACTTACTCCCAAGTCGACCCTGTTTCCTTAATTATTCCTGTCTCCTGGCAGCTCTGTGCATGCACACACTGGGAACAGGCTCACGCTATTCTTCTACCTCGCTGATGTCAGACTCCGGTGACTCCGGAGACAGCAAAGAATTATCAGATGGCCTTGGCTCCCTTTCTGCCTCTGACTCAGAGTCATCGTCGGAGCCTTCCCCAGACTCCAGGGCTGGCCGATGTTCCTCCCAACCTCCTCACTGTCCGAATCTGCTGTCAGCTCTGCTGGCCGCTGGTGGGCCAAACAACATGAAAACTGAAGTACCCATAGCTACTGGCCATGGCACCAGAGGTTCTCAGATATTCTGTCAATGCAGGAGTTTGTAAACATCCAGGGAGTTTCTTCTCAAACCAAGGCTCATTGTTTATTGAGTGTGCTTAAGGACATACGCATATAATATGTGAGCTCTAATAATGAAAGCACAATTAGAAAAGGAAGCAATTTGAAACAGAAAGTAGAACAATGATAACAGGTACAGGAACCAACCTTACAATGTGAAATGGGGAATAATGTATAGAATCACAGGGCTGGAAGTGACGTCGGAGGCCATCCAACTTAATGGAGTAAAAGAGTTGGAAAGGACCTTAGAGGTCTTCTAGTTCAAGCCCTTGCTTCAGTAGGAGACACTATACCATTTCAGATAAACGATTATCCAATCTCTTCGTAAAAGCCTCCAGTGATGGAGCACCCACAACTTCTGAAGAAGAAAAGAGAAAAAAGGGATGACTAGTTGTAAAGTGGATAAACTCAATTACATGGCAATGTTGTAGTACTGGGTGACCTGAAGGACCAGGATGGAGACTAGAGGTGACTAGGGTGATTAAGAAGAACTAGGGGTGATATGATATCAGTGTTCCAGTATAAGGGACTGTCACAAAGAAGAGTGTGTCAACCTGTTCTTCAAAGCACCTGAAAGCAGGACAAGAAGCAATGGATGGAAACCTAATCAAGGAAAGAACCAACCTAGAACTAAGGAGAAATTTCCTGACAGTGAGAAGAATTAATCAGTGGAATAGCTTGCCTTCAAAAGTTTGGGTGCTCCATCATTGGAGTTTTTTTTAAGAAGAGACTGGACAGCCATTTGTCTGAAATGGTATAGAGATTAGACTAGAAGACCTCAAAATCCCTTCCAACTCTGTCATTCTGATTGATAATCCTGGATAAAATCTATTTATGTGCTATACCTATTTTATTTTGTTAAATCTTGACATCAGCTTGCTGGCATATAGTCAAAATCTCTCTCTCTCTCTCTCCCTCTCCCCACCCCCTTTATATAGATCTATCTATCTATCTATCTATCTATCTATCTATCTATCTATCTATC
>WNWU01000116.1:787381-809898 GCA_012654045.1 Ptyas mucosa | reverse complement strand
ATCTATCTATCTATCTATCTATCTATCTATCTATCTATCTATCTATCTATCTATCTATCATCTATCTATCTTACAGTAGAGAAACAAATGGAAGAAATTTAGAAAAGAGACCAACTCGTCAAATATTTCATTCACTAGTTATTCCTGTTTCTCTTTGGGCTGAAAAAGGGGTTAAAAAATTGGAAGCAATTTAACTTCTAAACTAATTTTTCTTTACTTTCTTATTTTGCAGATCTTATCTGCAACTGTTTATTGCAGATATTTATCACCTTCCTTCTTTCTCTGCTACGAGAGTTAGTACTTCCTACGTATCCACAGCCAGTTTGATTAATAGCCATTATAGACTGCAGGGAACAAAGAATTTATTCTCCCACACTATGATTTTGAAGAATGGTTGCCCAGATGTATGTAACCTAAATACTTTTCATTACTTTCTCTCCCCACCTCCTTCCTCCAGAGATGTCTTCCCACAAGGACTTCCGGATGAGTATGCTTTTGTTGCCACTTTCAAATTCCGCAAGTCATCCAGGCGAGAAGATTGGTACATTTGGCAGATCATTGACAAATATGGCATACCACAGGTAAGGTTGCTTTTTCAGCCTTAAAGAAGTTGAATTCGTTCTTTCCAGCTTATTACCCCATACTGTGGCCTTCTGTTGACTGTAGCACCTTGATTAACAAAACTGTTTTGTATGTACTAGCTGGGCTAGGCACCAATATATAGGAAGGCCTAACTATCCAAAAATGAAGGAAGATTAGGAGTGGTTACTTAGAACATAGAATAATAGACTTGGAAGGGATCTTGGAGGACTTCTAACCCAACCCCCTGCTTGAGCTGGAGACCCTGTACCCGTGATGGTGAACCTATGGCATGTGTGCCAGAAGTGGCACACAGCGCCCTCTCTGATGGCACGTGAGCCGTCACCCCAGCTCAACTCCACAGTGCATGTATGCACACCTTCCGCCGGCCAGCTGATTTTCAGGTCTCTGCTGTGCATGCATGGGGGGCGGGGCGCATGCTGGAGACACATGTGCATGTGCGGGGGGATCACGCATGCATGCACTGGGGTGGGGAGGGCAGGGGGTCATGTGCACATGTGTGGGGGGAGGGGAAGTGCAGGGGGTCGCACACACATGCATGGGGGTGGGGAGTGCAGGGGGTCACGTGTGCATGCGCAGGAAGCGGGGAGCATGGAGGTTGCGTGAGCAATGCACGGGGGTGTTCGGGGAGCAGAGCAGGTTGCGTGCATGCATGGGGTGTGGGGGAGCTCAGGGTGGTCGTGCACACATGCACGGGGGGCGGGGTGCATGGGGGGTCACGAGCACATTGCATTATGGGTGCACGCTTTCGGCACATGATGACAAAAAGGTTAGCCATCACTTCCCTATACCATTTCAGACAAATGTTTGTCCAGTCTCTTTTTGAAAGCCCCTAGTGCTGTAGGCAAGCCGTTTCACTGGTTGATTGCTCTCACTATTAGGAAATGTTTCCTTAGTTCTAGGTTGCTTCTCTTCTTGATTAATTTCCAACCATTGTTAGTACTTCAGTGGGAGTCCACATGCCAAGAAAAGAACATGGATAGTTCCATGATGCTTTACACCGCACTTAGAAAACTGTACCCAGTTTCAATCGCAAAGCTGTTGAGACTCTAAAAAGGGTGCAGAGAAGCACAACAAAAATGATTACGGGACTGAAGACTAAAACAAACAGTCGCACAAACCGTGTAAGCCTAGTGTCAGCGTTCCAGAAAACCCCCAACTCCAAGTAAAGATGCGGAAACCAACAAAAAGAAGGGCCAGAGATGACAGGATAACAGTCTTCCAATATTTGAGGGGCTGTCACAGAAAAGAAGAGACTGACCTATTCTCCAAAGCACCTGAGGGCAGGAGAAGAAGTAATGGATGGAAGCTTATTAAAGAGAGATCCAACCTAGAATTAAAGAGAAATTTCCTGTCAGTGAGAACAATTAATCAGTGGAATGGCTTGCCTCGAGGAGTTATGGGTGATCATCACTGGAGGTTTTAAAGAAGAGAGTGCAGCCATTTGTCCAGAATGGTATATGGTCTTCTGCTTAAGCAAGGGATTGGACTAGAAGACCTCCAAGGCAGGGGTGAAATGCTCCCGGTTTGGACTGGATCAGCTGATCTGGTAGCGATGGCGGCGGGTGGTTCGGAGAACCGGTAGCAAAAAAACCTGCCCACCCCCACCCATGCCCGCCCGGTTGTCTGCTTGCCCACTTGCAGCTTCTTTTAAAAAATGCTTTTAAAAGGTTAAAAAAAAAGGCTCTGACGATCCCAGTTGAACTGCCTGATCGTCAGAGCCTTTTCTTCTTTTACTTCTAAAAGCAATTTTTTTACAACCTATTTGGCTGAATAGGTTGTAAAAAAGTGTTTTTAAAAGGATAAAAAAAGACTCTGACGATCAGGCGGCTCAGCTGGGATCGTCAGAGCCTTTTTTTTTTAACTTCTAAAAGCATTTTTTTTAGAACCTATTTGGCTGAATAGGTTGTAAAAAAAATGCTTTTAAAAGGTAAAAAAAAGAGGTTCTGACGATCCCAGCTGAGCCGCCTGATTGTCAGAGCCTTTTTTTTTTACTTCTAAAAACTATTCGGCCGAATAGTGATTTCACTACTGCTCCAAGGTCCCTTCCAACTCTGTTATTCTGTTAAGTCACCAGGAGCTGAATCTGATTCGGAACAGAATGGTTCAGAAATGCCTTGGTTGTATTAGGTTTCTTTGCTTTCCAAGGACTCTACACAGCACAACATAGCAATTCCAAACACAACACTTTAATTACAACACACACACCTTCCTTATCTACAGGCTGTTGCTTTGGATCACCTCCACCCTTCTAGGACTTTGCAAGGTTGATGTTGCCAACTAAAAACGTCTTTAATATTCAGTCCTTTATACCCAGTTTAAACGAAGTAGCATACACCCTTTCTCCAAACACCTTTCTCCAAACGTTCTTGTGATAATTGGGATGAGGTATAGCTTCGGCGTGGTTGTTCCTTTTTTGTAATTGCTACTGAGCTTCCAGCAAAACTCCAAACTACCTGGCAGGACTTCTACCAGGACATGCTGCTCACCGTAGCTTGCAGACCTGACAGTTGAACGAAAGTCCTCACGCAAGATTGTAATAGCTGCCAACCTGCACGCATCACCTCCGCTTCTCCGTCTGTAGGTGATTTGCATTCGTGCTTCGTGCTACACACCCTTTCCCCCACTCCGTCTTAGCATTGGCTTTTTGTAAGCTCAAAAGACTGGGTGGGGTGAAGTTGCCTCTGGACATCAGCATGTCCTTGAAAGCACCAAGGTGTGGCTCAGGTAACCCAGGTATCTGCAACAAGGGCTTGGATGCTTGTGAGTAAAGGTATGAGTGCATGTCTGAATGCACGAAGGAAGTGCAGAGATGCATTTCTGCCTTGGCTGCAGCTGACTGCAGAGCTGTGGTGGCGCAGTGGTTAGAATGCAGTATTGCAGGCTACTTTTGCCGACTGCCAGCAGTTCGATTCTTACCAGCTCAAGGTTGACTCAGCCTTAAATGGTTCCCAGTCTCTTATATAGCTGGGCACATGTGATGGGGTGGGGGACTATGGGGGGTTGGCACGCATGCATGGGGGGGCAGGGCACGCAGGGAGCGCACGCGCATTGCATTATGGCATGCGATGACAAAAAGGTATATAGTAATGAACCAAGAATAATGAATTCTCAGAATCAGGGACACCCCTAGCTGCAGATCAGAACTTTTTAAAGCCATCAACTCTCTGGGTCCTCCAAGACTGTTAAATTTGATTTACTGCTGTTCTAAATTTAAGGTCTTCCATAATTCCTCACAACTGGTTATGCCAGTTGAAGCATATGAGTTTTGTGGTCCAAAACATCTGGCTCACATAGAAATGGATTCTATGTTTGATGAACTTGGTTCTTATCCTTCTTCTCGCGATTGATAGCTCCTTTGTTGGATATTTGTTCCGTGAAGAGTCCTGTCCTTACAGTGTTACGTCTGCTTTCAAAGGTTTCTATCCGGTTGGATGGGGAGAACAAAGCCCTGGAGTACAATGCAATTGGACTCACCAAAGATGCTGTGAGAGTCGTTTTCAGAAACGGACCCGTCAATGACCTGTTTGATCGTAACTGGCATAAGATTGCACTGAGCATCCAGTCCCAGACGGTCTCCTTGTACATCGATTGCAAACTGGTCCAGACATTACCTATTGAAGACAGAGAAAATATTGACATTCAAGGGAAAACGGTGATCGGCAAACGCCTTTACGACAGTGTGCCAATTGATGTAAGTACCAGGGACAAAGCTCACCCAAAAAAGTGGGGTGGGATCAGTTCTACCACCAATATTGACTGTTTCCCTATGACAATCATTAAGTGTTGTACCTTATAATTCTTGACGAATGTATCTTTTCTTTTATGTACTCCGAGAGTACATAAAGTATACTAGAGTATGCACGAAGACAAATTCCTTGTGCGTCTAATCACACTTGGCCAATAAAGAATTCTGTTCTGTTCTGTTCTGTTCTGTTCTGTTCTGTTCTGTTCTGTTCTGTTCTGTTCTGTTCTGTTCTGCTCTGCTCTGCTCTGCTCTGCTCTGCTCTATTCTATTCTATTCTATTCCATATTTTCTCTCTCCTCTCCTCTCCTATCCCCTCTCATTCTCTTCTCTTCTCTTCTCTTCTCTTCTCTTCTCTTCTCTTCTCTTCTCTTCTCTTCTCTTCTTTCTCTTCCATTCCATTCCATTCCATTCCATTCCATTCCATTCCATTCCATTCCATTCCATTCCATATTTTCTATTCTATTCTATTCTATTCTATTCTATTCTATTCTATTCTATTCTATTCTATTCTATTCTATTCTAATTGTGGTCATAAATCAAGGATTACCTGTAGTGGCAAATATTCTCCAGATATAAATTGTTGATAAAAGCGAGCTATTTCTTTTTCATGAAAAACATATCTTTTCTTTTCAAAATCCTATTTAAATCCTATTTATGCGGTGTTATTATTGTTTCTGATTTTTTACCGATGTAGTGTCAAGTGACCATGGTTACAGATGTTCCCCCTACTGTAATTCCACCAACTGTTGGAAATGAGCAGGTTGGACCTACCAAGACAGTCAACTGTTCCTGTCCTCCCGGAGAAAAGGTTTGTATATGAATTCACCGTGTTATAAATAAGAGCCGCTAAATTCAAGGGAATTGGCTCCAAGGGATATTCTGTGAGTTGTGGTTACTGAAAGTCCAGCATATCATCACAGGAATGGACAACCTGTAAGCCTGGGATTGCATATGGACCCTTACTACTGTAAGTAACTACTGGCGACTGGTCTCTACTGGCGACTACTACTGTCGCCAGGTCTCTCTGTTTCAGCAGAGTAAGGAAGATACTTAGGGATGATTCACACCCTGGCCAGTGTCTATTTTCACTTTTACCATCGGGCAGAAGACACAGAAGTATAGCCAGCCAGAGAAACAGGTTTAAAAACAGCTTCTATCCATGGCCTGTCAGACTCCTAAACACAATATAGCACCACAAATTTTACTGGTGCCAGTATAATGTGTAATATGTATATATTAGGGGTCTGCAACCTTAAATACTTAAAGAGCCATTTGGACCCGTTTCCAGTAGTGGGATTCAAGTAATTTAACAACTGGGTCTCTGCCCTAATGATTTCTTTCAACAACCAGTTTGCTAAACTGCTCAGAAATTTAACAACCGGTTCTCCCGAAGTGGTGTGAACTAGCTGAATCCCACCACTGCCTGTTTCCCACAGAAAAGAAAACACCGGGAGTCACAAAACCCTTCGATGCCTGACTATTTCTTGAGCAGCCACAAAACTAGCATATGTAGTTGAATTAAACGTTCTGTTTTCTTCTGCATTTTTTTTTCTCTTGGGTTTATCCATGGTTGGCCTACCAGGGGTTGAAAAGCTCAATAAATAAATAAATAAATCGCATGCCAGCTGGTGTCACACATTGGTGGTTGTGATGCATATTTTGAGTGACAGGGAGCCACAGCAGAGGGGTGAAAGAGCCACATGTGGCTCCAGAGCCGCAGGTTGCTGACCTGTGGTATATACCATAAGTTCATAGGTAAAGGTAAAGGTCCCGCTCACACATATGCGCTAGTTGTTCCCAACCCTAGGGGGTGGTACTCATCCCCGTTTCGAAGCCAAAGAGCCAGTGCTGTCCAATGACGATTCCGTGGTCATGTGACCAAAGGCGCATGGAACACTATTACCCACCTACCAAAGGTGGTCCCTATTTTTCTACTTGCATTTTTTACATGCTTTCGAACTGCTAGGTTGGCAGAAGCTGGGACAAGTAACGGGAGCTCACCCCGTTACGCGGCACTTGGGATTCGAACCGCTGAACTGCCGACCTTTCTGATCGACATGCTCAGCGTCTTAGCCACTGAGCTAATGTATATGTTGCATGGAATATGACGTACATATGGAAACGTATGAGTAGTTTTTTCTCTTAACTACTTGCGTAAGGCTTATTCTTTATATTATTCATTTTTGTCTTGTATTCTTGTATGAACTGCACCAGTAGAGGCTAAACCAATTGCGTTGTATACATGACACAACCTCTCTTATCCAATCATTCTCTAGGCAACATCTCTTCCACCTTTTTCTCAAGGTTTTCCTCACATACAATTGCATCATATGAATTTTACAGCCCAAATATGGCAGCCTCAATTAAAACCACTGTGGTGTTTTTTTTCCAGTCCCAGTTTCAGAAACTGCTTTCAGTAATTATTGCAGATGTACAGAACGCTTACACAGAGCCACTAAGTCAGGATTCATAACATGTGAGAAGCAATGATGAATTTTGCTATTAAACAGTCTCCATTTTTTCACTTCAGGGGGAGAGAGGCCTTCCTGGATTTGAAGGATTGAGAGGACAAAAGGTTAGTGCTGTCCAAGGAATAAAACGTATTTTAAAAAATGAAACATAAGCTGCATACACTTTCTTAAGGATTTCTTCTTCTTTTCGGTCTGCCCTCTATGTCAGCGTTCCAAGTAATGCACCTATTGAAAGTAGAACTCTGAGGCAGGTAGATCCCTCAAAGAACAGTTTATTGGATACATCATCTTGGCACAACTGGTGAAAACCGACTCTGAAAGTTCCCTCAGTTTTCACCTAACTAAAACGTGAAAGTTTCCCCCTTCTCTCAAGTCATCAGTCACATTGTCCAATAGAGGTGCTGTCCGGTTACTTGGTTACTCCACTCCTCCTCTCCCGGCCACCTGTTGGAATGACCTTGGTTCCCACAGGAAAACTTTTTGTTTTGACTGCAAAGCCCCAGTTCACTATTTCCCCCTCCCTGTCCCCTCTTCTGTCTTGTGGCAACCCTGGTACTAGGACCCGAGTACTTACGGGACCGCCTACTACCTCCAATAGCCTCCCACCGACCGGTACGCTCCCACAGAGAGGGGCTCCTCCGGGTGCCGTCGGCCAAACAATGTCGACTGGCGGCCCCCAGGGGGAGAGCCTTTTCTGTGGGGGCACCCACTATCTGGAACGACCTCCCCCCAGAGATTCGGCGGATCCCGGATCTTCGTGCTTTCTGCTGTGAGTTAAAAACTTTCTTGTTCCATCAGGCGGGCCTGGCATAATCTCTCCCCTTTTTGTAAGAAAATTTTAAACTTTAATTTTATAATTCAAATTTTTTAAAAAACGGGTTTTGAATTGTTGGGGCAATTATTTAATTTGGTTTTAATTGTTTTTTTAAATTTTGTATCTATGTTTTTTATCTTTGCCTGTTCACCGCCCTGAGTCCCCTCGGGGAGAAGGGCGGTATATAAATCTAATAAAAACAAAACAAAACAAACAAAACCCTGAAGCTACAAAGATAGCCTCAGCCAGGTTCGCTTCAGATTGACAGTCTACTGTTTCTGCAGCCTTAAATAGAGAAGCCATTTTTTTTAAAAAAAATGTAGCACTTTAACTAACAAGAGAGGCTTTCACGGAAAGACACGAGAAATTGCTAAAAGAAAAAGCAACTGTTGTGTCATAACCACAACCCTTTTATCTCTTAATAGCCATCATTTTAACAATGGCTGGAACACAAGATGATTCCAAAAATGCTAAACCACAGCCAACTTAATAGAATGAAATGCAATTATTGAACAAGATGCCTGTGTAAGAAATCAACCTTAAAAACTCATTCCATTTAGAGTGTCCCACAGCATCTCTAAAACAGTGCCAGATACAATACAGATTCCTGTTTAACACTTAAAGCAGGCCTGCCTACGCGAATGGTCTGATGTGTGGAGTGGTTTGTTTAACATTGGCATTGTATTAAAGGCTTCTATTTTTTTTGTTTTCTTCTTTTAATGTTTTTTTTTTTCACCCATGATTTACGTTTGCACGGTACAATGGCTGGATGATAATATTTTCCATTACTATCTTTGCAGATGGCATCTGTAAATGCTTTACAGTTGTGTTGCTGTCTTAGTTTATTGGAATTTAGGCCATTCGGCACTAGAACAAGACAGTACAATAAGACCAAGGATCAGACACATTGTAGATTTATTTATTCTAATTTATTCATGAGATTTTTGGATCCATATTTTCTGACTAACTCTGTAGCTCTGGAAATAGCAGATACCATGTCAGCATCTCCATGAAAGCAATATTCTTAGCTACAGGTCCTGTCTATGCAATCATTTATCCCCCTCCCCCTCCCCCTCCCCCTCCCCCTCCTCCTCCTTCCCCTCCCCCCCTCCTCCTCCTCCTCCTCATCTTCCTCCTCTCCACAAATGCCACTACATTTCAGCACTGATGGTGTTTCCCATTTGGGTAATGAAACGTCACAAGAAAACAACCAAGTTCAAAGAACACCAACAACAATCCCATAATTTCCTCCTCCTCCTCCTCCTCCTCCTCCTCCTCCCCCCCCTCCTCCTCCTCCTCCCTCCCACCCTCCCTCCCTCCCTGCCTCCCTCCCTCCCTGCCTCCCTCCTTCCCTTTCCATGTTAGATAAAGAAAATGCATCTTTCACCATTAAGTTTTTATTTTTAAAAAATACTGGCTATGGTAATAAAAGTCAGTGGGGGAAAACCATTTCCTTCTTGCTAACATAACTTTATTTTTGTCAAGGGAGACATTGGACCGCTTGGACCTCCTGGCCCAAAAGGAGACAAAGGAGAACCAGTAAGAACATTTATGAGACCCTCGATGTTCTTTTTTTATTATTATTATTATCCTAATGTAATCATATACTTGTGAGAAAACTCGTGCAGTTTTAAAAAAATCAGAATAGGTCCTGATGGACTAACTTAAACCAAAATTCTAAATCCAGATTTTGAAGACCCCGGTTCAATATTTTAAAATAATTAGTATGGAAGGGATCTGTGGTGGCCTCATGAACTCTGCCCACAGTAACATCCCTGACCTTCTCATCATAGAGAAAGCAGATGGTAGAAATTTCCTCTTCAGAGAACCAAAGCAGGGGTGAAATGTTCCCGGTTTGGACCGGATCATCCGATCCGGTAGCGATGGCAGTGGGTGGTTCGGAGAACTGGTAGCAAAAATCCCTGCGCCCCTCCACCATGCCCAAGTCACACGATCATCGGAGGCTTTTTTCTTTTTTAATTTTAAAAGCATTTTTCCTACAACCTCTTCCGACGAAAAAATGCTTTTAAAAGTAAAAAAAAAAAATCCTCTGATGATCGTGCAGCTCAGCTGGGATCCTAAGAGGCTTTTCAAAGCATTTTTTTCTGCAACCTCTTGGCCAAAGAGGTGGTTAAAAAAATGCTTTGAAAAGTCTCTGATGATCCCAGCTGAGTTGCCTGATCCTCAGAGAGGCTTTTCAAAGCATTTTTTAAAAAGCCTCTCTGACGATCCCAGCTGAGTTGCCTGATCGGCAGAGAGGCTTTTCAAAGCATTAGAAAAAATGCCTTGAAAAGTTAAAAAAAAAGTTGGCCACGCCCACCCAGTCACATTACCCACCACCACCACCAAGCCACGGCCATAGAACCGGTAGTAACACATTTTACATTTCATCCCTGAGCCAAAGTTATTGTCATCTAAACATAGTTATACATTCTGTTTAGATCTGGGATATCCAACTTTGGCAACTTTAAGATTTGTGGACTTCAAGTCCCAGAATTCCCCAGCCAGCTATTCTGAGAGTTGAAGTCCACAGGTCTTAAAGTTGTTAAGATTGGACACCCCTGATTTAGATCTTTGCCTATCCATATGGAGAAATCTTGGTTGGAATAGACATCAGTCAATGTGTTCACATACGTGTGTTTTCCCTTATTCAAATCTCACTACAGCCAAAGTTTTGTTATGAATTATTTCTGAACTAGCTTAAAAAAATGGAAGCAGAGATAATATCTGTTGTGGCCCACCGGCAGCCAGCAGAGCTGGCAGTATAGTCGGACAGTGAGGAGGTTGGGGAGGAATGTGGACCAGTCCTGGGGGCTGGGGAAAGCTTGGACGAGGGCTCTGCATCAGAGGCAGAAAGGGAGCTAGACAGCAGTGAGGCAGAGGAACAGCTGGAGCCTGTTCCCAGTGTGCGCATGCACAGAGCTGCCAGAAGACAAGAACAACTAAGAAAACAGGGTCGATTTAGGAGTAAAACCACACCTTGGACATGATTGGCCCCTCCCATAGGAAACAAAAGAGGAGCGAATGGGGAGTGGGCTTTTGTAGGAAACAATTTGTTTGTTCCATGACTCTGAGAGACTCTGTGCTAAGTTTTGCCTTGTATTGTGTTTGGAAACCAGTTACCTTGCTGCTTTCCAAGCGAGATAAGGTCTGTGTCAATAAATATTCCTTTGAAAAACTGTTTGTACAGGTCTTGCTGGCTGTGAATGAAAGGAATTCACAGTCGTGTAAATAAAAGAGGTTTTGCCGGGACCAAGACTCTGCTTCCTGCTTTTTAAGGGAGCCTAGGTCAGAACAATATTGACTTTCACAAAATTAGAGAGATCGTCCTTGAATCTGCCTCCTTTCTTGCAGGAGAAATTCTAATTAGAATGTTTCAGATCTCATCTACCAGGACATTTATCTAAAGTCTTGCAACCCTTCATAAAATATTTACCTACATATTTAGCTACCTTTTAAAAGCCACTTGTTATAATCGTGAAATATAAAATAGAGTTCTGATCCTTCCCAGTTTCAAAGCAATTAAATGGCAGGGCTAATAAAGATGAGGGTGTCAATTGTTAAGTTCTAGACCACCCTGCCAATTTGGTTGTTATCCAATTGTATCAAAGAAACTATCCCTTCCCCCTACAACTAAACTATATTAGCTAGAGATTACGGAAGCTGAAATCCACCAGTTTGATGGAGTGTCCTCTTGATTCTAGTTAAAGTCATAATACTAGAGACCTTTTCTTGTCAGCTTGGTTAGTATCTTCCATACAATCTGACTCATGCTTTACAACCTTGATACTAGCAGAAGATACAATGATTTATTAATTGAATGCGCTCAATTAATCAGTGTGCTATTCCATAGCTTGATAAAGCTATTATTATTTAGCATTTTTTCTGATCTTGCATATCTTTATTGCATCTGCTGATCCTGGTTTTATTAATTTCTCTTTTCAGGGTGGGGAAACATTTGGACGAGCAGAAAAAGGACAAAAGGTATCATTAAAATATAAGTTGAAGAACATCTTGAGGATATGGTCTAGTTTGTGTTAATTTCATGTGTCTCCCAGTTCCATTCCAGGTGCAAATTCAAAACCCTGATTAGCACCTTCAAAACTCCACCTGGCATAAGGCCAGATATTATTAATGGACCACCACTCCCATAGGATATCTGCCAATCCCACCAAATTGGATAGGTTGGGTGTTTTCTAGGTCCCCTCTAATAAATAATATCAACTGACAGGATCTAGGATGTGGACTTTTTCAGTAGTGGTATCTGCCCTATAGAATAGCGTTCCCCAGATTTCCAAAAGGCCCTTACCCTCTTGGCATTTGGAATTACCTTTAAGACTTCATTGTTCCCCCAGGCATTCTCCCTCTCTCTCTCCATCCATCATCCATCCACCATCTACCTGCACAACCAGCTATCTATCTACCCTTCTACCCATCTCCCTGTCCATTCATGGATTAAAATCTGCAAGATGGAGAGTGCAACATCACAGTCCAAGGTCTACCTTATTTGTATGTGTGTGAGGGACACATATATGTTGTTGGAAGAAATATCCATCTGGTTCATTTCCAAGTGGGGAGAAAGACACTGGAAACATGGAGGCTGATTGGAAAGATGGTTTATTGATGGACAGGACCACATGGGTTTGAGGTCCTGGGAAGCTGACCACATGGGTTTGGAGAGTGAGAGGTATTTACACCCTCTCTTAGGCTTTGAACTTGAGCTTCCTGTTCCTGTGCAAGAATATGTATTCTATTGGTTGCTGTCCCATGTGGAGTCATGTTTGTCTGAATCAAGTTTGGTTGAACCTTGGGCTGATGTAATGTCCCCAGGTGATTTTGTAATGCAGTAAGCCCTGCTGCTAGATAATTCTATAATGTCCTGGAGGGTCATGTCTTAATCACATCACCCTGGAGCTGAAGTCTTTTGTTTTGTAGATAGGCTGGCCCAGTCTTTCTCAATGGGTACCAAATATCTGCTGGAGGCAGGGAGCTGAAGCTCTGAGTTTCTGTCTCCCTTAAGATTTCTATTTCCGTTTTAGGGGAAATATTCTGCCTTTTTAATATTTCCTAAAATATTTCATTCATCTAGGAGAGGGTGGGTGCTAACTTTCTACAATGTAAAAAAAAAAAGGAATGGAGCTTGGATCATGATACTTCATGTAACATCTTTTTGGGGTAAATTTTTTTTATTTATTTTTCCTTTTAAAACAAACATTTCATTGTTCATTAATCAGTGTGTCATCTGAGTACAATTTTTTTTGGTGTCATGATAGTTATAGCGTACCATCGAATTCTTTATTCTATTCTTATTTTAAAATTACAACTTAACATATCTCCTAATATAACATTTCTCTTCCTTAATTTATTTAATTTTATACTTTTTATCCATATGTTCTGTCCCCGTCCTCCACACACACACAAACCCACACAGACAAACGAGGGTTAAAGTAGTAGCACACACATGGAAGGTTCGTTATCACGGCTTGGCAGCCCTTTGTAAACCGGCTGCCAAGGTCTTTACTAAACAAGGGGGGGAGGGGAATACCTCCACCAGATAACAAAACACGTACACCCCAATTAAGGAAATTATAAGTCAAAAGTCCAAATCTTTCCGGCTGGCTGATGCTTAGCTCCAAGGACTAGCCAGGGTAAAACTTTGTCCGTCACAGCATTCCAACTGCTTCCCCACTCCTTAAATAACCTGTGGGGTGTGGCCTGTGACTCAGCTAATCCTTGGCATGCTTCCTTATTTGTTGAGCTCTCTTATCATGCCGGCGCTGGCGTGGGTCCAGCCACCTCTGGCCTTCCTCATTATCCTCCGACTGATCGGAGACACCTGGCTCCTGACTCATCTCCTCTCCTTCGGCCAGCAGCTGATGAATTACCAGGGAGGAGGGGTTGGGGGAGAGAGGCCTGGCTGACTCCTCTCCCTCCTGTTGGGAGCCTTCTTCCTCCGATGTGATGGCCTCAGGGGTCGGAGCCACAACATCATATTCATTTTCTAACCAATGATAAAATAGCCCCCATATATTATAATCATCAGATTCTTCCTTTCCTTTAATTGCTAGGCTCATTTCTGCACAATCTAATATTTCCTTAATCATCTTTAGGGATTTCTTCAACTTTCCAACTTTGTGCAAATACAATTCTAGCCGCAGTTATTTCATGAATGATCAAATATGCATTTTCTTTACTATATTTCCCTGCTAAGATACTCAACAAGAACAATTCAGGTTTTAAGTTAATATGTTGCTGCGTCATCTTCTCCAACCACATTCGAATTCTTGCCCAATATTTTTTTTCGCTTCTATATATATTCACCACATATGATAATACGACCCCGGTGTACTTCGTGTAAAGTCTTGAAAATCACATCCTCTCCCTTCCCTGCCAGCCAGATGTCTGTTTCTGTTTGTCCGTCATGTCAGGAGTAAAAAGCTGTGCCTGAAGTCCTCATGGCTTAGTTGTCTCCTAAATTCAGCACCATTTCCACAAATTCAGATCTCTTTTGCTCCCTATTTTTTTCTACGAAGGCAAAGGACTCGTGGTACATCATTACTGCATTTCCCCCCCGTTTTATTTCATCTTGCATTTTGACTCAAAGGAATGACAGGCAGAAAACCTTGAGCTTGTCGATCAGAAAGGTTGGTGGTTCGAATCCCTAGTATAGGTCTCCTGGGTGAGCAGGGGGTTGGACTAAATGACCTCCAAGGTCCCTTCCAACTCTGTTACTGTTATTGTTACCTTCATCCTATGCTACTTCACACTGTGAAAAAGTGTGAAGTCTTTAAAAGGCCTCAAAATGCCAGTGTCAGGCCTGCTGGAAGCCTGATATAAAAGATGGCTTCCAGGCCTGACAGCCACTTCTTTTGTCCCTTCATGACCAGATAAGAAAACTAAGATTTTTTTTCTTTTCTTTTCTTTTCTTTTCTTTTCTTTTCTTTTCTTTTCTTTTCTTTTCTTTTCTTTTCTTTTCCCTTTGGAACACAGCAATTACAGGGTTTCTGTTTTATTCACTGCCCCAAAATACTGAGCATATCATTGTTTTGAGATCCCGTAATTGCCTGTCTCAACAGCTGATCTCTTAGCCACCACAGGAATTTCAGGTTAGAGCAGATAAGGCTTGCAAGTTTATTTGGCTTTCCTTGGCTTTAGAGGGGCCTGCAATATTTTATTCTGATTTTTCATCCTTCCCAGGAAAGCAAAGAGTCTTTCATAGTAATGCACTGACATCTACTGGTTGCTTTGATACGGTGGAAAAATTTCCCTGCAGGATTTTTTTCGAGCAAAAATTGGCATACGAAACTTAAGAAACTGAGAAAATTGCCTTGTTAGCAAACCCTGCGATTAAGTTCCTTTTCAAAAGTATCAACAGGATTCCTTGTGGATTTTAATGCTTGTATTCCTTTTACCTATTTTAAGAGAATGCTATATTTTATGCAAATATTTTCCATGCTGCTTTTTTAGGGTGAAAAGGGACCCCAAGGTTTACCTGGCTTAATGGGCGAGAGAGGAGAAAAGGTAACCATCTATAAAATAAAATAAATGAAATGAAATGAAATAATGAAATGAAATGAAATAAATAAAATAAAATATCCGGGGTATAAAAATAAATACCGAGAGTGATTGTAACAGCTGTGATTTTATATGACCTTTTCTGCAATTCAATCAAATGCAAAAAATTTGAACATTGAACACCATATGACATAATAGAACATTCAATAGAAATTGAAAACTTAACTCATAATCTTGGTGGTCAACTGCTTGAATCATAATAACATGTTCAATAAATTTTCAGATCTGCATAAGCAATAGCAATAGCACTTAGACTTATATACAACTTCATAGATGTTTACAGGACTCTCTAAGCAGTTTACAAAGTCAGCACATTGCCCCCAATTTGGTTGGGGCAGTGTGCTATCTATTTGGATATTCTAAAGCTTCAATATAAAATCTTTCATTTCCCACGGCATTAATTTCTTGGATCTGATTTAATACCTGTTCATTGAAACGTTTTGGTCCAAGATAGCTTGAAAAGAAAAAGAGGAAAAAGGAAAAGAGATATGAAGTGCTATGGAAATAGTTCTAAAAAATCTACTACTTGTATGCTAAAATATTTCTTGGCTGTTATTGCAGAACATTAGAGATTTTTACTGGGCTTTTTAAGCATCTCAGGAACACAGAGATTATAATCTAATTGCCTTTTTAATATTTTATTTCTCTTAGTCAGGGGAAGTGCGGAGAAAGGAAAAGGGAAGAAACTTGAACAAACCTGATGGCATTTTTAAGAGTACTGAGACATGAGCAATCGTTTATCTTGACTTGCTCATGGTTTAGATAAGAGGGAAGTGGCTTTCTACCAGTTTATCATAAACATCAGCTCTCTTGCATTTGCTGAACCTAGAAATCCTTCAAGCGCTGTTCTTACATAATGTCTTTAGTGAGTTTTAGTTAGAAAAAAGAGAGGGGATTAGAAACATGATAGCAGTGTTCCAATATCTCAAGGGCTGCCCCAAAGAAGAGGGAGTCAAGATATTCTCCAAAGCACCAGAGGGCAGGACAAGAAGCAAAGGGTGGAAACTAATCAAGGAGAAAAGCAATTTAGAACTAAGGAGAAATTTCCTGACAGTTAGAACAATTAATCAGTGGAACTGCTTGCGTCCAGAAGTTGTGAATGCTCCAACACTGGAAGTTTTTAAGAAGGTGTTGGATAACCATTTGTCTGAAGTGGTGTAGGGTTTCCTGCCTAAGCAGGGGGTTGGACTAGAAGACCTCCAAGGTCCCTTCCAACTCTGTTATTCTGTTATTATAGGAATTCTGGCAACTGAACTCTTTCCAAACTACAACCAATATTTGCCAAAGAGCCTTTAGTAGACGAGAATATTTGAGCTCAGGGTTGAACTGTAGAATCCTTGCTGTTCCCTGAACTTGGTTGTTTGCAGATATTTGAACATAATCAGTGTGAGGTTTACTGCCATATCTGTCTGTTTGTCTGTCTGTCTGTCTGTCTAGTATGCTCTGACAATTTTACTGGAGTATGAAAAGGAGGAGGAGGGAAACCACACCACATGATATGGCACTGTTCCAATATTTGAGGGGCTGCCACAAAGAAGAGGGGGTCAACCTATTTTCCAAAGCACCAGAAAGCAAGACAAGAAACAATGGATGGAAACTAATCAAAGAGAGAAGCAACGTAGAACTAAGGAGAAATTTCCTGACAGTTAGAACAATTAATCAGTGGAACCACTTGCCTTCAGAAGTTGTGGGTACTCCATCACAGGAAGCTTTTAAGAAGAGACAGGACAGCCACTTGTCTGGATAATATAGGATTTCCTGCTTGAGCAGGGGGTTGATTTAGATGACCTCCAAGGTCCCTTCCGACTCTGTTATTCTATCCTCAAAACTGGCAGGGCAAGCTACCCAGTTGAGTAATGAAATGTCTGCAAACAATCAAACATCAGAGAGCATGAAGAATTTCAAAAAACATTCAAGTGGATTTTGAAAACAACAACAACACTGTATGCCCATGTATTAGTAGATCTCTTCATTAAGAAAGAAATTGCAATTAGTTATTTATAAACTAGTTCCGGAACCCTTTTGAGTTTGGAAATTGACATTACGGTACATTACTCCAACAGCACATATCAAATAATTAATTCACTGCTTAATCCCTGTCTTTTGGAATGGATTATATAGCATCTTTGAGATCACAAATTGATAATTATAATAATTATAAATATTATAAAATTATATTATAATAAAAATTATAAAATATTAATAATAAATTAAGGTGGCTCAAGGTGAGAGTGCCTAGATTTGTCTCCTTTATTATTCAGGTTTTCCTGCTTTTAGCCAATGCTGTTTTTCAATATGATTATGATTTCCCATTCATTTTGCTGTCGTAATCTGTATTCTTTTAGGGTTCCATTGGTACGGCTGGCGTCCCAGGGAGCGATGGAGCCAAAGGAGAAACTGTAAGCCTTTTTTCTCCTCTCTTTTTAATCCTCTTTCTCTTGTAGCGTAAACCAGGTGTTTGGAGCAATCTTCATTGAAAGGAACACGTCCAGGGGATTAATGTTGTGGTTCCAAATGTAAGAAAACAAATTTAAAAAAAAAAGCAGGTTAGTAACCTCAACAATCCTATCTTTGGGCCAAGGGAGCAAACAGACTTCTTATAGATGGTCTGTTCTGTGAAGCTCCGAGGAGGAATTTCAGTTGTCATCCATTAAAATGCTAGACATATCACAGGAGAAGTTGAGCAAAACAGTTCAACAAAAGACAGCAATTTATTTCTGTGCAAAACAAAACTTTGCCAGCTGAAATCTGATGAGTGGAAACACAGGAATTCTGGTGGGATCTGAAAACAATTATTATCCACTTCTATGTCTACAAGTGTGCAAGCAATCTTCTTCAGCAATAGTACTTTTTTTTAAGGTAAATGTTCCCCCTGTCCAGTACTGTCCAATTCTAGGACACTATCTCTGTTTCTTAGCCGAGGGAGCCAACATTGTCTGAAAACGCTTCCATAGTCATGTGGTCAGCATGGATTTTAAGTTGATTGCTTGTTTGTGTAGTTTTTTTCCTGTTTTTTTGTCTTGATTTCTGTAAGCCGCCCCGAGTCCCTTGGGAGAAGGGCGGCATATAAATATAATAAAATAAAATAAATAAATGAAAAATAAATATGTCAAGAGGCATGGACCACTGTTACCTTCCTACCTACCTAAGTGGTACCTATTTATTTACTCACATTTGCATGCTTTAGAACTAATACGTTGGTAGCAGCTGGAGCAAGTAACGGGGACTCATACCACATGATGGTAGGGTCTCAAATTGCCAACCTTCCAGTCGACAATAGCAATAGCAATAGCACTTAGACTTATATTCCACTTCATAGTGCTTTTACAGCCCTCTGTAAGCGGTTTACAGAGTCAGCATATTGCCCCAACAATCTGGCTCCTCATTTTACCCACCTCGGAAGGATGGAAGGCTGAGTCAACCTTGAGCCTGGTGAGATTTGAACTGCTAAACTGCAGCTAGCAGTCAGCTGAGGTAGCCTGCAGTACTACACTCTAACCACTGTGCCACCTCGGCTCTTATAAACACAGCATCTTAGCAATAGCAATAGCACTTAGTCTTATATACTGCTTCATAGTGCTTTTCAGCCCTCTCTAAGCAATTTACAGAGTCATGATATTGCCCTCAACAATCTGGGTCTTCATTTTACCCACCTTGGAAGAATGGAAGGTTGAGTCAAGCTTGAGCCAGTCAGAAACGAACTGCTGGCAGTCGGCAGAATTAGCCTGCAATACTGCATTCTAACCACTGTACCACCATGGCTCTTAATCACTAAGGTACCAAATAAATTTGGATTATTGGAGTCAGTGAATCCTCTTTCCCTAAGATGTAGACTTCCATATTCCAAGATATGACCTGATGTAATGGTTTGTGAGAACAGGATGATGACCGACAAATTTATAATCAAAGATATTAAGAAGGATTGATCTGTAAAGTTCATACTTTGAAATCCTATTTTACCATTGACACTTCGATTAAACCATAACTTTAAAGTTTGCAAAACAGGATTTAGCAACCAGAAGATCTTAAAAAATGTACATCCTTGTTTGATGTGAAGAGATCGTTTTTTTCCTAGACATCTAGGGTGAGAGAAGATGTTTTTGAAGACATCTTCTTCAAAACGTCTTTCTTTGAGGACGTTTTGCTTCTCAGAACTGAAGAGGCTTCTTGGATGAGAAGCAAAATGTCTTCAAAGAAAAAAGTTCAGTTGCCTTTTGAAAAAGCACCTTTGGGACAACCATGACCTGGATGACTAAGAATCTCCATAGACAAACTAGTGAAGTTCTCTCTTCCAGAAAACGTGGAATAATTGTGTGAAAACTTTGCATTTCTCTCACAATAAGCATCGCTTTTGGTTTCACACATAAACCAGTTTATGAGTTTTCTGTATATTCTGGTTCCTAAATTGTCCACAGCAAGTCTTTGCAATGAATATTATTTTGCCTTCTCTTTTAGGGAGAACCTGGTCTTCCTGGAGCAACTGGCCTTCCTGGACCATCTGGACCAAAGGTATATGAATATATTTGAACAATGGAAGAGTGAAATTCACAGGGCCTTCAGAAAAGTTTTAGTTGTTTGGGATATAATATTGAAAGTGGTTTCCAGCTTAAATATGTCAGATGCACCCAGTTCCTGGTCAGGAGAGACTCCTACCATGTTTTCCCGAAAATAAAACCCAACCGGAAAATAAGCCCTAGCATGACTTTTCAGGATGCTCATAATATAAGCCCTACCCCCCAAAATAAGCTCCAGTTAAGATTAATTAACATTAATACAATTGAACGTGTCCAAAAATATTTCACAAGAAGAATCCTCCACTCCTCTGCTCTCAACAAAATACCTTATGCCACCAGACTTGAAATTCTGAACTTAGAAAACTTAGAATTATGTCGCCTTCGGTATGACCTAAGCATAGCTCATAAAATTATCTGCTACAATGTCCTACTTGTCAGTGACTACTTCAGCTTCAACCACAACAATACACGAGCGCACAATAGATACAAACTTAAAGTGAACTGCTCCAAACTCGATTGCAGAAAATACGACTTCAGCAACAGAGTGGTCAACGCCTGGAATGCACTACCTGATTCTGTAGTTTCTTCCCCAAACCCCCAAAACTTTAACCTTAAACTGTCTACTGTTGACCTCACCCCATTCCTAAGAGGTCTGTGAGGGGCGTGCATAAGAGCACCAGTGTGCCTACCGTCCATGTCTTAATGTTTCTTCTATTTGTATCTATTTTAGGTATTCAATTCATGCTTATACTTTTTTTTTTATTTGATTTATATGCCGCCCTTCTCCGGAGACTCAGGGCAGCTTACAATGCATTAAGCAATAGCCTTCATACTTTTGTATATATTTATACAAAGTCAGCTTATTGCCCCCACAATCTGGGTCCTCATTTTACCTACCTTAGAAAGGATGGAAGGCTAAGTCAACCTTGAGCCTGGTGAGATATGAACTTGCAGTAATTACAGGCAGCTGATGTTAATAACAGTGCTTTAGTCTGCTGCGCCACCATATATATACTTATATATATTACCTAGTACATTCTTGACAAATAAATAAATAAATAAAAAATGTCAGCCAGATGGGTGCATTTAGTACCGTATTTCACCCAAAATAAGCCCTAACCAGAAAATAAGCCCTAATGCATCTTTTGGAGCAAAAATTAATATAAGACCCGGTCTTATTTTCAGGGAAACACAGTAATTCCTTATATAACAGTTTGTCTAAAATCTGATTCACTGGAAAATGTAGTATCTTTGATCATATATTGAATGCAAAGAACATGTATAGCAGCCAAATGAAATATGGGGAGATTTTATAAAAACAATGTTGGTGGAAGGCAAAGGGAATAAACCTACTCAAGAATATACAGTATGTTGTTTTTGGGTGGATAAGGGCACAATCGGAATATATTGCATATTTTTTAGTTGTTATAGAAGAAGAAACATAAGGGGAAAAGTGATTTGTGGGAGGGGGGAAGTGCATTGTAATATTTGTATTTTTTTCCTTTTTTAAATGTAGATTTATATGTATTATATTTGTATTATTTGTATTCAAAAGAAAAAAAAATATTATAAAAAATAAGATAGTCCCTTTTCCCCATTAACTACTATTATTTTTTCCAAATAGCTGCAAGGTAATATTTATTCACTCTAATAAAGTAATACTACTGCACTACAAAGGTGTCAGCATATTTTCCCCTTATTCCCTTACTTCCTTACTCAGCTTTTATACTAATGTGATGGCTCATTTATTAATGTGCCAATACTTGACTCTACTGAGAATGTTGTGTTTGATTTCTAAAATACGGTAATAGCTTGTTTGGCCGAAAAACGTATTTGAGTCATCGAAGATTAATAGCGATACTAATTTTGTTTGTAATCTCCTTTGTATTTAAGTTTCTGGAGGTTTTTTTTTTTTTTTACAGTTTCAGCAAAATATACTCCAGCATCTGTATTAATGTTTTTGCAACCTAAATAAGTGAATACAAATTCATACTGCTTCTTATTAAGTTTTGACTCGGGGAGTTGCAGACCACTTATCATGATCCCCAGACCAAGTCACACTTTCAGTTTGTTCTCTAGCATGGAAAATGCAAGGCATGGAAATTAATTTACCTTAAAGGGCAACTAATTTGGAAATTCTTAGTGAAAAAAATAACACAAATGAGCAATAGAAAAATTTGGGAACAATGATATGTAAACAATTTTCCATGCCACCCTTTCCATCCTTCATATCTTAACTACTTTGGATTTACTAAGTTTATATCTTCCACATTCTTTCCTTCTATATAAATGACCACGGAAATGATTATTCCTGGTCAATATGTATAAGACTGAAATCCAAGTGATCTCATGGATATATCATGTGGTGGATATTGCTATTGTCAAAGCAGGGGTGAAATTAAAAAAAAATCCCCTACCGGTTCTGTGGGCGTGGCTTGTTGGGGGAAGGTCATGTGACTGGGTGGGCATGGCCAACTTGACATCACTCACATCGAGGGGCTCCTCACCGGCCCCTCCCCCCTCCAGCCACTCCTTGTCACGAATGTCAGGAAAATGGGGAGGGGAATATTCCTGCCTACCATCCTTCATTCAGTCTGTGCTGAGATTGAGGAATGGATGACCGGCAGTAAAATCCCCTTCTCCATTTTCCTGCCTTTCACAAAAACGGCTCCATCCCAACTGCTTCCCTTGTGTCCCCCTCACTCCTGGGTACTACCTTAAAAAGGACAGGCTGCAGCAGCTCCGTTGTGAATGGAGGGAGAAAAGTTAGCTTTCTCTCTGCTGCATTTAACACT
>WNWU01000116.1:766844-781625 GCA_012654045.1 Ptyas mucosa | reverse complement strand
GGGGGGGAGTCTAAATGACAGTTACCACGAGCAAGCCGCAGCGCTATTATGCAGGGCTCCGAGTGGTTGGAGAAGCGGCAGCTGCGCTTTCAGCAGGCAAGCAACGCTGCCTCTGCCGTGAGGAACTTTGGAGAGAGAGGGCGGGGGCGGGGGCAGCTGTGGGAGCAGCCTGTCTCTTAGCTGGCGAGAATGGCCACAGCCAGTCCCTCCCTCTCTCTCCAAAGTTCCTCGTGGCAGAGGCAGCTTTGTTTGCCCGCTGAAAGCGCAGTCCAGGCTGCTATTGCTCCCGCTTCTCCAACAACTCGGAGCCCTGTGGCTTGCTCGAGGTAGCTGCTGTTTGCACTCCCCCCCTTCTTAACATTATATCGGCGTATAACACGCACACATCATTTGCCCCCTATTTTCAGGGGGGAAAAGTGCGTGTTATACGCCGATAAATACGGTACATGTAATATGACCAAGAATCTTCACCCTTGTTGTTGACCATACATGGTCTGTATAAAGATATCAGTTCATTATTTGAATTGATCAAATTTATTAAATAATTAATTCACCGCCTTTCGGATGTTCTCAATCTCAGCCCTGAAGCAAACATCATCTTCATTTAATGATCCCATAATCCCTTGCGGGGTGGAGTCTGGGCAACTGAATGGAGTTAGCAGAGTGTTTTAATGGCCGGATACCCTTCCTGTCACCAATACCGAGATTTGTTCAGTAGATATATTCTCAGTGTGCCCAGAGAGAGAAATATCTGCCTCTACCTAGGATCGAACTCACAGCCTCCTGATGGTGAGGCGAGAGCGCCACCTCTAGGCCACCGCACCACTCTTCAGCAATGAAGCAAACAAGCATAGGTTTAATTTGAGAAAAACGCTATATAGGGAATAGACTGGAGATATAAAATTTTGTCCAACGATGGCCTGGTAATTGGGTGTCCTGCTGGCCAAAAGAGAAGAAAACAGTCCAAACCAGGAACACAATTCAGTGCAGGTTGGAGTTCAGAATCTACGACAGGAAATCAAACAAGAAATGTTTGCTGGCAGTTCAAATCAATCTACTTCCATCTTTTACCCCTTGGAAAATGAAAAGCTTTTCCAAGACTACTTCATGGAATGAGATCTCTAACAGAACCTTTATGTTTGTCTGCTCAGGGAGAACGTGGCCTAGACGGTTTCCCTGGGAAGGCTGGCTTGGATGGAAAACAGGTATGTGTTTCATTTTTAAGTTAAAAAAATAGAATCCTTTTTAGAACAAGTTGTGCGTATGCACTACAAAGACTTAGGACTGGTAATCAGCTCTTGCAATGCTTTGCATAAACCTGACACCAAGTTTTACCACACATCCTTTACATTTAAAATGGTGGCTCCTCCAGTGGCCTGAGGGGGCAACAGAGAAGCATTGTGGACTGTACAAAATGGTCCACATGAACAACCTGATTCATTTCAGGTCCTGCATCTCACAGCTGAAAAGAACATATCTGTTTATTTTAATTAATGACCACTGCTAACTGGCGAAATGGTTTTCCCTCTTAACTATTTATCATACCTCCTGCTTTCCAATAAGATTTAGAAAACGTTTTTCAAACTGGCTTACATGTGACTATCCTGCAGGACAAACATGTTGGTTATGTCCTCTGTGGGGGACACATTAATCATTTGGATCCAAGCTCCAATAATCAAAACAGACCAAATAAGCCCATGATGGTGAACCTATGGTACGCATGCCCGAAGTGGTACATGGAAGCATGTCGCCTGGCACGCATGGCGTCACCTGTTCCTCTTCTGGGTTTCTGGCGTGCATGCGCACGCGATGATCAGCTGGCCTTTGTGTGTGTGGCAGTGCCAGAAACCTGAAGAGCTGGTCTTTTGTTTTCCAGCATAAGCATGCGCGCCGGCCAGCTGATCGGCGTGTGTGCAGGAACAGCAGTAACTGGAAGACTTGCTGGCCAGCACGCATGCTTGCGCCGGAAACTGGAAGTACCTTATCCAACACCTACATGACCCCTGGCGAGCTCCTCTTCCTGGTGGTGGCTCTGACGAGCACAAAGTGCTTCCTTTTTGGCACTTGGAGCTGCCCGCGTGCTCCCTTTTTGGCACTTGGTGCCGAAAAGGTTTGCCATCACTGAAATAAGCTTTGTGCTTTCTTTTCTACAAACAGAAGGAATAGCAATCTTCCAATATTTGAAAGGCTGTCACAGAGAAGAGGAGGTCAACCTACTCTCCAAAACACCTGAGGGTGGGACAAAAAGCAATGGCTATCAAGGAAAGATCCAACCTAGAATTGAGGAATTGTTACCGAGAACAATTAATGAGTGGAACTACTTGCCTTTAGAAGTTCTGGGTGCTCCATCACTGGAGGTTTTTAAGGAGGGACTAGACAGCCATTTGTCTGGAATGGTATAGGGTCATGATGGCGAACCTATGGCATGAGTGCCACAGGTGGCATGTGTAGCCATATTAGTGGGCATACCAGCTCAGCTCTGGCACATATGCGCTCACTGGCCAGCTGATTTTCGGGCCTTCTGAGCCCACCAGAAGTAGGAAAACAGGCTGTTTCCTGCCTCCAGAGGCCTGGGGTGATGGTGAAGGCCCGTTTTTCTTTCTCACCTGGCTCCAGGATCACTCTATGCATCTGGGGAGGGCAAAAACAGCCTTCCCCACCCCCTTGGAGGCCCTCCGGAGGCCCGAAACGGCCCATTTCCCAACTTCCGGTTGGACAGGAAGTGACGTTTTTTGCTGTCCCCAGCCTCCAGAGACTCCTAGACTCCCATCTGGCATGCAATGACAAAAAGGTTAGCCATCACTAGTATAGGGTCTCCTGCTTGAGCTCCAAGGTCCCTTCCAACTCAGTTATCCTATAATCTGTATTTGGTATACATGCAGAACAAAACAGACGCATACATGCTTCTGATTCTTCATGATCTCATGGACATCCTTTTACCAGGATGATTTATCCATAACTACTTCTTTGTATTCTTATAGCTTTATGTTTCTGGCATTAATGTTCCATGCTTGGAAGTTTACTGAAAGAACAAGTTGGCCACTAAGGAATACAAAATGATTGATTAGTTGGATCAACATAGTTTGTATATTGTTAGATGGGTGGAAAGTCAGGCATGTTTACCAGTCTAAGTTTGATGAATTAGTAGTCTCAGTACAATAGAGTTTCAAAAGTGAGTTGTGCAGTTTTGATTTATTTGCCTGTGTGTTCCAAAAACAAATTAAAAGAACAAAAATTTCTCATCTAAAAACTGCTGTTAAGACAAATTTGTTCCACCAGAACTTTCCCCCACATATTATTACTCACTTTTAAAGCAGGCAAGTTTACACTTTTTCATAGGAAACAACAAACCTTTTTTTAATGTTAGAGGTAATTTTACAGTGCAACCTAACCTAGCTTTGATTTGAAATTGGGATATTGAATGAGTGTCAATATTGAAATAGATTATGCTTCATGTGAATGCTATGATTCTTCATCTTGCCAAAGGAAGGGGGAAGGGGAGGGGTGAGATGAAATGCAGATGTTCAACTGTGAGATCCAAGTAATCATCAAGGATACTTCTTCAGGTGTCGGTCAAGCCATGTTCTCAAAACAAGACTGTTCTCAAAACAAAAGAATGATTCATAATTGGTTAATGCAGGGGTGTCAAATTCACGGCGTCAAGTTGTCATCATGTGACGTATTGCAACTTTTCCCCCTTTTGTTAAACTGGGGTGGGCGTGGGCAGCTCGTGACGCATCTGGCCTGCAGAGTTTGACACCCCTGGGTTAATGTGACACATTCCACGGGGAGCAAAGGGGACATCTATTCTTTAACTATGTGGGGTCGTGTGGGAAAAATTAGAGCTGGTTTTGCATTCATCAGTGCCAAAACGGTGTACTCAATAAAGTTTGCTTTTGGGATTTTAAAGTTCCTGAAATTGTCTACTTTTGTTGAATTCGTCAGTTGGACCGTTGACCCTGAGCATATTACCTTAAATTCTACTATAATGTCACTTTTCTGGGCCTCTTAAAAAGACCCAATGCTCATCTCTTTTGCTCCTTGTCTTTATTTTAAAGCTTATTACTATCTTGAACACTTTTTGACATCTGGTTATTTTTATTTCAGGGTGCCAAAGGAAGTCCAGGTCAACCTGGACCTGTAGGACTGCAAGGAGAGAAGGTAAAATGAGGATTATGTAAAGGGCTGGTGTATGTCTATTCATGCTTTGAAGATTATTTTAAAAATAATTGGAATGTAGGAGACAGCAAGCTTGAAAGCAGATGCATCTTTTTAAAAAATGTGTTAAAGATACAGCTAGTATAAGTAGATGATCTCTTAAAACAATATCTTTTTCAGTCTAATGCCTGAAGATTTTCTGTTTTCAGGCTTAAAAATACTGTAGATGTTGCTGCTTTAAACAGTCCCTGTGCTTGCAATATCTCCAAATCTCTTCAACATCATTTTTGTAACCTCTATACAAATATTGCATGTATCTGTGTATAGACATATATTTCTTTGTTCATTCAGTTTATTCATTCATTTTCATTTACCATCAGGAACAAAATCTACTTAGTAAGAGTTACTGACCAACTTCATGGCAAATAGTCAATATTATTTAAATCGTTTTCATTAGGCTGCCAATAGAGTAATCACATTTTTAGTGGCCAGATCATAGTTTTTGCACATTACAGTGGCTGAAATCTGCAGGGATTAAGTAATTGATGTAGGATTTTCCTCTTTTTTGCACATTTCTTGTTTATTTCCCCACTGAAATCAGCAGGGGTTCTCCAATCTTGTAGTGGGATAAGTCTATGGGGTGTATCAAATCCAGGGGTGAGCTTCAAAAATTTTATCAAGGGGTTCTCTGACTGGTTGCTGTGTGGGCGTGGCCATGATGGGCGTGGCCTAGTCAGCCTCCTTCACCACGGTGTGTGTATGTGGGTGTTTTGCCTTCCCCGGGCTCCGGAGGCTTTTCTCAATCTCCGGGAGGGTGAAAATGGCCTCCCCAGGCTCCGGAGGCCCTCTGGAGGCTGGAAACGGGCTTCCTGAACTTCCAGTAGGCCCATTTTATGCCCTCCATGAGCCTCCAGGCGTGCCCTGCACTTATCTGCATCCAAAACGGGCCACGTGGGGACGCCTGGGAGGGAGGGGAGGGGTGGGCAGGGCCAGCCGGAGTGGGATTTAGGGGTTTTCCGAACTGCACAGAATCTTAGCTAGAGGTTCTCCTGAACCCATGCGAACCCCCAGCAACCCACCCCTGATCAAATCACTGTTTGAGGGGTTTAGGAAGGGTCTAGGAAGGCTGGGGGTTGCTCACCCCTTTTTCAGTTCTTCCCAGCCATTTTTTTTTTAATGTAAAGCAGAGTTTCTCAACATTGCTAACTTAAGAGATGACGACTTCGCTCTCAGAGTCATATTGGCTGAGGATTTCTGACAGTTGATGTCCATGCATCTTATAATTGCCAAGGTTGAGAAACACTGATCTAAATCAGCTAATCAGGCTGTAGGAGACTCTTACAGGTCATCCATTTAATTATTTTTCTCTGATTTGTTTCCAATTATAGGGTGATATCGGTCCCCCCGGTAAACCAGGCTCAGCAGTAAGATTTATTTTATACACAGCTTTGGCATGGGATGATGAAAAATGACTTCTCTGGAATTGGTGTGGAATTGGGGATTTATTTATTTTTTATAAGTTTTTTTATCTTTATTTTTAAACAAACAATTCATCATTAATCAATCAGTGTAACATCTGGGTACAGAATTTTTTTGTGCCATCATATTCAACATTTACCATCATTTTCTTAGTACATATTTATCTTTCTTCTTACATTTAAATTTAATGTATTACAATGTATTTTTCCCATGTTTCTTATTTTTACATTGTCTATTGTCTATATTCAGTCTCTATCCATTGATAAAATTGCCCCCATATGCTGTAATACCCCGGTTCTTCCTTACCTCTAATTGTGGAATTGGGGATTTATAACTCTTGTGAATATCTCCTATCTTTGATAAAAGGAAGTCATATTCATTTTCATGGATTAATGCTAAAAAATTGGAATGTGTCCAACTGGTCTTCATGCTTTGCAATTTGGGGATCAAGAGGAAGAAATCTTGAGTAGAGCTTGTGCTAATAATTTAGTTTTAGTTTTAATTTTTTAGTTTTAGTTTTTAGTTTACTTTATTGTCATTGCACCTCGTACAATGAAATTAAATGCCATCTTCAGTGTACACTGTAACTATAAAAATAAAACACAAACACACATCCTTCACATTCTATACAAATGAATGGAAAACCCGATATTGCATTCATATTACACTATACAGTAGAATTCAATACAGTTACTGCTCTGGGATAGAAGCTGTTTTCAGCCTATTTGTCCTTGTTTTTATTATCCTGTACCGTCTGCCAGATGGTAATAGTTCAAAAAAAAAAGGGGGGGGGTACCCAGAATGAGATGGATCTAATGTGGGGGATAATGAAGTGAAAGCCAATTCCTGACACATAATCCTTATGATTAAAGATCATTAATCACAATTACGATTAAGTTTACAATCCTGAAATAGGTTGCAAACTGACAGGGAAATCAATTATGTTGTACACATGCATATCAAACAGCCTAATATATAATTAATGGTAACAATGATGGTTAGATTGTACATGTGACATGTGTCACTTTTGAAAATATATGTTGGATAATATTTTGAACTACTCTGATTGCTGTTAACCATGCATTCACTGTTCACGTTAGCCATTTTTCAGTGGGTTCTGAAGTTGTCCTACAAATTCTATTAAAACTTCATTATTGATATTGTTATTTCAGTAGGTATAAAGTGCCACAGGCTGAAGGGAACATTTCATGTAGCAATTCAAAACAAAATGGTCTCATTGTTCATAGTCATTACCATTTTTTCAGGTAACCGAAATAGATTTCATAGGTTAACCTCCCACCAGCTTTTAAGTTGGATTGCATCACTTATGAAGATTCCCCGTGCAAGCCAATCTGTAGTTTTATAAAACAGTTTAGCTGACTCATTACTTCCTTCCAATTCAGCTTTGTATCTCTGACTCCAATGTGTTGTTTGTAAGTTTACTTTTAGCTTTGCTACTCACAGTGGTCATTATTGCTGGTGCCAAGTCAGAGAGGAATAGTTTCTCAAATGTAATTTCCAAGGGACTTTTCACACAACTGTTGAAACCTTGAATCATTAGTGTTTCATAATATGTGTGGTATACATTTGTGTGCTTCAAATGACTCTCACTCTCTTCCCTCCATTCACTCCCCCCCAAAACAGTATCCTCATATATGGACCTTAAATATGGTCCTTATATACATCTTTGCTACCAAAAAACGCCCACCAGATTTCTTTTTCCCTTCTTTTTTTTATAGATAATCTTTTTTGTTTCAGGTACAGATCGAAGGCTTGAAAGGAGAGCAAGTAAGTGTTTCTAATTTTTTTAGTGCAGGTGATACATGTTCAGGTAGAATACTGTATTTTTTGGAGTATAAGACACACTTTTTTCCCTCCTAAAAGAGGCTGAAAATTTGGGTGCGTCTTATACTCTGAATGTAACCCCGCGCGGTGCCCAAAATGGCTACCCGGAACAGCTGCAGCCTCCTCTTACCCCTTCCGTGCTTTGCCTGCTTTAGTCACTGGAGCTCCCTCCAAGGATCAGCTGTGCTTTTGAAGCTGTTTTTCAGCCCCAATGTGAGCGAAGCGATCTTCTGTGCTTTGCCTGCTTTTCTAATTGCTGCTCCCTCTGATGATCAGCTGTGCTTTAGAAGCTGTTTTTTAGCCCCAACCAGCCCCAACCTCAAAACCAGCAAGAGAATTAATGTGCTGGGACTAGCCAGTTTAATAACTGGCAGGCAAAATCCCGCCTCCCTATTTTCCTCTCCCAAAACAAAGGTGCGTCTTATACTCCAACGCGTCTTATACTCCGAAAAATACAGTATTCTAAAGATCACTTAAACTCATTCTGTGTTCAGAAATGATACTTCTATGTCTTAATTTTGAAGTCATGAAAAACTGACAAAAAAAATATAAAACACTTTTTAAACGCTGGGTGCCACATACCTTTCCACTACAAAAACCAACAGCATCTATTAAAAGGGGTTTCTTCAGGTGGTATCAAAACATGGTCAAGAAGTCTGCTGTGACCATGGGATAAGACCAGGGGTGCTATTCAGCAGGTTCTGACAGGTTCTGGAGAACTGGTAGCAGAACCGGCAAATACCACCTCTGGCTGGCCCCAGAGTGGGGTGGGAATGGAAATTTTGCAATATCCTTCCCCCAGGAGTGGGGAGGGAATGGGGATTTTGCAGTATCCTTCCTCTGGAATGGGGTGGAAATGGACATTTTGCAATATCCTTCCCCTGCCACGCCCACCAAGCCACATCACACACACTAAGCCACGCCCACAGGACCAGTAGTAAAACAAAAATTTGAATCTCACCACTGGATAAGACCCCAGCTCCTTTTATGTGTGTCAAATGCAAAATTATATAATCATAGCCACCATCTTGATTTTTTTTGACCTGATGAATGGCTCTGGATGGAAAATTATTTTCCTCATAATAATATTTATTTCAGGGTTATGCTCATCCACCCACTGAATTGTTCATCCAATTCATCCAAATGAATTGTTCTTTATCTTTTCATTAGGACAAGGTAGAGGAACAGCAGATAGTCTACTTAAGTGAAATTTAGGCTCTCGTGGGTTTTACTTTCTTCAGATTTTAAATTAATCCCCTCACATACTTCTTGTGCACATACATGCTCACCTACATACAGGCATACAGTACAACAGTTACAATTTTAACCCTAAAAGTTGCACTGTTAGAATTATTATACAGAAATACATTGTGTAGTGTATTAGTTAAAGTAACTTGAATTGACACCAGAGAGGCTTACATTATTTTAAACCCACCTCCAGCCAAAGAAACCAAGAGGGTATTGTTTGGCCATTTCTCAGTGGCACCAGCCTCACAGTTTCCAGTTGCGGAAAAAAGGGCCATGCGTGCTTCTTTGAGCAAAATAAGCTAATCTATTTTGAGACCCCAAACTCTTTTAAAAAGAAGATGAAATAATGTACAACATTTGAAGAATGAATTTACCTACATTAATCTATTTTAAGAATGTATGGAATAGACTAGACTAGACTAGACTAGACTAGACTAGACTAGACTAGACTAGACTAGACTAGACTAGACTAGACTAGAATAGAATAACAGAGTTGGAAGGGACCTTGGAGGTCTTCTAGTCCAACCCCCTGCTTAGGCAGGAAACCCTACACCACTTCTGACAAATGGTTATCCAACATCTTCTTAAAAATTTCCAGTGTTGGAGCATTCACAACTTCTGGAGGCAAGTTGTTCCACTGATTAATTGTTCTGACTGTCAAGAAATTCCTCCTTAGTTCTAAGTTGCTTCTCTCCTTGATTAGTTTCCACCCATTACTTCTTGTTCTACCCTCAGGTGCTTTGAAGAATAGCTTGACTCCCTCTTCTTTGTGGCAGCTCCTGAGATATTGGAAGACTGCTATCATGTCACCCCTAGTCCTTCTTTTCATTAAGCTAAACATACCCAATTCCTGCAACCGTTCTTCATATGTTTTGGCCTCCAGTCTCCTAATCATCTTTGTTGCTCTTCTCTGCACTCTTTCTAGAGTCTCAACATCTTTTTTACATCACGGCAACCAAAACTGAATGCAATATTCCAAGTGTGTCCTTACCAAGGCATTATAAAGTGGTATTAACATTTCACATGATCTTGATTCTATCCCTCTGTTTATGCAGCCCAGAACTGTGTTGGCTTTTTTGGCATCTGCTGCACATGGCTGGCTCATATCTAAATGGTTGTCCAATAGAACTTCTATATGTATTATAGAAAGTATTTTAGAGAAGAATCGGTTGAAGTTTGGAGAAAAAGGAATATTTTATGTCCACTAATCTCTCGAACATTATCTCTCAAAAGTTGTCAATCACCAGAAAACAATTAACTCTTAATAGTGGTAAAAAGGTACATATGCAAAAAAAGACAACCAAGTGTATGAAAAAAATGCCTTGATAATTTGTTCTTGTGCAGTTTAGATCGATCTGGTCAATATATTAAAAAACCTGATACAAAAATGCCAGTCATCTCAGATAATATTATGCTACACTTACCTACCCTTACAAAAATACCTACATACTTTTGTTGTTTTAACTTGTGATACTTGAGATGTAAAAAAGAAAGTTTCTTCCATTTGGAGAATGATGAAAAGTGGATATTATAAATCTCAGACCCCATCAGGAGAGTTTGAATGCAAAGCAAAACTCCATACTTCCTATTTTAACTTTGAAATTTGTTTATAGGGAGCTCCTGGCCCACGGGGACCTATGGGGCCTCCAGGAACTCCGGGTACCCCAGTAAGTAATTTTATTTCTGAATGAATTATTTTTAATCTGAATGACCCACTTGTCAGGTGCAAGGACCCAGGAACCAAGGTTGTTCAGATGAATACACGTTCATTCAATGCTAGCTCTCTACAAGAATCTGAACTACTAATGGTCAAGGAAAATTGGTGGTAGAGAAGAGTCAATGGAATTCAAGGAGGGCTGGACTTAGATCTTTTGTGGGCATGAGGGGACTCCAAACTGATAGCCCACTTGACCCCTCCCTTGGGCTCAGACTGGTCATCTCCTACATTACTGAATATAATAATAGAGTACATTAAACATCACCTGAAACTAGACTATGTTTCATTTTGACGTCAGGAAATAATGCAGTGATGATTTGAGAAACACTTCTGTTAAAGATCTGAGGGAATCACACAATACTGGTTTAGCAGATCAATAGTATAACTTAGTAGAAAGAAGGTAGGTGCATATTTTGGTGATCCTGGTATTGCTTTTCTTGTTTGTATAATTTCATTACATAGTTGGCCTGGGGTCCCAATGGGGGAGCACCGTTCTGGAGGTGCCTATCGGATTAGGAGAGGACCTCACCTCCTCTGTGTATTATGTGCTCCTTTCCCCCCATCTTTTAACTGTAAATTATTACTATTGCTCTTATTTATCGTTTTAATATTTACCAGGTTTTAATGTTTGTAAAGTTAGGGACATGGTGTCTCAGTGGCTAAGATGCAGAGCTTGTCGATCGAAAGGTTGGCAGTTCAGCGGTTCGAATCCCTAGTGCCGCGTAACGGGGTGAGCTCCCGTTACTTGTCCCAGCTTCTGCCAACCTAGCAGTTCGAAAGCATGTAAAAAATGCAAGGAGAAAAATAGGGACCACTTTTGGTGGGAAGGTAACAGCTCTCCATGCGCCTTTTGGTGGGCAGCATAGAAATATGACTAATAAAATAAAAAATAAAATAAATAATGGGGCGAGCTCCCGTTACTTGTCCCAGCTTTGGCCAACCTACCCTGTTTCCCCCAAAATAAGACATCCCCTGATAATAAGACCAATTGGGATTTTGAACGCATGGCAATAAGGCCAAGTCCTTATTTCAGGGTTCAAAAAAATATAAGACAGGGTCTTATTTTTGGGGAAACACGGTAGCAGTTCAAAAGCACGTAAAAAATGCAAGTAGAAAAATAGGGACCACCTTTGGTAACCGCGCTCCGTGCACCTTCAGCGCAGGTAACAGCGCTCCGTGTGCCTTCAGTGTTTAGTCATGCTGGCCACATGACCACAGTGACGTCTTCGGACAGCACTGGCTCTTCGGCTTTGAAATGGAGATGAGTACCACCCCCTAGAGTCAGGAACGACTAGCACATATGTGCAAGGGGAACCTTTACCTTTATGTTTGTAAGTTACCTCTAGATGAGACAGGCAGCACACAAACGTAATAAATAAAATAAACTAAACTAATTATCATTCTTGATGCACCTTTTCTATCTCCTATGTAAATCTTTGTCACGGTAGTAGCAAAGTTCTCAGTTTGGCTATCACTATTTGAGGGGGGTTGTTTGGGAACTCCATTGCTTTGGTTCATATTATAGGGGATAGCTATTTTTTTCCCTATGGCATCCCCCCAGAATAGAAACTGTTTAATATCAATGGCCCTGTATGCAATGTAAAGGAAAAATATATTATTTTCAGGGATCACCCGGATCGGAAGGCAAGATGGGACCTCCAGGTCTACAAGGTCTACGGGTGAGCAATCATTCTTGTTTTTTAGATGCTTCCAACTAAAATCCTCTCCTTCCTAGTAGAGTTATCTGCTTTATTTCAGAAGATAAAAATGCTACCAATCTTTTTTTTCTCCTTTTCTTGCTTTGAGCTTAGAAAATTATTTTAAAAATCACTTGCCCAGTAGTGGATTTCCAATATTCTTACCACCGGTACGCCCTGCGCACACACGCTCGCTTTGCACATGCGTGCGCCATTTGCACAGGCGTGTGCCCTTCCGCGCATTTGCTTTGCTCGCACGCGCACGTTCCGTGCATGCACCGGGTCCAGTGGGTGATTCAGCCAGTTCGCACCACTTTGGGAGAACCGGTTGTTAACTTTCTCAACAGTTTGGTAAACTGGTTGTTGAAAGAAATCATTAGGGCAGAGAACCGGTTGTTCAATTATTTGAATCCCACCACTGACCGGACCTCAAAAACGTGGCTAAATAGGACGGCATTACATCCGGATAGGTGGGCGGGCCCACATACAGTCGCCGCTACTGAGTCACCTGAACCGATACGAACTGGCTGAATACCACCTCTGCACTTGCTCCAAATGGCAATTGGACTTTGTTTTTCCTTGAAGACATTTCACTCCCCATCCAAGAAACTTCTTCAGTTCTGACTGAATGATGGAGAATGAAAGGATTTATGTTCCTTGCAGTCATTTTGTTGTTTGGACCACTTTCTGAGAGTCACTAAGGCCACTTGGGGGGTTTATCTGTGCCCTCAGGCTCACCTGAGTAGTGCAAATGGGTGTGGAACCTTCTTGGAACTGCTGAAAGGACTGTATTGTAAACAGGAGATAGGTGGTGTCGTATTCAGGGGCAGTATTCACTTACTTTTCCTACAGGTTCATAAATGTGAGCGCACGCATCCACACATGTGTTGGGCCTTCCATGCATGTGCTTTGCTGGTGCACGCACCTTCCCCGCATGCGCCTGGCCTTAAAAGCGTGCCTAAATAGGTTGGCATAGAGCCAGGACAGGTGGGCGGAACCACTAGTGATTTCTGCTACTGGTTTGGGGGAACCAGTCCAAACCGGCTGAATACCACCTCTGGTCATCCCCCCCCCTCTGTTGAGGGAGAGGGGACACAGATAAACTGCCAAGTGGCCTCAACAACTCTCAGGAAGAGGGCTAATGACCAGAGGAATATAAACCTTTCCATTTTTCACCATTCAATCAGAATTGAAGAAGCTTCTCGGATGAGAAGCGAAATGTCTTCAAGGACAAAGTCCAACTGCCTTTTGAAAAAGGACCTTTCGGATAACTATGACCAGTGGTGGGATTCAAATAATTTAACAACCGGTTCTCTGCCCGAATGATTTCTTCTAACAACCAGTTCACCAAACTGTTCAGAAAGTTAACAACCGGTTCTCCTGAAGTGGTGCGAACTGGCTGAATCCCACCGCTGACTATGACCTGGAAAACTAAGACTCTCCATAGACATTAAAAACCATTTGTTGCTTTCTGGGCTAACATTATGCAGCCATGTAAATTTTATGGAACAGCTTTGCAAAGAAGATACTGATTTAGCCTGCCAGGTTTCCAATAGAAATGGTTCATTTTCCTCTTCTCTCTTGCCTATTGCCATCCATGTTTTATAATAGCTTCTGTGTTCCTGAGATGTAACAGGAAATCCCCAATGATTCTTGCCAATTCTGAGAATGTGTTCTTGCATTCGTGTTCTGCCTCAGGGCTGGCTCTGGGCTCTTTGCTGATCAATGCAGAAAGAGGAGGGTGGATGGTATAAGAGTTTAGAATGACCTCCACACCGCAAATCATTACATGAGCAACATTAGGGATATAGTGCTAAAATGAAAGAGGTATTTGCTACCATGCTGATAAATGTATGTGTGTGTTTACAATGCGCAGCGGTGGGATATACTACCCTGTTTTCCCCAAAAATAAGACATCCCCTGATAATAAGCCCAATCGGGCTTTTGAATGCATGCGCTAAAATAAGCCTCTCCTCGAAAATAAGCCCCCTCCGAAAATATTTAAACACAGAGCTGGACATAAAGTAAGATGGCAAGAGGAACCCCATCTTGCTCCATGCGCCCCAAAATAAGACCTCCCCGAAAATAAGGCCAAGTGCTTATTTCAGGGTTCAAAAAAAATATAAGACAGGGTCTTATTTTCAGGGAAACATGGTATAGATTACCAGAGAGACAGGCAGCATATTTATACACCAAGCAGGTTGCTCGCTTCTCTATAAAACGCATTTTAAGAATACACAAAGTAAGCAATAGAGCATAGGTGGAAAAAGAGCCTAGGTGGTGCAGCAGACTAAAGTGCTGTTAAGTAGCACCAGCTGCCTGCAATTACTGCAAGTTTGAATCTCACCAGGCTCAAGATTGACTCAGCCTTCCATCCTTTCGAGGTAGGTAAAATGAGGACCCGGATCGTGGTGGCAATAAGCTGACTTTGTATATATAAAAAAAGAACACCGCTTGGGGGGGGGGGGCGAAAGCCCTACTAAGCAGGTATATACAAACGTATGAAGGCTATTGCTTAATGCAGGGGTTCCCAAACTTGGCAGCTTTAAGACTTGTGGACTTCGACTCCCAGAATTCTCCAGCCAGCATAGCTGGCTGGAGAATTCTGGGAGTCGAAGTCCACAAGTCTTAAAGCTG
>WNWU01000116.1:746848-766744 GCA_012654045.1 Ptyas mucosa | reverse complement strand
GCTGGCTGGAGAATTCTGGGAGTCGAAGTCCACAAGTCTTAAAGCTGCCAAGTTTGGGAACCCCTGGCTTAATGCATTGTAAGCCGCCCTGAGTCTCCAGAGAAGGATGGCATATAAATCGAACCAATAAATAAATAATAAATAAATAATAGTCTAATAAAAAATCGTATTATGCTCCCCTTGTTAGATTTCTGGACATTTTTTGAACAGTTATTGTAAGAGCAACTAGATTTTAGAAGAGTTGTTGACATCATGACGGATTAAGCTACTAGTAAGTACAGTAATAATTTTAATGAGTGGTTGCTACCTCTTAAATCGTAGACACTATGTGTTCAAGTCCTTTGATTTTTTTTCTTCCTTGTACTTTACTTATATAGATTTTTATACCAAGAAAATTTTGGATATTTTTTTTTCATTGCTAAATGAAATGTGACTATTCTGGGGAAAAAATGGATAAGCACGCTATTCTGTTGGTAGTTTTTCCACCAAGGTCATGGGTGACAAAGCCTATTAGAAGTAACACATGTGGCGATATCTATGATATCTATGGAGATTCTTAATCATCCAAGGCATGGTTGTCCCAAAGATGGTTTAGGGGACAAAGGTCTACCGGACTTCTTGGTTTTTTTCCCTTGAAAACATTTCACTTTTCATTCAGGAAGTTTCTTCAGTTCTAACTGAATGGTGGGAATGGAAGGATTTATATTCTTGAGGTTTGAGGTTTATTTGATTTGTATACCGCCCTATCTCCCGAGGGACTCAGGGCGGTAAACAGCCATATAGCAAAACAATATGCATACAAAATTTAAAACAATTAAAATCCAATTAAATAGTTTGGCCTTAATATTTAAAACCCTAATAATTTAAAACAAGTTAAAATTACAAACTTACATAATTATTAAAAGAGGAGAAATTAGGCCAGGCCAGCGTGGTTAAATAAAAAGGTCTTAAGAGTGCGGCGGAAGGTGCGTAGGTCCAGGATCCTTCGTATCTCTGGAGGGAGCTCATTCCAGATGGTAGGTGCCCCCACAGAGAAGGCTCCTCCCCCTGGGGGTCACCAACCGACATTGTTTGGTTGACGGCACCCTGAGGAGACCCTCTCTGTGAGAGCGAACCGGCCGGTGGGAGGCTACTGGTGGCAACAGGCGGTCTTCTAAATAGCCAGGTCCTAAGCCAGGTCTTTGCAGTCATCTAATTGTTAGCACATTCTCTGAGAGCCATTGAGGCCACTTGGGGATTTATCTGTATCCTCAAGTCACCTGAATAGGAGTGCAAATGGGTGTGGAATGTTCTTGGGACAACCAGATATTGCACAGGTGATAGCAGTAAACGTTTGCCTATGGTTATCGGCTAATAATTGCTTAGCGCATTGTAAGCCGCCCTGAGTCTCCGGAGAAGGGCGGCATATAAATCAAAATAAAAAATAAATAAATAAACAAATTTTCAAAATAGAAAAATATTTAATTGTGCCTTTGTTTCCCATCATAAGGAGATTTTTTTACCAAATTGAGATTAGATCAACTTCAAACAAACATGCTTTGGGGTAGGTACAAGAGTATCCCTGTAAGCGAAAAAGTCTGTTTATGTGGCACGGGGGAAGTTGAAACAATATCCCATGTAATTTTTGACTGCCCCCTGTACTCAGATTAAGAGATCAATTAAGAGTGATCTAAGAAGCTTTTTATTAACTCTGTAGAGAAGAGGAAAGCAGGGGAAAAAATGGTGCCCCATGCTGGTTTAGGAGGAAATAGAGACATGGTTGTGCCTCCAAAATTGGCACACAAAAAAACCCAGATAATGTCTATGGGGTTGGTTGGCTTTGAAAGCTCGTTCCCAAATCCTTTGTATTATCTTGGAATTAACTATCTGGTTCAGTTAAAGTTTTCTCTGTTAGAATACTTGTTTGGTTGAGTTTAAATTTGAACCATCTTCTTCCCCTTTCATCCCCTTCCCTATGCATTTTTCTCTGGGTCATTTAAAAAAAAAATGCTAATTTCTGGGCTGCAGAATGAGAATTCATATTTTTTTCTGGCATGATTCCATTCTGCTGTAGTAATGAAAATTGTACCAGGTAACCCATAAAAAAATAATGTAATGGACTCTGGGATAATAAATTCTCATAAAGAAATGAGATTAAAATTTCCCTGGTGTGCTATAAATCTATATTGAATTACAGGTTTATTTTTCTTAGCTCCTTCTTTTTACGGAAGCCAAAGAAGATCTGTTTAACAGCTCTGCTTGCAATGAGAGGAACGTGGTCTCTTTCAAAAAGCAATATATATTTTTTTCTTGTTTACTCATGTTGTTCATTTGAACTGTATTTTGCACACACACACACAAATGCCTTCAGCACAGTGTGGAAACTACACAGTTGTTTATAACAAGTGATTGTTATATAACAAGTGATTGTTATACCGAAAAACTAATCACACTAGCTGATAATTACATTCTACTTAGGTTGCAACATAACATCAACAGCCCTTCTGATCAGAAGTAGGCAATTCCTTTCCTGCGTCTTCATGAATTTTCATTGGCTTCTTCTAGTAACAGAATAATAAGAGTTTGAAGGGACCTTGGAGATCTTCTAGTCCAATATGGTTGCAGCATTTTGGTCCAGTTGAAATATCTGGATACCTTTTTAAAGAAAAGCTCCCCATGAAGCATGTTGCAGCACTCTAATCCTAACGTATCAAAATCAAGGATTATAATTCTGTTTATATATATATTTATATGGATGTATGGCTGTGAAAGTTGGACCATCAAAAAGGCTGAGTGCCAAAGAATTGAGGCCTTTGAACTCTGGTGCTGGAGAAGACTCCTGCGAGTCCCTTGAACTGCAAGGTAATCAAACCGGTCAGTCCTAGAGGAGATCAACCCTGACTGCTCTTTAGAAGGCCAGGTCCTGAAGATGAAACTCAAATACTTTGGCCACCTAATGAGAAGGAAGGCCTCCCTGGAGAAGAGCCTAAGGCTGGGAATAATTGAGGGCAAAAGAAGAAGGGGACAGCAGAGAACAAGGTGGCTGGATGGAGTCACTGAAGCAGTCGGTGTGAGCTTAAATGGACTCCAGAGGATGGTAGAGGACAGGAAGGCCTGGAGGAACGTTGTCCATGGGGTCGCGATGGGTCGGACACGACTTCACAACTAACAGCAACAAATTCTGTTTAAAACAGATACTGTAAAATTGAGACAACCCCTTGAAAATCCAAGGAATTATCTTACTTAAAATCTAGTTTTAGTTTATGACTCATAATTAATTGGTCGAATGATCAGTTCAACTTGTTTCTTTCCGTGATGCGGTTCATAACTTTCAATTCTCTCTTCTAGGGCAAGAAAGGAGAAGTAGGTCTCGCCGGAGTTGATGGATTACCTGGACCACCTGTAAGTAGGACCAGTGTGATCTCTGTCCAAGGTGCTGAAAAAACCAAGCTTCTCATGTTTGTGTTGTGTAAGATCAAGAAGCTGTTTTCTAGTGTGGAAACTTGAATGTTAGCTTTTGTGCTGTTTTATTTACAGGGCTTGGTTTGCTTGCAAAGCCCTCCATGACCACATTTACAAAATGCATCTAGTTCTTGACCTCAGGGAAAATTCCCCTAAGCCATTTGTTTACACTTTGTCAAGGAATTGTGCAGCCGGTGTCCAAATGAAGTCATAGATGCTGACACGTACTTGTTGTTTTATTTATATCTTATATTTTACATCAATATATACAGCAAACTAGATAGTCAGGCAAATAGGAGCATCATGAGGTAAATCACAGAACATATGGAGGACACAGAAGAAAAAAGCGGAGGGAAAGGGAAACTCCCCCTCCACACCCACAGCAGCCAATCGCAGCACAGATTGCCTCACGGAGGAGCCAGAATTCTCCAATCAATCAACCGCAACTGTGTGTTATGGCTGACTGCACAATCCCACTGATCCAACTACTAAATTTAAATATTTTAACACACTCTGAATTGCTCTCTGAAGTGGAAATGATCTACACACAGAGGGCAGAGGGCCCCTTGTGTAAGTGATGCTTTAAAGAATATCAAAACACAAATTCCAGGCTTTGAGCATTTACTGTCTGAATTTTCTTGGAGAAGGCTCAAAACCTACAATATGTTATGTAGTGTGAACTACTTGAATGAATTATTCACTTTATTTATTTATTTTCTTTTAAATCGTGACTTCTTTTGTGATCACTCTGCATGAAGAGCCTGGAAATCCTTGCTCTTTGGACTTTTATTTTGTATTAGATTTTTATTCCATGTTAGTGACTGAAAAAAAGAACAAGAATGAGAAGCTGATGAAACATCCACCTTGACATTTTCTCATCACGGTTTGGAATGTTACACGAACCCAAACAACATAGAACGAATCTTGTAAAAGCTCTACCTTTTCCCATGTTAAGAGTAGATTGACCTTTTCTTAACTTGGTTTCTCTTTTAAGCTGGGTAGGCTTTTTTTTAATTACTATAAAACTTCTGGTAAATTGAGTTGCTTGCGGATAGAGCAGAAGGAATGTGGGGCGGGACATCAAATAGCAATATTTTTTTAAAAGGAGACTGGAACTAGGCAAGTAGTTCAAAGATATTTCTTAACAGAATAACAGAGTTGGAAGGGACCTCAGAGGTCTTCTAGTCCAACCTCATGCTCAAGCAGGTTCAAGCTGAGGCAGGTCTGGCAGAGACCCTATACCTGTGATGGCGAACCTATGGACGCATGCCACAGGTGGCACGTGGAGCCATATTGGTGGGCACGCGAGCTCAGCTCCGGTGTGCATGTGCATGCCAGCCAGCAGATTTTTGGGCCTTCTGGGCCCACTGGAAGTAGGAAAACAGTCTGTTTCCTGCCTCTGGAGGGCCTGGGGGATGAGGAAGGCTCATTTTTTGCTCTCCCCAGGCTCCAGAGCCTTTCTAGAAGCCTGGGGAGGGAGAAAATAGGCCTGCCGGTCCCACCAGAAGTTGGCAAATGGGCTGTTTCTGGCCTCTGGAGGGCCTCTGGGGCAGTGGGGAAGGCTGTTTCACCCTCCTCAGGCTCCTAGAAAGGCTCTGGACCCTGGGGAGGGCAAAAAATGAGCCTACCAGGCCCATCGTGCCATTGCGTGCCAAAGGCGGGGGAAGCGGGGGGTTCACATGCTCATATGTGTGGGGGGGTGAGGCACATAGAACTATGGGTGTGGGCTTGCGCACATGCAACCCCCCTCCCCACGCTCCCCACGCTTTTGGCACACTATGGCAAAAAGGTTAGCCATCACTGCCCTATACTTTCTTCTAGAACAAGAAGAGCACACATAGATTTGGGGAATATGAGAAATATTTCTATATACTAATCACTTCTTTCTTGTGAAAACAACAAATACAGAGTGAGCTGTGTCTTCAACAATTCACAGAAGAAGAATACTGTGTATTCACTTTATTTAGATCCCTTATCATTTCTCTGAAAAGGCAGATGTCACTCAAGTGCCATTCATCAGCAGGAAAAAAAAGGGCTTACATTGAATAAAGCAATGAAAACTAATTTTTTCAACCCTCCCAACAGTCAAACTGCCTTTCGGGCAAACTGCATTATAAAACTATAGCGGTAGGAAAACTAGTATTTGCTGAAATGCTCTATTTTGTACACAGAGAAGAGACATCCTACTTCTAGTGGGTAGCAAGTGGGTATCTCTACAAAAACTGAAAGTTACAAACAGTGCTGGTGATAAAAACATATCGATGGATTTCATGTCGTTTATCTATTCATTTATTCAATATCTATAGCAGCCTATCTCAGTCAATGACTCTGGGCCGCTTACAATTTAATGTATTTATCTTCTGTGTTCTTTGCAGGGTCCCTCAGGGCCTCCTGGACTTGCTGGTTCTCCTGGACTTGCTGGATCTCCAGTAAGGAAAAAAAATATTTTTTATATATATATAAAAACAGGAAAGTTAGCAATGTTAGATAGAACTCTTTACCTGAGATTCAGAGGTGACCTTTTGCAGGAGATCCTTCTCTCTGGTGGCACAATCTGCTTGGCCATGGTCAACACATGACCTAAAAGAGAAGTTAGATAAAGGAAGGCATGGAAACAAAATTCTTCCTATATTTATGTAAAAAAAAGAAAAAGAAAAGGCAGGGCTGGAAAGAGGAGAATGCAGATCTAAGTCAGGTCTAAATAATCTAAAGATAAGCATTATACCATAGTGACAGCCAATTTGGTATAATGGGTAAGGCTCCAAACTAGAAGACTGTGAATCCTAGTTCTGCCTTAGGCACAAAGCCTGCTGGGTGATCTTGGCCAGTCACTCTCTCTCAGCCCTAGGAAACAGGCAATAGCAATAGCACTTAGACTTATATACCACTTCATAGTGCCTTTACAGCCCTCTCTAAGCCGTTTACAGAGCCAGCCTATTGCCCCCAATAATCTGAGTCCTCATTTTACCCACCTCAGAAGGATGGAAGGCTGAGTCAACCTTGACCCTGGTGAGATTTGAACTGCCAAATTGCAGGCAGCCGGCAGTCAGCAGAAGTAGCCTGCAGTACTGCACTCTAACCACTGCGCCACCTCAGCTCTGACAAGACACTTCTGAAATCTTGCCCAAAAAACTGCAGGGACTTTTCCTGGCAGTCACCAAGACTTGAAACTGACTTGAAGGCACCCCCAAAACCAAGTAGAAGATAACCCAGAGTAGTTTTTGTTGTGATCTGGCTGAAAATGGGTAGCAGATAACACCAGGGAAACCTTGATATTATAATCTGTTTTATTGTGTTTTGTCTTGTCTTATCCTAGGGTCAACCAGGAGAAACTGGCAGAAATGGTGAAAGTGGGCCACCGGTGAGTTCATGTCATAGAATCTTCCATGTTAACACATATGCATTTGGGTGAATATACAGCTAAAATAAGCAAACAGCCTCTTCCAAGCTCAAGATAACCAATTATCTGATTTTATCTTTGTGTCGGCGTTCCAGAAACCCCCCCACTCCAAGTAAAAACTCTGACGCAAGCATTTTTCAAAGTTCTATTTACTAGAATAGATAAACTGGCACATTTGGGAAAACCTGAATCTGAGAGATCCAGGTTTTCCCTCAGTAAATCAAAACCCCCCAAACCATCCCCTCACTCCTCAGTCGATCACAGGCTCCAATCAACCGCTGTCCCATCTCGAGACAACACTCCGACCACTCCTTCTCCAGATGGAGGATCGCCCTGAACTTGACCGACAGGAAGAATGCTATTATGTCTAAGGACAAACCCTCTACTAAATCCCCCCCTCCTACTTTCCCACAGATGAGAAGGTGGCAGCATGGAAGTTTCCGGCTTAATAAGGCTTCCAAAGCTGACACAATTTTGAGTAGTTGGGAGAACTGGCAAATACCACCTCTGGCTGGCCACAGAGTGGGATGGGAATGGAGATTTTACAATATCCTTCCCCCAGGAGTGGGGCGGGAATGGGGATTTTGCAGTATCCTTCCCCCAGGAGTGGGGTGGGAATGGAGATTTTGCAGTATCCTTCCCCTGCCATGCCCACCAAGCCACGCCCCCCCAAGCCCCACCATGTCCACTAAGCCACACCCACAGAACCTGTAGTAATTTTTTTTAATTCCACCATTGTTCCATCTTCGTTGTACTCTTTGTAGAGTCTCAGCATTCTTTTATCCTGGTGACCCGAATTGGGCACAATATTCCAAGTGTGGTCTCAGCAGTGCAATACAAAGCAATATTATCACTTCTTGTGATCTTGATGCAATCCCTCTACTGATGCAACCTAGGATTGTATTAGACATTTTGGCAGCTGCCGCACACTGCTGGTTCATACTTAAGTGCTTGCCCAGTAATTACACCTAGCTCCCTCTCACAGTTACTATTATTGAGCCAGGTGCTGCCTATTCTGTATCTGTGCATTTACTTTTTCCTGCCTAAGTGCAGGAAAAGTGCAAGACCTTACTTTTTGCACTACTGAATTGCATCTTATTGGCTGGGGCTCAATTATTGAGTCTGTAAAGATTCCTCAGAGATTTCGGTCTTTCTTCCAATGTGTTAACAATTCCCCATTACTTGCTCTCATCTGGAAATCTGATACACTCCTTTCTATCCCCCCCATCTAGATCATTCATTTTGTTGCTTGTGTCATTACAACTTATATTGATATTGTTTCCTGATTGCTTATTTGTACCCTATGTTAAGTGTTGTACCTTATGATTCTTGATGAGTGTATCTTTTATGTTCACTGAGAGCATATGCACCAAGACAAATTCCTTGTGTGTCCAATCACACTTGTCCAATAAAGAATTCTATTCTATTCTAATAAAGAATTCCATAAAACCTTAACTGATAAACCTTATGAAGTTGTCGGAGTGTACTGGCCCTTAATTTTAAAAAGTCCACAAGATTGGGAATTACTGCCTTAATGAAATAAAAATATAGCCCTTGTGGCTTATTCAATAAAGCAAGGTGTAGCAACTTGTATATTAAGTCGATCATAAGTGCCTATAGTTTTTGCTGAACTTCAGTAACTGTTTTTAACTCTCTTCAAGTTTCCAACAAGCCTTGAGATCCTTTTCTTTGCCATTGCTGACATCTTGTGGCTATTTCCGAGATTGCTCGTTAGAATTGTTTTAAAAGGTGTTCATGACCATAGTTACTCATATAGCAAACCTGTTGAGCTCCTTGAGGTTTCTTCCAGGGGTGAAATCTAAAATTTGTTACTACTGGTTCTGTGGGCTAGCTTGGTGTGTGTGTGGGGGGGTGGGTGTTTAATGTGACTGGGTGGGCGTGGCCAACTTTTTGTTTTTTGTTTTAACTTTTCAAAGCATTTTTTCTAATGCTTTGAAAAGCCTCTGGCGATCAGGCAACTCAGCTGGGATCGTCAGAGACTTTTCAAAGCATTTTTTTTACCACCTCTTCGGCCAAGAGGTTGCAGAACAAAATGCTTTGAAAAGCCTCTGAGGATCCCAGCTGAGCCGCGCGATCATCAGAGGCTCTTTTTTTTTACTTTTAAAAGCATTTTTTGTCGGAAGAGGTTGTAGAAAAAATGCTTTTAAAAGTTTTTTCTAAAAAGCCTCTGATGATTGTGCGGCTCAGCTGGGCATGATGGGGGGGGGGCAGGGATTTTTGCTACCGGTTCTCCGAACCACCTGCCACCATCGCTACCAGATCAGGTGATACGGTCCGAACCGGGAGCATTTCACCCCTGGTTTCTTCCCTCAGATATGTTCTTAGTCTTGGTTCCGTTTCTCCAAACATGGGATAAATTTCTAGCGGTGCCTCGGCAAATCTCTGAAACAGAATCTTTCCCAACCATGGCCTTATGCATAGGTTGTCATCCTTCAAATGAGCTGCGTGCTTTTCAAATCGTTTTTCAGCCAATTTTGTGGAATGATGGAAGGCTTCACCATCATTTCCCATGTCATTTGAAACCTGTGCGGTGACACTATAGTAGAAATTAATAAATTATCCCAGATTGATTCAAATTGTCAGCTAGGTGCAAAAGTTTTTGTTCAAATCCTCCCTGTGATTCACTAAAAAGAATGCTCTCACGTGTGCAAAAATTTGTCAATTAACCAATCTATCCTAATTCACCTAATCTGATTTAAAGACAAACTTGACTGAACCATTTTTAAACCATATCCTGTATCAGAACTGAAGCTTTACAGAATAACAGACTGGGAAGGGACCTTGGAGATCTTCTAGTCCAACCCCCTGCTCAAGCAAGAGATTTTATACCATTCGGACAAATGACTATCCAATCTCTTTTTATAAACCTCCAGTTTCTGGATGCAAACTATTCCACTGATTAATTGTTCTAACCATCAGGAAATTACTCCCTTTTTTTTAAAATAATGCATAAAATCTCCCCCTCCCCTCCCTTTATAAAATAAAACCAGGGATATCAGAACCCAGAAATTAATGTTCATGGCTTGTTTTTCTTTTTCTTTTTTTTCGTTAGGGTTTACCTGGAAAATCTGGTCAAGATGGTTTACCTGGTCTTCCAGGCTCAAAAGTAAGTAAACATAGTGGCAAATCTTTCCTGATCTTATTGCTGGAAAGGCTTAAATTAACCATTCCATAGTCTGATAATTCCAAACAGTCATTAAGTTTCTCGCTTATTTATTATTGTTTATTGGTTCAATTTATATGCCGCCCTTCTCCGGGGACTCAGGGCGGCTTACAGTGCATTAAGCAATAGCCTTCATACTTTTGTATATACCTGCTTAGTAGGGCTTTTTGGGGCCCCCGAGCAGTGTTCTATTTTATACAAAGTCAGCTTATTGCCCCCACAATCCGGGTCCTCATTTTACCTACCTTGGAAAGATGGAAGGCTGAGTCAACCTTCAGCCTGGTGAGATTGGAACTTGCAGTAATTGCAGGCAGCTGGTGTTAGTTAACAGTACTTTAATCTGCTGCGCCACCAAGGCTCTTCTTTACTTAGCTTCTTTACTAAGTACTAAGATTCATGATGGATTTCTGCCTAAATTCAGTAGCTAGTGGTTGAAATGTGGTGGCTTATTGATTCCAAAATAAGCATATTGGAAAAGGAAAAAATAAATAAATCCAGAAGCCCTTATAGGTGCTTCAAATATCTGGAAGGTACTCTGCAGGACATCAAATACAGAGGTCTTGTGTAAATTGTTTGCCCAGATTGGTGTGTGCACCATTTCCTTGCACAAATAAAGTAACGTCCACATTTGCATGTGTAAAACATGTCAGCCCCTATTCTTCCACTCTTTTCTGTACTTGAATTTAATAAAGCAAAATTTATGTTTCCTCATTTACTTAGAAGGAAGAGCTAGAACTGATAAATGGAAATTGCAAGAAAGCCATTTTCAGTAAAACTCTGGGCATCCTCTATTTTTGGGGACCCCAGGCATTCTTCAAAACATTTAATTCTGTCCTTATTCAACAATTGTATTTCACATTGTCCTTTTTTTTTTTTTGGCTAATTTTCTTCCATGTGTTTTTTTTACAGGGAGAACAAGGGGAAAAGGGAGAAGTTGGTAAAACAGGCTCCAAGGTAGAAAAATAAAAGAAAATTAGTTTCTTATAAGATATGATAAATGTTGTAATTAGATAAATACTAGAGGTGGCTGCTGGGGTAGGAAAGAAGATCCCACATCTAATCCCTGGATTGATCTAATTCATATTAAACTTAATGGTTTTGCTGGAAGAAATATCTATCTGGTTCAGTTCCAAGCTGGGAGAAAAAGACTGGAAACATGGAGGCTGATTGGAAAGATGGTTTATGGATGAAGCAGAACTATATGGGTTTGTGGTTCTGGGCAGCTGACAAAATGGAGTTGAGAGTGTGGTTTTTTATATCTTCTCTGGGCTTTGCTCTTGAGCTTCCTGTTCCTGTGCAAGAACATGTATTCTATTGGCTATTGTCAGATTCCTATGGGATCATGTAGGAGTTATGTGGGGGTCATAGTTGGCTCTATAAGCAAAAGAGGAAATGCAAATCCTAGGTGTTTGTCTGAGCTCCCAGGTTTGGTTGAAGTTTGGACTGCTCTGAGATGGTGCAATGAAGGGGCTTGTGTTCTGAAAGGGTGTTGGGCAGTTCCTATTGTGGCTTAATGGCTTTGTCCTGTGTTGGATCTTCAGTGAGGGGCTAATCCTACCATTCTGCCTTTGTTCAGACTTTGGTGCAGGGAGTTTCAAAATATCCTGTCTTGAATGGATTACCCAAATCTGCATTTCTAAAAGGTGGCACCTCAGTTTCTGCTTGGGACTGGGAGACTGGGGCTGTTTCCTGCCTCTTAAAAAAAAACATGTTTCTCCATCTCTCCCTTTGGGGAAAATATAATATTCTGCCTTTTTAATATTTCCCAAGCTATTTCATTCTTCTGCAGGGGTGGGGGCTGCTGACTTTCTACAATGCCCACTTTGGGCCATATAAGCGTGAGTGAAACACTTTTTCTGGCCCAAGATTAGGAATTGATCTGATCAGGGAGACTTGATGGGTGCTTTTAATTTTATTTTTTTAAAAAAACTTTTTTTTTTTAGACACACATTTTGTTTTTTAATGTAAAGGGGAAGGCATTGATAGAGGCAGCAGAAAAGTATCCCTTCAGTGGCTTCCAAAAGGAAAAAATTCAACCATGAAGGTCTGGCAGCCAGGGCGCAAAAGTTCTGGAAAGAAATTTACAGTATCCAATTTTCTATGCCAATTATTTTCAGAAGTTTGATGTCAGTTTCTGTGAGGCTTTGCTTTAGTAAATAACTGCTGGCTGCCCATTTTCAAGGGTTGCTTCCTGAACCTGCCTTAGCTCTTAGTTTAGTGCATCCAAGGTTTGTAAAGCCAAATTGCAGTTAGCCAGTGTGCAATTCAGGCTATTAATATTGTTTAAATTGTGCACAATGAGCCATGTAATTTCTACTAATGAGATCACCAGTGCAACATATTTTGCCTTACTGGGCAACTGGGCAGTGTCATTTGTGAGTCACAATCAGGTTTTGGGGTTTGGAGATCTCTTTTCTGCTACCTCTTCAGGTTTTGTTTTGTTTTTTAATCTTATTTATATGCCGCCCTTCTCCGGAAACTCAGGGCGGCTTACAATGCATTAAGCAATAGCCTTCATACTTTTGTATATTTTTATACAAAGTCAGCTTATTGCCCCCACAATCTGGGTCCTCATTTTACCCACCTTAGAAAGGATGGAAGGCTGAGTCAACCTTGAGCCTGGTGAGAATTGAACTCGCAGTAATTGCAGGCAGCTGGATGTTAAATGCTGCCTTAATAGGAGGCATTAGCCTCCTACGCCACTCAGGTTCCTCAGTGAGGAAATTGCCTGAGAGGCATGCCCCCTCCCCCATGGAATTGGCAGAGAGGTATGACTGCTTGGGTCTTAGTACCACAGAGGAAAAACCAGCCTAGGAGAAGCTTTGTGTGGAGGTAGGTGAAGGGGATAGCCTCATTCTGATTCTGAGTGGGGTGTATGCATGTGCACAGTTACTTCTACAAGACAACAATACAAACATCCTGGACCAATTTCCCTCCCACCAGATAGAAGTCCAAGGTGTTCCGAACTTGCTGTGCCAACCATTCCCTAATGTCATCCCTCCTTGAATCCGTTTAACTGATTACAAGATAAATTACAACTGATTACAACATATCGGCCAAACAGTGTCGACTGGTGGCCCCCAGGGGGAGAGCCTTCTCTGTGGGGACACCTGCTATCTGGAATGAGCTCCCCCCGGAGATACGGAGGATCCCAGATTTACGCACCTTCCGCCGTGCCCTCAAGACCATTTTATTCCAACAGGCTGGCCTGGCCTAACCTCCCTTTTTTAATTGTAAATTTTAAATTTGTTTAAAACTTTAAGGGTGTTTTAATTTGTTCCGGGCCATATTTATTTAATGGGTTTTTATATTGTCTTTTAAATTTTGTAGTCTATGTGTTTTATCTCTTTGGCTGTTCACCACCCTGAGTCCTTCAGGAGTAGGGCGGTATATAAATCTAAATAAATAAATAAATAAATAAATAAATAAATAAGGCAAGAAAGAAAACCTTACAATGAATTTCTGCCCTTCCCCCATAGTCTTTCCAGCTGTCTTCTGGGGATTGAAAGAGTCTTTAGTCTTCACTGGTCCATCTCAGGGTCCTCTCTTTCATGTCTGCTGGGTGGCATTAGGCTTGGCTTGGTGGTAAGACTGGTCAGTCAGGCTTGGGAAGATCTGCTCCATTCTGGTTGCTGTGATGACTTTTTTGGTAAATGACTGGATCCAAACCCAACTCCCTGGCTCAAATGGATGGAGGTTCTCTTCTGGAGGCAGTATCTGGGTCAGTGTGATCTTCTTCCAAAGGTTTCAGAGTTGTCTGTGCAGGGCTGAAAGATATGAGAACAGGGCCTCCTCCCCGCTTTGTGGGTGTCTCTCCCAGAAAAGGCATTGTTGGAGGATAAGTGATGGAGAGGTGGAGTGGGGGTGGATAGATAGCTTGCAGGCAGAGTTTGGAAAAAATATTAACATTGCAGATGTTAAGTAGACAGATAAAACCACTTAAATACATACAGTAAATGCAAGAATGATTTTTCCCCCTGTAAATGAATTTAAAACATTCCCTCATAACCTTGGACTGTTCTTAAAGGTACAGAGAGGGAAGGAAAAAAATTTGAACACAATTCTCTTCACCCTGTTCTGCTGGCCAGGCAAACCCAGGGTAAAGGTATTTTTTTTTTCTTTTCATTGCTTTAACTTTTTTTCTTAACAATTTAAAATTCTTGTTTTAAATTGTTAGGAATTGCAAATCCTAGGTGTTTGTCTGAGCTCCCAGGTTTGGTTGAAGTTTGGACTGCTCTGAGATGGTGCAATGAAGGGGCTTGTGTTCTGAAAGGGTGTTGGGCAATTCCTATTGTGGCTTAATGGCTTTGTCTTATCTTGGATCCTGAGTGAGGGGCTAATCCTACCATTCTGCCTTTGTTCAGATTTTGCTGCAGTGACTTTCAAAATATCCTGTCTTCAATGGATTACCCAAATATGCATTTCTAAAAGGTGGCTCCTCAGTTTCTGCTTGGGGCTGGGAGACTGGGGCTGTTTTCTGCCTCTAAAAAAAACATGTTTCTCCATTTCTCCCTTTGGGAAAATATAATATTCTGCCTTTATAATATTTCCCAAACTATTTCATTCTTCCGGGCGGAGTCTGCTGACTTTCTACAGTTTTATGTTTATGTTTTTATTGTATTGTAAGTCACCCAGAAAATAAACATTTTCAAGCAGACAAGAATGACTTAAATAACTACCAAGAACATTTAATGACATATGTTTAATATAATACATCTTTCTATGTGCTTCATAAATACACGCATCGTGTTCTTCACAAATCCTTGTTTGAAAGAGATTCAAATGTCTGCAATAGGTTCTTCCTTCACCAGAGGGGAGAAAAATAAGTAAAAAAAAAAAGTGGTTTCTTGTTCATACTTGAGTTTTGGAGATTGATATGTAAAAGTTTAGAAAATAAAACAAAAACCTTGGAAAACAAATTATTTTGCTATTTTTCAGGGTGAATCAGGCCCCCCAGGACCATCTGGCATAGTCGGGGAAAGGGTAAGTATTGTTCATGCCAAAGTAGTCTAAGTCTATAAGGGTAATTTGTTATTTGTTAGATTTATAATGACCTTGCTTCTGAACGCTCAAGGCAGCTTACATGGAAATCTTCCTTTATCAGGGGTGGGCTGCTGGGGGTTCGCATGGGGTTTGGGAGAACCTCTAGTTAAGATTATGTGCAGGTCAGAGAACCCCCAAATCTCACTCTTGGCTGCCCCTCCACCTCACCCCACCCATCCCAGGAGTCCCCACGCGGCCCGTTTTGGATGCAGGTAAGTGCAGGGCGCACATGGAGGCTCGGGGAGAGCCAAAAACGGGCCTACCGGAGGTTCGGGAAGGCCAGAAAGGGGGCCTTTCATTTCTGGCCTCCAAAGAGCATCTGGAGCCTGGGGAGGCCATTTTCGCCCTCCTGGAGCCTCCAGAGCCCGGGGAGAGCAAAAACACCATCCCCACCGTGGTGCAGGAGGCCAAGTAGGCCATGCCCATTATAGCCACGCCCACCCAGCAACTGGGCAGAGAACCCTTTGCTAAATTTTTTGAAGCCCACCTTTGCCCTTTATTATATAATCACAATAACGCTCTATGGAAAAAGTTGAACTGACAGTGAGTGAGTGGCTCAAGTTTCTCCTTGAAATTGCTATGTGGACAACCTGGATTTTCCTTGTCTTAGTCCTATAAATGTAACCACTATTCCTCACTTATGCTGTTTCTAAGTGGTCATTTAATTGAAGCAAAAATCCTTCCCAAAACAACCAGCAGGTCAACAGTGTATCTACAGCAGTGTTGGCAGCCATCTCAATTGGAAAGATTAAGAGGATACATGCATAGGGCCTCAAAAGCATATTTGTGTGACCCATATTGGATGCTAAAAATGAAATGAAACCTTGGCAGAAGTTATCTAGTAGGCTGGGTAAATCATGGCAGAACCACAATGATTTGAGTTGTGTGTAGAACGTGTGACCACACACACACACACACGTTTGTCAAATCGCTGAATCAATTTCAGGGGCACCCAATCTGATTCGCTGCATTTAATGCACAGAGTAATAAAGCTCCTGAATGGTTACATTTGGGGTGTGTGTGATCAGACTGAAATTTCAAATCAGTTGCATTTTCTACAACTCTAAGAATATTATATTCTCTTTTAGGGTGAAGCTGGACTTCCAGGCTCACCTGGTTTGCCTGGTCCACGAGGAGAAAAGGGAAACCAGGTATGCAACTCAGGATGTCTATCCGTTTTGCTTTGATCCATAAAAGGAATGGAAACTTCTACTTGAAGAACAGTTGGTGTCTGTCAACCTTCTAGACCAGGGGTTGGCAATTAATTTTCACAAGGGGCCACGTCGGAAACTGGGACTGTTGTGGAGGGCCTCCACCACTGACCCACCCACTGCTGCCCCACAGTCCTGCTGTCCCACTCCCCACCCCTCACCTCTCCCCAGAGAGGACATTTGAAGTGCCAGATGTGGCCTGAGGGCTGTAAAATGCCTAGATCTGTTCTAGACTTTTCCACGAAGAAGTGATCTCTCTCTCGTTAACCTCTGTTTTACTGCAAATTATTGTTTTTTATATGTTCTTTTTTTAACCCTGTGTTTGAGAGACACATCATATATACCGCTTCACAGTTCTTTACAGCCCTCTCTAAGCGGTTTACAGAGTCAACATATTGCCCCCAACAATCTGGCTCCTCATTTTAACAACCTTGGAAGGATGGAAGGCTGAGTTAATGTTGAGCCAGTGAGAATCGAACTGCCAAATTGCAGGCAGCCATCAGTTAGCAAAAGTAGCCTGCAGTACTGCATTCTAATCATTGCGCCAACTCGGCTCTTTGATGGTGGTTGTCATCTTCAAACCTTTCATGCTTTAGGCTCTGGGGATCTACAGGGCTTTTTTTTTCCTGCCCACCCAACTTGGTGAGGAAGACTGAGTTCACTTTCTTAAAGAATATCATCTGTGTGCAGCAGCTGCCAAAAAAGCCAACACAGTTCTAGGCTGCATAAACAGAGGGAGAGAATCAAGATCACATGAAGTGTTAGTACCACTTTATAGGGCCTTGGTAAGGCCATACTTGGAATACTGCATCCAATTTTGGTTGCCACGATGTAAAAAACTTGTGGAAACTCTAGAAAGAGTGCAGAGAAGAGCAACCAATATGATTAGGGGACTGGAGGCTAAAACATATGAAGAACGGTTGCAGGAACTGGGTATATCTAGTTTAATGAAAAGAAGGACTAGGGGAGATATGATAGCAGTGTTCTGATATCTCAGGGGTTGCTACAAAGAAGAGGGAGTCAAGCTATTCTTCAAAACACCTGAGGGTAGAACAAGAATCAATGGGTAGAAACTAATCAAGGAGGGAAGCAATTTAGAACTAAGGAGAAATTTCCTTACAGATAGAACAATTAATAAGTGGAACAAATTGCCTGCAGAAGTTGTGAATGCTCCAACACTGGAAGTTTTTAAGAAGATGTTGGATAACCATTTGTCTGAAGTGGTGTAGGGTTTCCTGCCTGGGCAGGGGATTGGACTAGAAGACCTCCACGGTCCCTTCCAACTCTGTTATTATATTATATTTACTGAACTTTTTTTGTTTGCTGTGCTCTGTCCCTGGAACAGCACTGTCCCAGAGATTTCACATGAATTGGAATTTAGAATGGCAGTGAAAATCTTGTTAATTCAGCTTGCTTTGGGTGGCAAAGGGAATGATTTGAGAAGGATTCCTCCACTATAGAGGCACAACGGTTAGGATAGAGTACAGTACTGCAGGCAGACTCTGTCCACAGCCTGAAGTTTGTAGCTCAAGGTTGACTCGACCTTCCATCCTTCTGAAGTTGGAAAAATGAAGACGCAGATTGTTAGGGGCAATATGCAAATAATGCTGACATTGTAAACTGCCCAGAGAGTGCTGTAAAGTACTATGGATGGTATTTAAGTCTAAGTGCTATTGCCATTATTCTAGGAATATACAGTATGTGGATTTTAGCATAGGGCAATTTCATTATGCAATATTATTTCTTACTTGGTGATTTTTTAAAATATATATATTCTTTTTTTTTTGCATGGTAGGACTATAGGGTGTGATAATAATTAATAGATGTGATAATTAAATATATATTAAATAAAATCAAATATAAATTTATTTATTTAGTTATAAAAAAAATTATATTGCTCCCTACTCACACATGGTGACTCATATCTTATACCTAGATATATAACCTCATACCTAGATATATGACTCATACCTAGATATAAAACCATATAAAAATAATAAATAATGAATTAGTAAAATAATAACCCCCATCCCCACCCCTCCCCAGTGACAACACACATTTACACAAACCATTTAATGCGCTTCATCCCGCTCTGGGTTTCCCAGGCCCACTGACAGAAATTGCAAAAGATTATTGGGAAATAACTAATTATGGACCAATGTTTGTTATTTTGCTTTTCATTACTGCCTTGAAATAATTAACTTTTGTCTTGGGGCAATGCCATTCTTCAAAGACCTTGTCAGAGTCCCTCGTGATATCTTGAGAAGGTCTGAGAAGCACAGCACCATTTACCTCAGCAATGGAAAATTGCTGAGGTAAATTACAACCTTCAAACCTCCTTCTTGTGGACTGTGTTGTGATACCAACTTTTAAAAACCACAGAAGAGCCAAATCACCCTGAATTTCTTCAAACTTAATGCTCCTAACCTGTCCAACCTTTAAATCAACTCTAGAAATTCTAACCCTGATAATAGAATAGAATAGAATAGAATAGAATAGAATAGAATAGAATAGAATAGAATAGAATAGAATAGAATTCTTTATTTGATAATTGTGATTGGACACACAAGGAATTTGTCTTGGTGCATATGCTCTCAGTGTACATAAAAGATACGTTCATCAAGAATCATAAGGTACACTTAATGATAGTCATAGGGTACAAATAAGCAATCAGGAAACAATATCAATATCAATATGACTGATGACTTCTAAGGCATCACCATCAGACATGAGTGGACTTCAGCTACTGCCCGAAGTAAAATAAAAAGTGTAATCTATATAACTGTGCAAAGATACATCCTCTCCTGATTAATCAACTTTCTTTCCCATTTCAAAATCCAGAAATTCCAGCCCAGCAAAATTATTGTTCCCTTCGAACAAGTAAAGGAAGTCATGCTTTTTAACAAGACTTTGAATCTTTTAGAAGCTCCCTTGGTCCTTTTTTGTCCTCAAATGAACTTGTGCAATAGATTATTGTTGAAAGCAGAAATTGCAGCAAACAATATTTTAGATCTATTTTTGCCACCAAGGATCATCATACGAGCTCTTGGGTTATTTGTGTTTACAGGGTGACAAAGGAAGAGCTGGGCTCACTGGCTTCAAAGGTGACAGAGGAGAAAAGGTAAGTTACCAGATAACTGATGAAATTCCATGGTTTCTATGCACATTGATAAATTCATTTGTTGTGTAAGTGACATCATTGTTTGGGTATGACCTACACCGATCTTATATGCTTATAGGATTATTATCTGCATTGAACACAGTGGGTAGTCAATAAATCAGCCATTCCCAAATTTCTGTTGAACATTCAATGATTGGCTATTAGAACTGTCAATCAAAGCAAGATAAGGAAGAGTATTTTCTCCCATTCAATTTCAGATTAATAAAATTAATCTGATTAAAAATTAAGGATTTTTGTATGGATTTCATGGGTTCTTACTTGCAAACCACATAGAGATAATGAGATGGGCAGTGTACAAATTTGGAAAAGAAAGAAAGAAAAAGAGAAAGAGAGAGAGAGAGAGAGAAAGAGAAAGAAAAGGGAGGGAGGGAGGGAGGGAAGGAAAGAAAGAAGGAAGGAAGGAAGGAAGGAAGGAAGGAAGGAAGGAAGGAAGGAA
>WNWU01000116.1:718039-746838 GCA_012654045.1 Ptyas mucosa | reverse complement strand
AAGGAAGGAAGGAAGGAAGGAAGGAAGGAAGGAAGGAAGGAAGGAAGGAAGGAAGGAAATACCTATACATACAGACACACATAGTATTGTACAAATGTTTGGATTTCTGTATATATAAAATGAAACATATTTCCTTCTGAAAAGGGATCCCTGATTATTTCAGTTACATCTTAATTTTGAAGCAGGAAAAATCAGAAAAAAGGAGGCTATCCAACAGAGCATGGAAGGTGTCAATCAACAAAAGCAAAACGATCAAGCATCCAGCTGAGTCAAGTGTATTGCTCTCTGGAGCTCATACATCCTTGAAGTGGAAATAATAATAACAATCAGAGCATAGGAGAAACAGAAAAAAGATTGAGTGGTTTAGACAAAGGAGACATATCTCTTTTTCTACTTCTACTAATAATAATAGTGAAAGGCTTATTGTGGCTTCAATCAGTCCTTGCCTGCCTTCAGAACTTGGGAATGTTCCTTATGATCTGTCCCAGAGATAATCTTGGAATGTGAAGAGCTGAATGTGGGAATGGTGCCCACAAGACACGGGGTCAAAATTCAAGAGGGTTGTCACATGTAAAATACAAGACTCCCATTGTGCAGTTGCGACTTCCGCCTTTTGAACTCCTCCATGGAGGCTTCCCATTTGCATTCTTGAGTTACTGTTACGGTCTGTCCATGGGAGACAGGAGGAGGAAGAACTGCCACCGGGGCAATAGAGAGATAAGAGACTTCTCAGCTAACAAAAGGAACTGGATCATGGAAAGCATCCTAGAAGGGACCCTCCCTAGTTCCCTAGAAAGCAAAGGTGGGGGCGGGAGCAATGTGCTTTCACACTTGCAAGATTCTGTTAATGTGTTATGGCCAGTCAGCGACCTGTGCAGGTAGTAGCTGATTCCGACAGCGAGGAGGCTGGTGTGGTGCTGCGCCAGCAGCCTGTGCACCTGGCACTCGAGTCAGACAATGAGGAGACTGGAGAAGATGTGGAGCCAGAGGTGGGGATTCAGCCAGGGCCTTCAGAACCTCCAGAAGCTCCTTTAAGTGAAGAGGAAGAAGAGGAGGAGCTTCTTCTCGATGCATGGGTATGCAGAGCTGCCAAAAGGCAGGAGTGGTTCCTCAGGAGGAGGTCTCCTCGAGAGTAAGGCTTGGGGCTAATTGGCCACTCCCTTAGCCTATTTAAGGACGGACGACGACTGAGGCAATTTGCAGGGAACAACTTCGTTCACTCTCCTTCGCGTCCTGATCTTAGTTCTCTGCAAATTGCTTCTGGACTTTCTGCCAACCATAGTAAGATTATGATTATTTACTCTTTGGATTCGTGTAGGCTGTTAAGAAAGTTAATTAACAGCCTTTGTTTGAAAATGGCTGATTTAATTTAGTAAACTAAGGTTTGTACAGACTTTGTGTGTGCTGCGTTCTTTGGGGTCCGTAGCTGGGGCAGAACATAATGTAACTTTACAATAAAGTTAGTACTAGTACTTATAGACTACCTTGAAAGCTGTCTTGGAGCCATCTAAAACTGAAATCATGACCTAGGTCCATGATGGCGAACCTATGGCACGTGTGCCAGAGGTGGCACGCAGCGCCCTCTCTGTGGGCACGCGAGCCGTTGCCCCAGTTCAGCTCCATCACACATGCACGCACGCCTCCCACCGGCCAGCTGGTCTTTGGGTCTCTGCCATGCAGGGGCTGGGGCATATGCGGGGGTCCCACATGCGCATGTGGGGGGCGCATGTGGGGGCGTATGTGAGGGTATGTGCAGATGCTCAGGGGGCACATGCATGGGGGCGTGCACGCATTGCATTTTTGGGGATTTGGTTGCTTCGGGCACTCAATCCGGAAAAGGTTAGCCGTCATTGACCTAGGCCCGTGATGGCGAACCTATGGCACGGGTGCCACAGGTGGCACGCGGAGCCATATCGGTGGGCACACGAGCTCAGCTCTGGCACGCATGCGTGCGCCAGCCAGCTGATTTTCAGGCCTTCCGGGCCCACCAGAAGTCAGGAAACACATTGTTTCCAGCCTCCAGAGGGCCTCTGGGAGGGGGAGAATGCCGGTTTTGCCCTCCCCAGGCTCCTAGAAAGGCTCTGGAGCCTGGGGAGAGCAAAAAACGGGCCTACCGGGCCCACCATACCATCATGTGCCAAAAACGGGGGAGCACGGGAGGGGAGAGGCGCATAGAATTATGGTTGTGGGCACGCATGCATGTGACCCCACTGCGCTCCCCCCGCTTTTGGCACACAATGGCAAAAAGGTTAGCCATCACTGACCTAGGCTGATGTCAGCCAGGTCAAGAAAGGGGATGAGTTGGAAGAAGTGCTTTAAGGTAGTGATCACCAACATATATATATATATATATATATATATATATATATATATATATATAATTTTTTTAGACTTCTATACCGCTTCATAGTGCTTTACAGCCCTCTCTAAGCGGTTTACAAAGTTAGCTACAAAGTTAGCATATTGCATATTAGCATATTGCATTAGCATTAGAATATTGCCCCCAACAATCTGGGTCCTCATTTTACCCACCTCGGAAGGATGGAAGGCTGAGTCAACCTTGAGCTGGTGAGATTTGATCCGCTGATCTGCTGAACTAGCAGTCAGCTGAAGTAGCTGCAGTACTGCACTCTAATCACTGCGCCACCTCGGCTCTTTTATTGCACTAAATACTATTTATCTTTTTAAAAAATTCATATTAGTGGTCCGCAGGATTTAAAATTATGAATTTAGTGGTCCCTAAGATCCGAAAGGTTGGTGACCCCAGCTTTAAGGTACAATTAAATAAATCTTGAAAGCTTAACTACAGTAGGTTTATCTCTGTCCCACCATATACTGCACAGAATTAAAGTGGGATTATTTTGGGCTTCTTTATCACACTTTGCTCTTTCTCAAATTGAGTAGTCTTCTCTTTATTTATTTATTTTTTAAATTATTTTTATTATAATGCAATATGACAAACACATAAGTAGTCTTCTCTTTAAGTCCCCCCTTCCCTTAGTGGATCATTTCTCCCTTCCCTAATCTCCAAGTTCAGCTCCACATTTTTTTTTCATCTGATCTCTAAACCAACACTCTTGAGTGCTGATACAACTTGATCAGTGTCACTTTGGGGGAGGTTAAAAGGAATAAGATTTAGGTGAAGTTCATGATATTAGCAGAAAGGCACCTTACCGTATTTTTTGCCCAGCACTGCTCTAAATAAAACTTCCTATTCGCTATACGCTCAAGATTAGCGAAGATGTATCCGAATTTAAACCCAACCTGCTGGAAATGCAAACAGGCACAGAGCACATTTTTTCATGTCTGGTGGCTTTGCCCAAAAATTAGGAAATACTAGGAAAAAATAAAAACATGGCTAACAGAAATAACAACAGAGGAAATAGAGTTTAAACCAGAAAATTTTCTATTAGGCATGATCAAAGAAAACTATAGGAAAGAATTAAAATATTTAATATTATGGCAGCTGCCATAATATAATTATGGCAGCTAGATTGGCATTAGCTCAATATTGGAAAACGGATCAATTGCCAACAGATCAACTAATAATCCAAAAAAATTACAATTGTGCTTGAAATGGATAAATTAACATTTGAGTTAAAAGGTAAGGTAGACTCAAAATACTACACGGCATGAAATAGATGGTACGATTGGATAAATCAAAAGAAAGGAGAGTAAATGTAAAATTAGGTAAGACAACAAAATTAACAAACAGGTACCTTCAACAAGATAAAAGATGTGATAAAGTGACAAAGTCACTTTCTATATTTTGTTTTTTGTTTTTCTTTTTTCTTTTCTTTTCTTCTTTTTCTTTTTAGTTTAGTTTAGTTTTCTTTTTCTATCTTTTGCTGTGAGTAAGTAATGTTGTTCGGATTAATATAAATGTATTCTGTATATATTGTATTTTATCTTTTTAAGTTTAATAAAGTTTGTTTTTAAAATTTTAAAAAAATAAAACTTCCTATTCAAGGAGAAATCATTGTCAAAAAACATATTTCTTTTATCATGCCTATTTTAATTGCATACCATCAATTTAATGAATACTTATGGAATGTACTGTAGCAACATAAATATGTGATGAATATTTGTTAGATTTATAGCAGGTCGTCTCCTTATTGGAAGATGGATTTGTATACCATAGTTTACATTTATTAAATTCAGATATGAAACTGAGTCACCATTTCTTCTTTTAATCCTTCCTTCCTTCCTTCCTTCCTTCCTTCCTTCCTTCCTCTCTACCTCCCTACTTCCCTACTCCCTAAATTTCTCTCTCTCTTTTTCCTTCCTAGGGTGAAATTGGTGCTCCTGGGCTCCCAGGTCAACCTGGAAAAGTAAGTAGAACAGCAATTAAAAAGCTATAAGGAGATCTAGTTAATCTTGGCTAATTTCAATAAACTAAGCAGGATTAGATCCCATTATTTGCTGGGGTAATCCCACCACTATAGACTGTAGACCCCTGATGGCAAATCTATGGCACGTGTGCCCCAGGTGGCATGCTTAGCCATATCAGTGGGCACATGAGTCCCACTGGAAGTTGGCAAACGGGCCATTTTTGCCCTCCCCAGACTCCTAGAGAGGCTCCGGAGGCTGAGGACAGCAAACAACGGGCATTCCGGTCCCACCGGAAGTTGGCAAATGGGCCGTTTCTGGCCTCTGAGGTGGATGGGGAAGGCTGTTTTCACCCTCCCTAGACTCCTAGAAAGGCTCTGGAGCCAGGTGAGAGAGGAAAATGGGTCTACCAGGCCATCATGTGCCAGGAGCGGAGGAAGCATGGGGGGGTCATGTAGGCATGCGTGGGGGCAGGGCGCATAGAATTATGGGTGAGGGCACACGTGACCCCACCCCCGCCCCCCCTCCTGGCACGCGATGGCAAAAAGGTTAGTCATCACTGCTGTAGACCATGTCTATCTGTACTATATGTTCAGTATGACCTGAAGTCATTCCATCACCTTCCATGAAATCACAGCAAGTACAACTGTCTTTCCTTGAAGAAAAACTGTAAGGATTATAAATGGAATGAGGACACAAAGCGGGAAGATTTTTTACAATGCAAGAATTGTAGAACGATGTGAAATATAACATATAAGATGTATGATTATTGGATAGATTCAGGAGGTGGAAATGAATGTCATAAATAAAAATTAACTCCAATCTTAGAATACTTTGAATGACAATGAGGGAAAAAATAGTCATATTCAAATAAATGATTAATGAGGATAACAATATATAGATACATATTAGGGCGATGATATGAGAATCTAGGTAAACTGTAAACTGTAAGCTATGAATTTGGTGAATGATGCATAAAAGACTTATTATTTTATTTATTTATTTTATTTTATTAGATTTATATACTGCCCTTCTCCCCGAGGGGACTCAGGGCGGTGAACAGCCATAAATAAAAAAACATATATACAAAATTTAAAAGCCAAATAAAACCGAATTAAACATTGGCCCCAGTATTTAAAATCCCAAATTTAAAATATTAAAACCCCAAATTAAAATATTTACAATTTAAAATTTCTAAATTATTTTACAAAAGAAGGGGAAAAGGGAAGAACTTGTAACCAACCGACACGCTGTTTGCAATTGAAGATGGTTTTATGTATGTTTGTTTAAAATTTTTTAAAAAAACCCTTTTTTTTCAAACAACGACAACAACAACAACATATACTCCTACAAAATGTTGGCTTTGGGAAGCATAACTTCACAATGTGTAGCCCTCCAGGGAGATGTTCACAATTCTTGTTGCCCATCAATAGTAAATAATGCTGAGCATTGGAAGTCAACACCTTTGGAGACCCACACTCAGAGCATCGGTATAATGAGTTTCCATTGCCTTTGAGATATGTTATATTTTTGAACTATTTTGAAGTAATAATAATAAAAAGGAAAATTACCACATATTTATCACCGTAGTGCAATCAACATTAAGTGGCTGCTGTAATTATTTTATAAAGCTGATACTGAAATCTCTTATTTCCATTGTTTGCACTCTAGACTACCCTATTTACACCAAGGCCTAGTATTCCTGTAAGTAATTTTTAATTCTTTGACGTTCTATGGTTATGCTTATATTTAACATACCTACACAGACAAACAATATTAAACATTAAACAATGGAATTTCATATGCATGTAATTCAGTGGTGGAATTCAATTTTTTTTACTACCGGTTCTGTGGGCGAGGCAGGGGAAGGATTCTGCAAAATCTCCATTCCCACCCTACTCCAGGTGAAGGATACTGCAAAATCCCCATTCCCTCCCCACTCTGGGGCCAGCCAGAGGTGATATTTGCCGGTTCTCCGAACTACTCAAAATTTCCACTACCGGTTATCCAGAACCTGTTAGAACCTGCTAAATAGCACCCCTTTGCAAAAAGACATACATAAAGGACAGAAGCTGATGAGAATCATGCAGTTCCTATTTAAAATGGGAAGAAAGATCCTACAAATATCCATGGAAGCCAAGAACTCATAGGAATCTGGGATCTTACAACATCAGACCTTCAATTGGATAAAATGAACCTCTGGAATGGCCAGAGATGGTATGAATGTCCACCTAACTTGGACATCAGAATAAAATCTCCAGGTTCCATCTGTGCTTTAGCTCCATCAGCAAGATTTCACATTGCCCATGACAGATCAGAACTGAAATCCAAAGCTTGAGTGACATTTCCTCTCTGCAATTTTAGGTCATTTGCTGAAAGCAAGTTGACTTACAAAAAAGGATTAACTCTGTTGATACATCATCGTTGTCTATACGACGATATAGGAAAAGAAATTTTTGTCTAGGTTAGCAAATCCAGTTATTTCTTGATCCCTCTCTATTTTAACAGGTGGAATAGCCATACTTTTTCCAATCTTCTTTCCAACCTGTCAAAAAAGATTCCAAAACAAGCGAAGAACAACAATTGAAGGCAGGGAATATCAGGCTGCTTCCCAAGATTAACTTCCTGTCTTAGTTTCCACAACAATAAGAGCTTCCTTTTATCTTTACTTAGTACAATCCTTCTTCTTAATCTAATTATTACAAAATATTGTACTTTAGGTAACCTTGCGGTTAAAGAAAGGATTATAAGCTTGCAAAAGTGTTGTTCATATTTTCCCAGGTGAGCAATCAGAAAAACGGTTAGCAAATTAAAGACAGTTCAGATAGTTTGCCTGAATTTAGACTCACATTTCCCTGTCATGTTGCTCTAGATCAGTAGAGGGCAGCAGATGTTCTTCATAAAAAATAGTCTCTTCAAAATCTCTCTTAAAGTTTATCTTGTTTATTATCTGTATTGGTTTATGACCGCAATAAATTAAAAATTAATTGAATTGATGCAGTCATGTTACAGGTAGTCCTCAACTTATAAACACATTTGAGCCCAAAATTTATATTGCTAAGTGAGACTTTTGTGAAGTGAGCTTTGCCCCATTTACAAACCTTTCTTGCCACCGTTGTTAAATGAATCACTCCAGTTGTTAAGTTAGTAATATAGTTGTTAAGTGAATCTGGCTTCCCCCTTGACTTTGCTTGTCAGAAGGTCGCAAAATGGGATTGCAACAGGGGTGAAATGCTCCTGGTTCGGACCGGATCGTCCGATCCGGTAGCGATGGAGGCGGGTGGTTCGGAGAACCAGTAGCAAAAATCCCTCTCCCCCCCCCCCATGCCCAGCTGAGCTGCACAATTGTCAGAAGCTTTTTTTTTTTTTTACTTTTAAAAGCATTTTTTCTACAACCCCTTCGGCCAAAAAATGCTTTTAAAAGTAAAAAAAAAAAGCCTCTGATGATTGCACGGCTCAGCTGGAATCTTCAAAGGCTTTTAAAAGAAAAAAACCCTTTTTTTCTTTTAAATGCCTCTGACGATCCCAGCTGAGTTGCCTGATCGGCAGAGGTTTTTTGGGATCGTCAGAGCCTTTTGAAAGCATTTTTTAACAATCTCTTCACTGGTGGTTTAAATGGTTTAAAAGTAAAAAAAAATGGCCATCCAAATATAATGGTCGTAAAAATGAAAACTGATCATAAGTCACTTTTTTCAGTGTTGTTGTAACTTTCTACTTTACTTAGATATTTAGATTTAGCAAAACCCTTTAAAACAATAGAATAAGTATTCCCTGTTCATCCACCCTTCTTTCTGAGAGGTAGATTTCTGCTGCAGCATTTTTTTTTCCTCTGTAGAATTGTGTTTTGTAGTATTTTTCCATGAGAAAAAAAATGTACAATATTCGTGGACTTTTGGGGGATTAGAGAGATGGCAGTTATCTAGAACTTAATGATGCTTAATTTGTGTACTTAATAGAACTTCATCAGCTGTACCGGGGTGAAATGTAAAATTTGTTACTACCAGTTCTGTGGGCATGGCTTGGTGGTGGTAGAGTAATGTGACTGGAGGGGCGTGGCCAACTTTTTTTTTTTAACTTTTCAAAGCATTTTTTCTAATGCTTTGAAAAGCCTCTGCCAATCAGGCAACTCAGCTGGGATCAACAGTCTTTTTAAAAAATACCTCTCTGCCGATCAGGCAACTCAGCTGGGATTGTCACAGACTTTTCAAAGCATTTTTTTTACCACCTCTTCGGCCAAGAGGTTGCAGAAAAAAAATGCTTTGAAAAGCCTCTGATGTTCCCAGCTGAGCTGTGCGATCATGAGAGACTTTTTTTTTTTACTTTTAAAATCATTTTTTTGTCGGATGAGGTTGTAGAAAAAATATTTTTAAAAGTAAAAAAAAAAAAAGCCTCTGATGATCCTGCGGCTCAGCTGGGCATTGGGGGGGGGGGGGGGCAGGGATTTTTGCTACCGGTTCTCTGAACCACCCACTGCCCTTGCTACCGGATCGGGCGATCTGGTCCAAACCAGGAGCATTTCACCCCTAAGCTGTACCCTGAAAAATGACAATGTCGTGCCATTTCTATAGTGTTGCTAAGAAAACTACAGGAAATTGTCCATGTCAGGCCCAAGGATTAGAGATGATACAGTGAGATCTACTGTAGTCCAGTTCTTTGTTTACAGCTATTAGACAGAATTTTGCCAGACTAAAGCTATAATCTTCTAACCTAACAAATACCGTATTTTTTGGAGTATAAGATGCACTGGAGTATAAGACGTGCCTTAATTTTTGGGGAGGAAAATAGGAAAAAAAATTCTGCCTACCAGGTATTCATCTGGCTAGTCCCAGCACATTAGTTTGCTCGCTGGTTTTGAGGTTGGGGCTGGTTTGGGGCTAAAAAACAGTTTCTAAAGCACAGCTGATCGTCAGAGGGAGCAGCAATTAGAAAAGCAGGCAAAGCACGGAAGATCGCTTCCCTCATGCTGGGGCTGAAAAACAGCTTCAAAAACACAGCTGATCCTTGGAAGGAGCTCCAGTGACTAAAGCAGGCAAAGCGCGGAAGGGGTAAGAGAACGTAGCAGCTGTTCCGGGTAGCCATTTTGTGCACCGCGTGGGGTTACATTCAGAGTATAAGACACACCCAAATTTTCAGCCTCTTTTAGGAGGGAAAAAAGTGTGTCTTATAGTCCGAAAAATACGGTATATCCTGGAAGTTTCGAAGGTATGGTTATCCTGAACCTTTTCCTCCCCACCCTATCCAGTTTAGGATTGTGCAGTCTCTTGTCTTGGACCTCTTCATAATGTGCAGTCTCCACCATGGGAAACTGGAGCCCTACTTGCTGACATTCCCTCACCTCTTCTTTTCCTTCAGTTGCATATTCCATCATTGTCCATGAAGCCACCACAAGTCAAACTTGACTCTAGGGAGACTTTATTTTTAACCACCCTCGCAAAATATGGAATCAGACCATGTCCCTGCAAAGTTGCCTGTGGCCATTTAATTAATATGAGTGTCACCTCCGGAACGGAAGAATCAATTCAGCAACTGGAATGGACTTGCTAATGAATTTCTATCTCTTCACAGATAGGAGCCGTAGGATTCTGCTGTCCTGGAGGTTGTCGTGTTTACCTGTTCTATCCCTCTTTATCTAAGCCAACATACAATTCTTTTTTCTTGTCTTTTTTTTTTACTCAAGGGAGAACAAGGGCCAAAAGGTGAAAAAGGTGATCGTGGAGAAAGAGGTGAACCCGTAAGCGGATTATTATACTCTTACTTTTCAGATAAATCATTTCAAATGAGTAGAAAGTTAAAATATAGGTCGCATGGTGATTTAAAAAAAAATAAATTATAGAGATAGATGGTAGAAGATAAACAGAGAATAGATCTGATCTAACTATCTATGTACAGTATCTACTTGTACATTATTTATGTATCATATACCATGGACTAGCTGGACAGCTTTGCTTTTCTATGAAACTATGTGAGCGGGCTTGATAAATTGAAACTTAAAGCCTGAAACTTAATGTAGAATGTGTAACTCTGTAGCATCAGAGCATGGTAATATAAGGCAACTGGCAGTTGGAACAAAGGGGGAGGGGAAGTAAAATGTCTCGGCCCGCAGGTTAGATGAGTCATGCTCTGGCCACACCCATGCCCAGTTTAGCGAAGGGGTAGTATCAGAACGTGTTAATATAAGGCAACTGGGAGTTGGAACAGAGTTTTTTTCAGGTGGGGAGGGGGAGTAGAACGTCTAACTCCTTAGCATCAGAGCATATGAATATTCTGTATATGGAATACTAATGATCTGATGGTCATTTCGAAAAATCCTTTCTTAGTGAGCACCTAGAAGCCAAGAGGAACATATGCACCAAATTTCAAGTTTGTAGGCTTTACCGTTCTGGAGATTTCATGATGAGTGAGTGGTATTTGGCTTTTATATATATAGATAATACATCTATAGTACATAGGTACCCTGTTTCCCTGAAAATAGAACCCAACCGGAAAGTAAGTCCTAGCATGATTTTTCCGGATGCTCGTAATATAATCCCTACCCCCAAAATAAGGCCCAGTTAAGATTGTCAGCCAGATGGATTCATTTAGTACTGTATTTTCCCCAAAATAAGACCTAATCAGAAAATAAGCCCTAATAGGACTTTTGGAGCAAAAATTAATATAAGACCAGGTCTTATTTTCGGGGAAGCACAGTAGATAGATTTATCATATCTACTCTTTCTAAATATTGTTTTTGAAAAATAATCATTTACATTAATCAACTAGGATGGATAACTTGACAAAGTGAATTGTTATTACTAAGGCTGTCTTGTAGTCTGGAATTTTATTTATTTACATAGCTGCCCATCTCACAAAACGTGACTCTGGGTGGCGTATAAGAATTGAATAATAAATACAAAAACATAAAATCCAGATGAAAAGAAATATTATCCAAACAAATATACTAACCCCAGTCAAAGGGAGGATGAGAATGAATATTTAGCAATGGAACCATCTGAGCATATTTCCCGTTGAACTCATGGCGTAATCATATAACCAGGTCTTGAGGGATTTCCAGAATATCAAAAGGGATGGAGCTAATCTAATTTTAGGGGAAAGAATGTTTCATAAGGAATGCACCATGACAGAAAGGCCTGGAGTCACTAAATATAGATCTGTAGCCGATGGTAGTCACCGCGTGCCTTCTCTGCCAGATCTAATGGGGCAAGCTGATATCACTGGGGAGAGGCATGTCCCTCAGATATTCCCTGTGTCTACGTTTCAAAATGGTTATGGTGCAGGAGAAGGTTTAAGAAAAAAAGTATTCTAATGCTTTTATAGATTTTTATTTTATTCAAGAGATTAAGATACAAGATCCAAAAGAAAAAAAAATCTAGACAAGAACATTAAAAATGTGAATTAAAAAGGATAAAAAACAAAAACATGTATTATTCTCCCCTAGTTGAACACTGACAAATCTATTGCAACAATAATAGCTTCCCCTTCTTGCAGAACAGGTCTCAAATTTATAAACGTCTATATCTATTTGCAACCTGATTGACCTGTCATACATTGAATAAATAAAAAAAAATGTTGTTAAACAATAGCAAAGTTAAAGTTCAAGACCTTCTTTTAACAATCTATTACTGCAATTTGCTCGTAAAAAATCTACAAAATAGAATAGAATAGAATTCTTTATTGGTCAAGTGTGATTGGACACACAAGGAATTTGTCTTTGGTGCATAAGGTTTCAGTGTACATAAAAGGTACAAATGATAAACCATAATCATAGTAATCATAAAAATACATTCATCATGAATCATTAAGATACAACACTTAGTGATAGCCATAGGATATTATATAAGCAATCAACATAAATCATACTAGGAAACTAAATAAAACAATATAAATCGTATAGATACAAGCAACAAGGTTATAGTCATAAGTACAAATGGAGATAAGTAATAGGAAGGATGAGAATAATGATAGGAATATAGTCTCGGTAAATAACTTGACAGTGTTGTGGGAATTAGTTGTTCAGCAGAGGGATGGCATTAGGGAAAAAACTGTCCTTGTGTCTAGTTATTCTGGTGTGCAATGCCCTATAGTGTCTTTTTGAGGGTAGGAGTTGAAACAGTTTATGTCCAGGATGTGAGTGGTCTGTAGATATTTTCACAGCCCTCTTTTTGACTCATGCAGTACACAGGTCCTCCATGGAAGGCAGGTTGGTAGCCATTGTTTTTTCTGCAGTTCTAATTATCCGTTGAAGTCTGTGTCGGTCTTGTTTCTTATCTACCACAGATCACCCCAATCATTATCTCTGATCTATCCAGGATCAAATACCTTCATTTGGCTCTTAATGATGAACTTTTTCTGTTCATCATTATATCTCTTTTTTAAAGAATGTCTCTTTTTTAAATCAAGATACTCAGATTCACTACAGTGGGGGGGGGGGGGAATTACATAAAACTGAGATCATTTGTGTGTGTTTCTTTTTCTTCCTCTTCCTTTCCATAGGGAGAACAAGGTGTTCCAGGAGAACAAGGTCTAATAGGACCAGCTGGGCAACAGGTACGTTAAACTAAAATGAAACCCCTAAACTAGCTCATATATTGATATATAATAATAATACCCTTATTGTCATTGTACGTGTATACACAGTATACCCATTCAACAAAATTCACTTAACACCCAAAGACCAGGTCCAACACACATAACAATCCCCAAACACACTCCCACCCACCACAATTCCCCATCCCTAAACCACCCAAACATCCACACAACAGACCAAGTCATGCTGTCCAACAGCTCACTGATGGTGGCCCTTTAGTTCATGGTTGAGTGCAATTATAGCTCTGGGATAAAAACTATTCAAAAAACGTGTGGTCCGAGTTTTAATTGTTCTGTATCTTCTGCCAGAAGGCAACAGTCCAATATATGATAGGGTGATACAAACTATTCATAGGACCACTCCTTAAGACATTGATACAACTAACCTAAAGACCTCTTCTACTGCCTGAATTGGCAATCCCAACTGAGCTGTCTTTTCTGTATGGATTTGCATGCTTAGACCATGTGAGGAGATGGCCATCCCATTCCCAATGCTTCGAGAGGACATGCTCAGTTCAGTGGTCTCCTTCAAAGTCAGATGATAAACAACTAGAACTGATCTTTAAGAGGTTTACAAGTTCATATCCATCCATCTCACTCTTTCTCTCTCTCTATTCCCATCTTTGGGGTGAAATCACAATGGTTAGACAATATGGAATGAGCTTCGGAATGGGACTGATTCAGTGGGGATAAATATATATAACACCTCTCCCACCTCTCCTGCGCGAGCTGCACTGGCACCCAGTGGTCCTCCGGGTGCAATTCAAGGTATTGGTTACCACTTTTAGAGCGCTCCATGGCTTAGGACCTGGGTATTTACAAGACCTCCTGCTGCTACCAATAGCCTCCCACCGGCCAATTCGCTCCTACAGAGAGGGGCTCCTCCGGGTGCCATTGGCCAAGCAATGTTGGCTGGCGACCCCGAAGGGGAGAGCCTTCTCTATGGGGGCTCCTGCCCTCTGGAACGAATTGCCCCCTGAGATATGGAGGATTCCCGACTTACGCACCTTCTGCCGGGCCCTCAAGATGCTTTTATTTCATCGAGCTGGGCTGGCCTAATTTTTAAAATTCTTAACTTTTTAATTGTTAATTCGTAATTTTAAACGTTTTAATGGGATAGTTTCATTTTAATTTGATGTGGGCCAAAATATTTAATATCTTTTAAAATTGCTTTTAAATTTTATATTTGTGTGTTTTAAGTTGGCTGTACACGGCCCTGAGTCCCTCCGGGAGAAGGGCAGTATATAAATTAAATGAATAAAATAAATAAATCAATAATAAATAAGATGATCTTGATTTTCAGAAATAATATAAAAACAAACATCCATTGTTTATAGATAGAAGTAAAAAAATACATCAAACACATAATCTAAGATTAAATTTGTCTGTATTGTTTCCATAATCCCAAATAATTCTAATCATCAAATCAACTTTTCAATGTTTTTTTTTCAATAGGAATACACACACACACACACACACACACACACACACACACACTTGTCTATGTAAGTTTTCACGAGTATATATGTGTGTACAGTTAATATCTCGGGTTTCTTCCCATGTAATTGTAAACATATCCTTAAAAGGGTAGTAGCGACGTTTTGACGAAATCACGAAGATTTCATTTCGATGAAGATGACGAATGTGATTTTGTCGAAACGTCGCTACTACCCTTTTAAGGATATGTTTACAATTACACAGGAAGAAACCCGAGATATTAACTGTACACTCACACACACACACATATATATAAAGTATTGACTTTAACCATGTGTACTTGAAAATACAGTAGAATAAGCAAATGTTGTAATTTGCCACTCATTCTGACCGAATTTAAGATTCTAGGAACAGCTATTGTTGATCATGTGAAAGACGTCATGCTTTTCCAGTATAATCAATTGCTGGTCATGGAAAGTCCAGTATAATTGTTATGACCACTATGAACAAACATATCAGAGTAATAAAAATCTTCCATAAATATAACTTTATTTCTTCTTCATTTTTTTAAAAAAGATCTGCTATTTGTGTTTGAAAGTATCATCTGTGTCTTCTCCTTGGTTGACCAGATTGTTGGCCAGATTGTTGTGACCGACGACATTATAACTTTCATTTGCTATTCATTTTATTGTTATCACATCTCCAAGTTCTTTTAAGTGGAATGCCCTTAACACTTCTCCTTTCCTTTTGCTTCTGTTCCTTTTGAACAAATAATATCCTTTAAAATCAGACGATAAAGACCTAAGTATCTCAGCTTGATGCTCAGGTGTTATTATCTTTTAGTGAATGAAACCAAGGAGCAGCACTATTTTCCTTCAGCCATGAAAGCTCCTTCCACAGCTATCTTGGCATGGGGTCAACTTGCTTTCTTGACTGCCTGAGCTTCTACCTCTTTGAATCTTCTATCTACTAGACTGAACCCTTGTTTCTTTTCTTTAGGGTCTGAAAGGGCAAGAAGGGGAAGTAGGTCAACCTGGACCTCCAGGAGAAATTGTAAGTAACTGCCTTAAATATATATATATATATATTTTCTAGGTAGATCAAGGTTTAACAAACACTTGGATACTTAAGAGCCTTTCCATATCTGAACCAGTATCATTGCAATGTTGATATTGGGAATAAATGTTGGGTATGAGCATCAATATATTCTTCAAACCTCTGGCTATGATTTATTTTAACAGGGTACCCCTGGACCTGAAGGACCATCTGGCCCACGTGGTTTGCCTGGGAATGTGGTACGTATACAACAACAAGGAAATAGCTTCTTATCTGACAGAAGAGTAGTTCTGAATTTGGTCAACAGCTAAACGCACACTGATTGTTCTGGTGGCACAGGTTTATCACCTTTGAGGGAGATGGAATTTTACCTCCATCAACTGCTCTACAACCTGCATTATTTCCTCCTTGAAACCTGTTGTTTCCTCCTCCTCCTCCTCCCCTCCTCCTCTTCCTCCTCCTCCTCCTTCTTCTTCCTCTTTTACCACTTCAGATGTCAAAGGAGATACAAAGTTCTGATTCTTGATCTTCTGGAACCCTCAGCCACTGTTATTTGATGCTGTGGTAGTGTGCCTTTAACGTTGTCTCTCCATCCTCTTCTGGGTCTGCCTCGTGTTCTTTGACCATCTCCTCCTCCTTTTGTATATGTCTTCTCCTCCTTTTCTTCTCCTCCTTTTCTCCTTCTTTTGTATATGTCTTGCACAGTATGGAAACCCATCTTATTAGTTCTCAAATTACAACTGATCACTTATGATGGATTGAAAAAAAAAGTTATTTATGTCCCATCCTCAAATTTATAACTGCTACATATCCCTTACAGTGAGGGGTATTTTGGCTGCTTGGCAACTGAACCAACTCACATTTATGACGGGTTGCAGCATCTTTCAGTCATGTAATTGTGTTTTGCAACTATTTTGCTATTTTCCAGCAAAAAGCTCCCATTGGATAAGCTAGATTCGGACTACTATACAATCATGTGATTTGCTTAATCATCACATGACTCATTTAGTAACTGTCATAAAACTGTCATAAAATCAAGTCCAGTCAGATGGTGACATGACTTATGACTGCAATGATTTACAACCAAAATTCCAGGTTCAAGTGTGGTTGTACATTGAGGACTATTTGCATTGCATTTGAAAATGCTCCAACAAGCTGGGATCTATCCATAGGCTTTGATGGAAATGGCCAAACATTTGGAGAAATTTTACTAGATGTATTAGAATTTGCAGAATCATACAATTTTAGGATTTGAAGGGGTCACTAAGGCCATTGAATCCAGTCCCCGACTCAGTGCTGAAATGCCAATGAAAGCATCAATGATGGGTACTATGTAGTTTTTTCTTCAGAGGGATATAATCAGTGATGGGATTCAGCCGGTTCGCACCACTTCGGGAGAACCGGTTGTTAACTTTCTGAGCAGTTTGGCAAACTGGTTGTTGGAAGAAATCATTAGGGCAAAGAACCGGTTGTTAAATTACTTGAATCCCACCACTGGATATAATCAAGATCAAGCGAGGTACTAATACCACTCTATAAAACCTTAGTAAGACCATACCTAGAGTACCGCATATAGTTTTGGTCACCACACTATAAAAAAGATGTTGAGACTCTAGAAAAAGTGCAGAGAAGAGCAACCAAGATGATCAGGGGACTGGAGACTAAAACATATGAAGAACGGTTACAGGAACTGGGCATGGGTAGTCTAGTGAAGAGAACCAGGGGTGACATGATAGCAGTGTTCCAATATTTGAGGGGCTGCCACAGAGAGGAAGGGGTCAACTTATTTTCCAAGGCACTTGAATGCGAAACAAGGAATAATGGATGGAAACTGATCAAGGAGAGAGGTTCAACCTGGAAATAAGGATAAATTTTCTGACAGTGAGAACCATCAACCAATGGAACAGAAGTTTTTTTTTTTAATTTGATGTATATGCCGCCCTTCTCCAGAGAGTCAGGGCGGCTTACAGTGCGCTAAGCAATAGCCTTCATACTTTTGTATATTTATACAAAGTCAGCTTATTGCCCCCCCAAACTGGGTCCTCAATTTACCTACCTTAGAAAGGATGGAAGGCTGAGTCAACCTTGAGCCTGGTGAGATTCGAACCTGCAATAATTGCAGGCAGCTGGTGTTAATAACAGGGTGCTTTAGACCACTGTACTACCAAGTTGCCTTTGGAAGTTGTGGGAGCTTCATTACTGGAGGCTTTCAAGAAGAGATTGCCTGCCATCTGTCAGAAATGGTGTAGGGTCTCCTGTTTGAGCAGGGGGTTGGACCTACAAGATCTCTTCCAACTCTGTTAATCTGTTAAACTCATCCAAGGAAAAGGAGTCCAACCCCTTTCTTGCAGTCCGTTTAAACAGTTCTAATGATTCAAGATTTTTTTCTCAACATGCATGAGAAAAATGCCTCCCTCCCTGTAAAGTAACTACAAGGAGCAGATTTCCTAAAATGCTCTGAAGTATTTCTCTGGCTATTTCCATGCGGCGCCATTTTGTGGGAACAAGTCATCTTCCCAATAAAAGGAAAGGAACTTTGTGTGCCAAAATGATCCTTGCTGTTTTCTTATCCTTTTTCTCTCCGCTTCGAAAGAGCGATAGGATCCGGGTCAAATTCTTTGAAAGAGGATTGGAGTCTGTTGTAAACATGCAAGACACAAAGCTATATTTTACTTCAACATGCAGCTGCGAGGATGTCTTTAATTGCTCTTGGATGAAAAAGTACAGCATTTGCTGCACAATGTAGCATACAAATATTTATGATAAACAGTTTGGAGATATTATTTTAATGGGAAATGATGTACAAATGTCATAAGGGAATAAACGTGGAACATTTAATAAAAATACCATGACATAATATTCATGGGAAGTAATTAAAGGGATGATTGCAAATAATTTCCATTAGTTTGTTTATTTGTTCATTTATTTATTTGTATCTTACCTTTATTACTTTTTTTACAAATAACTCAAGGTAGTTAACCTATCCAACACACCTTTCCTCCTCTTATTTTCGCCACAACAATCCTGTGAAGTGAGCTGGGCTGAGATATAGTGACTGGCCCCGAGTCACCCAGCTTGCTTTCAGAGCTTAAGGCAGGGTTACAAATCACAATTTCTTGCCGATTGATCCAAAGTCACCCAACTGGATTTCAGGCCTAAGGTAGAACTAGAACTCACCGTGCCTTGTTTTCTAGCCTGGTGCCTTAACCGTTAGACCAAACTGGCTCTTCATGTTTATTGTTGCAAATAATCTAATTTTTCACACACCTGAATTAAGCTCACGTCATTTCCAATCAACCTGTTCAATAGCAAAATTTGATTTGTTTGCATATCATTTTCTTTACAGGGTATACCAGGAGCTGATGGTCAGCCAGGAATTGATGGACAAAAAGGAGAAAAGGTGAAAAGATGGATCCACAGTTAAAGTGTAATGGTTATTTGCAGGAGGGAAAGGGTGAGGGTTAAACATTAAAAGAATTACAGGTAGCCCTTGAGTTATGGCCACATTTGGTTATCCTCGCTAAGTCACTAAAAGAGTTGTGCCTGATTTAATGATCTTTTTGCCATTGTTATTAAGCAAATCACCATTGTCATTAAACAAATCATATCATTAAGCAAATCTGACTTCTACTATTGACTTTGCTATTGGAAGATCCCTGGGAAGGTTGCAAATGGTGATCGCATGATTTGGGGATGTTGCACGACCATTATAAATACACAATAGCTGTTAAGTGTTCAAATTTTGACCAGGGGACACTGGGGTGGTCGTAAGGGTGAGGAGTCAGTTTTTTCAGTGCTTTCATAACTATGAATGGTCATTAAATGGAGCTGAGTGTTTACTGGCCAGATGCCCTTCCTGTCGCCAATGAGGAGTTTTGTTCAGCAGATATATTCTCATTGTGCCCAGAGAGAGAAATAACTGCCTCTACCTAGGATCGAACTCACAACCTCCGGATTGTGAGGCAACAGCTCCACCTCTAGGCCACCACACGACTCTCAAGGACTACCTGTATAATGTCATCAAATGCTATATCTTATACTTTGCATCAAACATTGTGATGCTAGCATGTAACGGTGGCATTTGCCTGATAAAATTACCCTGTATGGGTCATCATTTTGGCTTGCTAAAGATACTGCTTAAATAATATGCAAACCTTATTATGCATTAGATAAAGCAGTTACCTGTACACTCTTTTATCTCCTCTTTCTGATGTTGTGCATGTCAAATATTGCCCTGTTCTAGCTGAACAGCAGTAAGCAGGGTAGCAATTAGTACTCTTCAGACAGTTTTATAAGCTGAGCCATAACAGATAATGCTAGAGCTATTGGTTGTAAATTAGACAGAGAAAGCTCTGCAGGGAAGCTCTTCTTGTAGTTTGTAGCTGTGGTTTAAACACAGCCAAGAAGAGACTGTCTGATAGTCTAAGGCCAAAGAAGTCTACAATATCCAGGCTGGGGGTTGTAATCCAAACAACTGCTTGTAGGACAAGGAATAAGGAGAAATCAAGGATGTGAAGCCAGAGAAATACAGGTCTAACATTGCAACCAGAGCTGGTTCAGGCCGGTTTGTGTGAACCGGTAGGGGCGATCTGCGGGTGGGCGCAATCCCGTCCTATATCACTGTGTTTTTGACGCTGCATGCATGTGTGGACAGTGTGAGTGAGCAAATGGCTGCATTGTTTGATGCATGCTCACATTTCCGGAGCTGGGCGAACTCGTTGCTGCAGTATATGAAGCCCACTTCCGATTCCAACTAGAGGAAAGGAGTTTGAACCATTGTATAATTAGAGCAGTGATGGCGAATGGAGTGTGTGTGTGTGTGTGTGTGTGCCTCTGGGCCGCAATCCGGAAGAGGAGCAGCCCAGGATGCATGCGCGTGCCCAAAAATGAACTTCTGGTTTTAGCTACTGAAGTTCCGGTTTCAACCAGCCACTCTTCTGGGTTTCTTGCGTGCATGTGTGCACGACAATCAGCTGGCCGGCATGCATGCTCATGAAGGAAAACGGAAGACCAGGTCTTCTAGTTTCCAGCACTGTCGCATGCAAAACGGCCACCCGGAAGAGGAAGAGGCGACACCGCGCGTGCCAGGTGACATGGCTCCACGTGCCACTCACGCATGCCATAGGTTCGCCATCACGGAATTAGAGGATTGAATGCTTTGTCCTCTAAAGGAGGTGTGCCAATGTTGGCTGCTCAGCCCTCCTTAGCTAGCCATGCGTTTTAGGGCCTCCAGGTTCCCAAGTTGAAGATTCGACTCCTTATTCTCCAAATTGGTAATCATCATCTTCAATCATTGGGTCTCAGTCGTCATTCCGAGGAAGCTCACAGCGTATTTGCTACCTAACTACAGGCTGAGACTCTGCCTCTTCAGCTTCAAAATCAGAAAAAAAAAATACGATGCATACTTTTCCTTTTGCTAGCCTTCACATGGACCGTCCAAATGTCTGCAGTAAAGGAAGGATTTGGCATTTCTGTTTGCAAGACCTGAAATTGGGTGCTGTTGTGATATTGGCTCCTCCAAAACCACGGAATTCTGCAGGGGTGACGAAGGAAGACAAATGACGATGTACGTCTGATGAGCTCATCATGCAAATGGTACACCCTGGATACTTGTGCCAGACACCGCAATCTGATTTTATAATTGTCCCATTTGTGATGACATCATCATTACACAGGGTCTTTTTGAGCTCGTCATGCCAAAATCACTGGTTTTGGTCATTCCTAAAAGTGCTTTTTTTTCAAGAGGCAACTGGACTTCCTTATTTTTCTTTGAAGATGTTTCACTTCTCATCCAAGAAGCTTCTTCAGCTCTAATTGGATGGTGGGGAAGGGAAGGATCCTCCCCAAACAATACGGCTCCTCATTTTACCTCAGAAGGATGGAAAGCTGAGTCAACTTTGAGCTGGTGGGAATCGGACTGCCAGATTGCTGGCAGCCGGCAGTCAGCAGAAGTAGCCTTCAGCACTGCACCACTATGGCTCATTTTGCTAGCCTGTTCTGACCCAGCTCCCCAAACACCACAAACCTTCTGATGTGAACTCAAAAGATTCCTTTCTTAGGAGTTTCTCTCGCAGGCTAACAAGTCCATCCGGCTGGAAAATGAATAGCTGTCTGCCACATCTATTCATCTCCTCCCGCTGCCTTTTATCCCCAGAGCTAGGGTGGGGCTTTGCTAGCAGTGGTGGCTCTTTCATCCCAAGGACCGGCCCATAGATTTCCACTGCTCTCCTCTCCTTTGCCTTCTGCGCATCCGCGAGTCAGGCACTGGACCCAGATGTTCCTCATCAGCCACTTCCAGACCTGGGGGCTGTTGACTCTTCATCTGAGGGCTGACGGATGGCCAAGGCTCCGCCTCTGTCTCTCTCTCTCTCTGCCAGCTCCATTCCATCTTCCCCCTCGGAGCTCTCAGGTTGCCATGATGTTGGCCCTGACTCCCATGCCTCCTCCTCCTCCTCTGATTTGGGTGCTGGAGGGGCTGGTTTCTTGGTTTGGTTCTCCTCCTTCTCTGATTTGGGTGCTGGTGATCACTTGGTTTCATTATTTCTTTGTCATGCAAGTAGATAATGGATGGATAAACCGAATAAAGTCCATGCTTGAAGGAAAGCTGGCACAATGAGGTTATTAAAAGTCCATGCGATGTAAATAAATATTTGCAATCCAAATACTGAAGTGCTTATATTGATTTCCACAAGGTTTTTAGGAGGAAGTTCTAGAATTTTGTCTTGGCTTCTTTATTTACCAGGTGATGCGTAATCCAGAGTCCTTCCCAGTCTGAGTGAAAACCCTTGATGTTGATTAATGAAATAAGCAGAAGATGCTGCCTGCCTCGTAGCCTATCCTAATTGTCATCTGTTCACATTGTCTCTTCTGCAGGGAGAACCTGGTAAGGAAGGAAAATCAGGTCCACCTGGGCCTACAGGTGAACCAGGAGCTGTTGGAGAACCTGGATTACCTGGAAAGGGTCGAGATGGAGAAAGGGTAAATTTAATTCCTAAACTTGTACAAGCAGATACTTACCATATGTTTCGGAGTATACGACGCACCAGAGTATAAGACGCACCTTAGTTTTCGGGGAGGAAAATAAGAAAAAAGCTGACTGGCAGGTGGATCGGCCTCCCGGAATACCGCCAATCAGCTGTTCCCAGAAGTGAATTTTAGCAACAGGTTCCTTGGTTGTGAGCTCTGTGCCTTGATTTTTTTTTCTCCCTCTGAAACCTCTGAAACTCAGAAAAAAACTTTTTTTTCTTGCCTCTGAAAGCCTCCGAAACAGAGCTTCAGAAAAAAAAGCCGCTGAAGCTTTGTTTGGGGGCTTCTTTTCTGAATCTCTGTTTGGGGGCTTTTTTCCCTCAAGCTTCATTTCTGATGCTTTTTTCAGCCTCTGAAACCTCCATTTTGAGTAGCTGGGTGGGGCTACATTCGGAGTATAAGACGCATCCAGATTTTCACCCTCTTTTTTGGGGGGGAAAAGGTGCGTCTTATACTCCGAAAAATACGGTACTTAAGAAAACTCTTGAGATTCCCTTGGATTGCAAGGAAATCAAATCAGTCCATCCTAAGAGAAATCAACCCTGACTGTCCTTTGGAAGGACAGATGCTGAAGTTGAATTAGATTCTTTGGTCACCTAATGAGAAGACTCATTGGAAAAGAACCTGATGTTGAGAAAAATGGAAGACAAAAGAAGGAGGAGGTGGCAGAGGATGAGATGGTTAAATAGTATCATTGACACAATAAATATGAATTTGGGCAGACTCCAGGAGACAGTGGAGAATTGGGAGCGGGGGGTCGGGCATGGTGTGGGCCATGGGGTTGCAAAGAGTCGGGCACAACTTAGTAACTGATCAACAAAAGCTTGTCAGTTTTGAAATGATCTGATTGAACCAATTTACTCGTTTTGTGAGTTATAATTCTATTCCACAGTATTCTCTACTACTTTGTCATTGGTATACTTGAACAATTTTTTAAAATTTGCATTTTCAGCTGTCATCCCTTCTCCTATGAACTGTTCCCCAGAAACACAATATCAGGAAAAAGCATATTAAAAAGACTATGTCAGAAATGCTGCTACTATTATTCATTCCTGTCAAGTTTTAATTTGATTGGGTTGCATGCATCTTCCTGCATCCTGGCAACCATTAGAGGAAAGAAACTGAAATTGGAAGAACAATAGGTTGGAACAAATTATGAAATTAAAGACGAGAGCACAAAATTTGTGAACTCCTGCAAACACAATTAGGCAAGCTTCTCTGTAATTCAATCAGTGGTGGGTTCCTCCTGGTTCGGCCCGGTTCTCCTGAGCCGATAGCGGTGACGATATGATGTCACCGAACTGGTTCTGCCCCCCCGTGACTCCCCCGCGCCCCACCCACTCACCCCCCGTGTTATTCTGACCTTTTATTTGGCCCCACCCCCAATCTATTGCTGCCTCCTGAGTCCCAGCTGATGGATGGAGGAAAAAAACTGTTTAAACTCTTGCCCGGGGGCTTCAAAGGGCCACCCTACAGCTGATCAGTGTTAAAAGAAAACAAATGAGTAGACCAGTGCCTGCAAAAATACATGAGTAGATCAGTGCCTGCAAAAATACATGAGTAGACCAGTGCCTGCAAAAATACATGGGTAGATCAGTGCCTGCAAAAATACATGGGTAGATCAGTGCCTGCAAAAATACAGTATCTCTACTAAACCCTAAAGAATTGTCACGTGACCATCAAGCCATGCCCACAAAATAAGCCACGCCCACAGAACCAGTAGTAAAAAAAATTAGAACCCACCCCTGAATTCAATGGTTGTGTTTGCCAATGATTTAGTGATTCACATAGCTGCTTTTCCGTGTACATGAACTACACTGAATCATCAATGAACCAGTGGTGGGTTGCTACCAGTTCGCCCCGAATCGGGTGAACTGGTAGCAGCAGTGGCGGGAGGCTCCACCCACCCACCCAGACACTTATGTGCATCCGCATGCGTGCATGAGCAAACCAGTAGCAAACTAAGTTGAAACCCACTACTGCAATGAACCCAATAAGTTGGGTTTGTAGAAGTGTTACGCCATACCTACACACACACGTGTGCAAAACCCTAAATAAAGTTAAAACTAAGTGAGATATGTGCGAACAGAGCCTATGTGTAAATTTGAAAGAAGAAAATTTATTAAGCACCCCATACAATTGACTCCAAAGAGAAGCTAATTATTGGAAGACTGCAGACGAAATATTGACTAGGCTTTTAGGAAACAAACAATATTTATTCATTTATTTAATATATATGCCACCCATCTCACCCTAAAAAGAGGATACCGGAGGAGATTAAAGGAATTTGACGGACATATAGGAAATGAGTACTGTCAATCGGTCTCCCTCTAAAAGAGGACATGTAAATTACTTCCTCAAACTTAAAGGCCCCTATTACATTCTGTTCAGTTTGAAAAAGAAAATCTGATTACTTGGTATACAAAGTATTATCCTTTCACTCCAAATGTCAGAAAAGGGGAGGAAATCCCATCCCAGTTGTGATTTAGTCAAACATTTCCACCCTTACTTTTTTTTTTTTTTTGCTGCGTGGTTTAAAGCTGAATGCTTCCTGATTGGGTTTTTTTTTTTGTTTTGTTTAAAAAAAAAAGAATATCAGGTTTGCAAAAAGCTTCAAGATTGTCTGCTTCTTGTGTATCATGGCTGGGATGAGATAACCCAATATGTTGGTTCGCGAACATGGCTTGAGTAGTTTGTAGATTTGCAGGCCAGTGTCTTTGTTAAAGGAACTGGACCATCAAATTAAGCAGCTAAAGCACCGATTTCCTTGGGAATTCTGTGCCATGTTTTCTGAACATAGTAACATGGCGAACCTCAATGAAATGGACTATTTGGGAGTGCTACATGCTACTAAATATTTGTTGCGTTTTAAAAGGTTGCATTGATTTATGTAATTTTGCTACGGGCATAAATATAACAAATTGAATGTAAATTATAAATGGCCCATCAAGATTACTTTGAATAACTTGTTTATTATTTCAGGAGACAATTTCCAAACAAAAATGTTTTCCATTGCGTCCAAAGTCTATTAAATTGAGGGTTTCTTGTTTAACATATTACTCGCCCAAGGTTAAGGGGTTATGATTTGTTCTTTGTAAACGGATTCGGGGGTGGGCTTCAGATCTTTTAGCAACAGATTCACTGCCCTGTTGCTGGGTGGGCGTGGTCATGGTGGGTGTGGCCTAGTCAGCTGTCTGCACCACAGTGGGGGGGGGGATGTTTTTTGCCCTCCCCAGGCTCCAGAGGCTTTCCTTGAGCCTCCGGGAGGGTGAAAACAGCTTCCCCTGGGGTCCGGAGGCCCTCCGGAGGCCGGAAACAGGCCTGTTTCTAGACTTCTGGAACCTCCGGTAGGCTCATTTTTTACCCTCCCAGACCCTCCACGTGGCCCCTGTATTTACCTGGAATGATGAACGGGCCACATGGAGACTCCTGGGAGGGGTAGGAAGGGCTGGGAAGGGCGGGGCTGGGTGGGCATGGGTGTGGCCAGCCAGGGGTAGCATTTGGGGGTTCACCGAACTCCGGCGATCTTTGGTTAGAGGATCGCCCAAACTCTGCCAAACCCCCAGGAGCTCACCCCTGAATGGGTTCCTCACATGCGTGTTCTTGAGAGTGAGCAGATTCAGGACATGGCATTCATGTTCGTTTTCAGAGGTCTAATAAATGGATGCATTTGGCTTTCCAATTGGGAAGATCGTGTTAACTTCTTTTATGTCTGTGTTTCTTTTTAGGGTGAAAGAGGTCCACCAGGTTTACCTGGATCCTTCGGGCCTAAGGTGAGTACCTGCTTTGCCATCCTATAATAAACTGAGGTGCATTTGCAGACAAACAGGGCTGGCCAGACATTATTTCAGGAGGACAGAAATGAAAGATGTCATCTATTCCCCCTACCCTGCTCAGATATGTTCTCTACCCAAGGTCTCAATCAGATGTGATGACTTCCCACCTCTGCTGGTTGTAAGAATGCTGTTCAGTCTGTGTCTGGTCACTTCTGGGCTTCTGGCCATTGAATTTTGTGTTATGTTCAGAAGAAGAACCACAACTACAACAACAACCCCTTCCTTCCTTCCTTCCTTCCTTCCTTCCTCCCTCCCTCCCTCCCTCCCTCCCTCCCTCCCTCCCTCCCTTCTAGGGGTGGGCTTCAAAAATTTTAGCAAGGGGTTCTCTGCCTGGTTTCTGGGTGGGCGTGGCCATGGTGGGAGTGGCCTAGTCAGCCTCCTACACCGGGGGGGGGGGTGTTTTCCCTCCCCAGGCTCCGGAGGTTCTGCTCGAGCCTCCGGGAGGGCAAAAATGGCCTCCCCAGGCTCTGGAGGCCGAACTTCCTGCAGGCCTGTTTTTCACCCTTCCTGAGCCACCCTGTACAAAACGGGCTGCGTGGGGACTCCTAGCAGGGGTGGGGCGGGATGGGAGGGGCCAGCCAGGAGGGGGATTTGGGGGTTCTCCAAATTGCACAGAATCTTAGCTAGAAGTTCTCCCGAACACCTGCGAACCCCCACCTCTGCTCCCTTCCTTCCTTTTCCCTTTCTAATCCAAGCAACAGGAAGTGCTATGAAACTATTCCCTATTTTTCCCCCCATCACTTTTCAGAAGACCTTCCCACAGAAGGGAAGGCAGGTGGACCTTTGTTTTCTGTGTGTGTGAATGAGTAAGGCAAGGGAATCCACTAATCACAGACTTTGATCGTACTGTAATGGTACAAGAGAGCTGACCATCATTGCATCAAACTAGAGGAAGGGATTAAAATCTGGAAAAGGATTATTTAAAACCAGCTTCATTTTCAACCATTTACAAAGGCAAGACATGAGATCTGATAGATGCAACACAGAAGCTCTGATATTGTAGTAGGGGGCAGCATTAAACACAGCAGCTATAAAACAATTGGAGGCTGATAATGAAATATCAATTTTATCTTTTTTAAACTGCAAAATAGCAAAATAATTGCAAAATAGCCATTTCTAGTTTGTCAGTGCAAATATTGATTTAAAGGTGAAGGGTCCCATCACAGAGCTGAAAATGAAATTTTGCACAAATTTGAATTTTTTTCTGAATGACTTAGGTTGGATTCCACTCTATTTCAAATGAGTGTTTACCTCTTGAGAAGTAATAAATGCAATTTGTTTTAAAACATTAAAAAGAATAATGTGAATCATCTTTGTGATAAATTTTCAATTATATTATATACAGCTAAAAAAATCCAGCATTTCCACAATTGTTAAATATATGTGTTACATGTTCTTAACACTGAAAGATGAGTTCGTTAGGTTTACATTTCAGTGTAGTTATACCCACATACTACAACAGTTCCCCGAACCTATGTGGAACCAAGAGCAAAATTATTTTTTTCTGCTAAATTCTGCAGTAGTTTAGAAATTAAAAAAAAAGAAAAGAAACAAGGAAATAATGCTGATGATAAATTCTATCTTTTCTGTCCAGTAAGGAACTTATTTGCAAAAATGTAAGTTTAAAGAGACGTTCATGTAAAATGCATGAATGTATACATCTTTATATTCCCACAACTCTTTGTAAAAATGAAAATATAGGAATAAGATGGAATTACTTTCAAATTGGAAAGACAAAGCCCAGTAAAAATCACCTTAATCATATCTAGCCATCCCTACTTCTATTTCTGTATTATTTACTTACTTACTTACTTACTTACTTACTTACTTACTTACTTACTTACTTATCCCCTAACATATAACAGGATGCATTTCATATTCAAAAGAATAACCTAGTAAGATTGAGAGTGGAAGGGTTATTGACTCATAATTGACTACTAGTAAGGTTTGAAACAGTCCCTGTAATTTTCTTGGCAAGAATTCAGCAATGGTATGCCATTGCCTCCTTCCTAGGGCTGAGGAAGAGTGACTGGTCCATGGCTCTTCAGCTAGCTTTGTACCTTAAGGTAGGATCAGAACTCAGTCTCCCAGTTTCTAGTGTGGAGCCATTTACACTACACCAAACTGGTTCTGCATTAATTATAATTTGAAAATATCTAATACATAATCTCAGTTTAATAAATGTCTATGGAGATTCTCAATCATCCAGGTCACGGTTGTCCCAAAGGTGCTTTTTCAAGAGGCAACTAGACTTACTTGTTTTTCTTTGGAGATGTTTCACTTCTCATCCAAGAAGTGAAACGTCTTTTTCTGAGCTGAAGAAGCTTCTTGGATGAGAAGCAAAACGTCTTCAAAGAAAAAACAAGGAAGTTCAGTTGCCTCTTGAAAAAGCACCTTTGGGACTCAGTTTAATAAGCACTTTTGATAAGTCACATTTATCAAATCACATATTTTCTTTCATTCTCCCCATAACTCATGATCCAGTGAATAGAATAGAATAGAATAGAATAGAATAGAATAGAATAGAATAGA
>WNWU01000116.1:700725-718029 GCA_012654045.1 Ptyas mucosa | reverse complement strand
GAATAGAATAGAATAGAATAGAATAGAATAGAATAGAATAGAATAGAACAGAATAGAACACAACAGAACACAACAGAACACAACAGAACACAACAGAATAGAATAGAATTCTTTATTGGCCAAGTGTGATTGGACACACAAGGAATTTGTCTTTGGTGCATATGCTTTCAGTGTACATAAGGAGAATAAAATGCATTCATCAAGAATCATAAGATACAACACTTAGGGATAGTCATAGGTTACTAATAAGTTATCAAATTGTACTAGGAAACAAATAAAAACAATATAATTGAAGATACAAGCAACATGTTTATAGTCATAAGTGGGAAGAGATAGATACTAGTAAGGAAGAGAAGAATAATAGTAATACAGTCCTAGTAAATTATTTGACAGTGTTGAGGGAATTAGTTGTTTAGCAGAGTGATGGCGTTTGGAAAAAAAACTTGTTCTTGTGTCTAGTTGTTCTGGTGTGCAGTGCTCTATAGCGTCGTTTTGCGGGTAGGAGTTGAAACAGTTTATGTCCAGGATGCGAGGGGTCTGTAGATATTTTCACAGCTCTCTTTTTAACTGGTGCAGTATACAGGTCCTCAATGGAAAGCAGGTTGGTAGCCATTGTTTTTTCCACAGTTCTAATTATCCTCTGAAGTCTGTGTCTGTCTTGTTGGGTTGCAGATCATGTAGAGAAGACTGTGTTCTAACGTAACATGGATATAACACAATGAATATAATAGGTCTGTAAAATAAATTTATTGAAATATACACTATGTCACCTGTCCTTGTCAGGGAGATCGAGGTGCCCCAGGTGTTCCAGGTCAACCAGGAGATAGAGGAGCCCCAGGTGTTGGACTTTCAGGGCCACTAGTAAGTATGGAACATATTACTACTAATTTGTGATGGAGCTCAATGTGTATTTCAAAGGTGAATCATGTTTGGAATGGTAGATCCATGCCGTGGTGGGATTCAAATAATTTAACAACCGGTTCTCTGCCCTAATGACTACTGCTCAGTAGGCGTGGCTCAGTGGTCATGTGACCGTGTGGGCATGGCCAACTCAACCTCACTCATGTTGATAGGTGCTTCGCCTTAGCTGTTACAATGTAATAAGGGTTAACCAGAGAGGCAGTTTCTGTAAGCAGGGCAATAAAGATTAGGCTAGAAACACCACCAGAATGTTTCCTTCCTGCCTTCCTTACAGGATTAGCCCTGTAAACATCCTGGACAATTTGGAAATAGTCAACTTTATGATTTAAGCAGGCTTCTGGATTTTATTTGGAAAGGCAATTCAGTTCTAAAATCACATTACCTTCAAATTCAATTCGATCTTCAACCTGAATGTTTGTAAAATTGTATAGTTTTCAAAACAATTAGCCAGAAATTTAGCGAGGATTGTTTTGGATAACTATATCCACTGATTAACATGTAATTTCAGAATTTGTCACAATTGTAACATTCATTTGGTATTTATGTGCCCAGCTGTGTCTGAGTTGAGCAGCTACAAAAATTGAATACATCAATATTTGTTTGTTTATTTAAAAGTGAATGATTATTATCCATATTTTTCAGGGACCTGTGGGACCTCCTGGAGACAAAGGGCCACCGGTACAGTAGGTCTTTCTAATTATATGCAGTATGTGGTAGGAAATAGGATGGAAATATTATTGTATTATATCACCTTTTGGTTTGCCAATGATAGTAGAAAATTCAGGTACATACAGTATCAGTAATATCAATTAGTATAGCAATATTGATGACTCTATTCTGTACATTCCCAAAAGTCCTGCCTTATGACATTGCTTATGATCTACAGATATCCAGATGCTAATACCTTCTACAACTTCTGAGCATTTTGAGCAGAGTACTCAAGAACTGGATTATTATGGGTTTTATGAAAGGATAATTGTGCTGATCATCTCCATTTCCATACTCTGTTCATTTGCTGCCACATGATTGCACCTCTTTAGAGAGACAGCAAAGCTGATAAACTTCTAGCTGTGTTTAAAAGGCATCAACAACGGATTTCCTACTCACCTGTACAAACACTAACTAGATCCAGGTTCCCCTCGCACATATGTGCTAGTCGTTCCCAACCCTAGGGGGCAGTCTCAGTTCCGTTTCAAAGCCGAAGAGCCAGTGTAGCCTGAAGACGTCTCTGTGATCATGTGGCCGGCATGACTAAATGCCAAATGCGCATGGAATGCTGATACCTTCCCATCAAAGATGGTCCCTATTTTTCTACTTGCATGTTTTACATGCTTTTGAACTGCTAGGTTGGCAGAAGCTGGGACAAGTAACGGGAGCTCAATCTGTTACGTGGCATTTGGGATTTGAACCGCTGAACTGCTGCCTTTTGATAGACAAGCTCAGTGTCTTACTGAGCCACTGCGTTCCTTCTAGCTGTGTTTAGCAAGTGACTATTAATGAGTTGTGTGCTATGTGTTGACCATTAGTTATTTTCTCCTTAAATCAAAGATATACATGAGGACGTAGAACATAGTAATTAGTAATTAATGCTTATAGAAGCATATGTTAATGATTTCTTTCCTTCCTTCTCATCTCTACCACAACTATTTAGAATGAGGTTGAAGACAAAGGATAATTCTTGCCCCAAATGAGTTTCTCCATCCAGGACATAATAAAACGTGGTATGTAAGCTTTGAGATAATGCATCATGTTCTTTTCCCTGTTTCACCAGGGTCCTCGCGGCTTACCAGGCATCCAAGGTCCCCCTGGACAGACTGGTCATGATGTAAGTAAAAAGTGGTGATAGTTTGTTAATTAATGAACTACAGCAGATTGTTGATTAGAAATCATTATACTAATTTAAGTTTAAGTTTATTTATTTGTCAAGCATATATAAGAATACAGGTAAAAAGTATAAACATAATTTGAATACATGAAAAGAGTAAGTAAAAAGGAATATTAGGACAGGAACGGGAGGCACGCTGGTGCACTTATACAAGCTCCTTAGAGACCTCTTAGGAATGGGGTGAGGTCAACAGTAGACAGTTTAAAGTTAAAGTTTTGGAGGTTTGGGGAAGAAACCACAGAGTCAGGTAGTGTATTCCAGGCATTGACCACTCTGTTACTGAAGTCATATTTTCTGCAATCGAGTTTGGAGTGGTTTACCTTGAGTTTGTATCTATTGTGTGCTCATGTATTGTTGTGGTTGAAGCTGAAGTAGTCATTGACAGGAAGGACATTGTGGCAGATAATTTTATGTATTATGCTTAGGTCAGACTGAAGTCGGCGTAGTTCTAGGTTGTCTAAGACCAAAATTTGGAGTGGTGGCATAATGTATTTTATTACGGTTAGAGGAATGGAGGACTCTTCTCGTAAAATATTTCTGGACTCTCTCGATTGTATTTATGCCTGATATGCAGTGTGAGTTCCAGACAGATGAGCTGTAAGCATAATTTCCCTGATCTCTTCAAAACTAAAACAACAACAACAACAACACATAGACAATACAGTTTCTATTTACCTTCCCGCTAGGACATATAAAAGAAAATTTTCATGAAATGTTTGAGTCAAAATAGCCATTGTAAAATGGGGAAGCAGATAGTGACTAAAGACTAAGTGAATTGCTCATTGTGTGGTTTAGATTACCTCTTATAAAAATTCACAAACCATTTACAGTTGAACATTTGAAAACATTCCTCAATAGCTTGTTGGTGAAGTAATCCCGCAGCAGTGTATAAAGTAAAGGTTAAAACATCAGATGTAATGTAATCATTTCAATAATGCAATATTCATGAAGCAACCCATATAATCAATAAATAGGACGAACTCCCTGTCTTAAAGGAAAAGGAAGTTTTGAGCAATGGGGGGAAAAAAGTCTCAGGACTCTAACAATCCTACCTAAAGATGTGTGATTAACCACTAAAAAAACATTCTTTTAATAATATTGGATCTGCTTCCTAATGCCCAAGGTTGTGTAATTCAAATAATCACTTATTATTCATACTTCATTTTTTCCAGGACTTCAATCAGCACTAATTGCTTTCTAGAAATCTTTCATTATTCTATTTATAAAGGAGATGGAAGCACAGAATGATGCAAACTTGCAAAAAGGAAATAATCAGTGAATTTCTTCTTGGTTACTCTTCCCGTGTGTCTTCTGTTCTGGCTGAGCTCAGCAAAGTAGAAACAGATAATTGGAGTAATCAGCCAGCAGCAAAAAAAAAAAAAAAAAGAAAAAGAAAAAGAAAAAAAAAGAAAAGGAAAGGAAAGGAAAATGTAGACAGATAGAAGTAGTGAGTAGAATTGATTCTCCCAAACTCTACTTTTATGCAAAATAACATTGATGCATTGACTGAAGAGCTCTAAGTACGATCGCTTCTCTTTTTCAAAGACCCAGGTGGGAAGTTTTCAAGTTATGATGGACTGTTTTCTCTTTAATGAGAAAAGAAATGTTCAACAGATAGTCCCCATGTAACTTCCAAAGTCGTTTTTGTAAAAAATTCTCCCAGATTACAACAGGCTCATGTCACCAGAATTTAGCATTGATCCTGGAACATCAGCATATCACGTAGAAACTTCTAAATGAAAACACACACAAAGACATGAACAGGACAGAAAAACAGAGTTGGAAGGGACCTTGGAGGTCTTCTAATTCAATCCCCTGCTCAAGCAGAAAACCCCAAACCATTTCAGACAAATTACTGTCCAATCTCTTCTTAAAAACCTCCAGTGTTGGAACACCCACAACTTCTGGAGGCAAGTCATTTCACTGATTAATGGTTCTCACTGTTAGGAAATGCCTCCTTAGTTCTAGGTTGCTTCTCTCCTTGATTAGCTTCCACCCATTGCTTCTTGTCCTGCCTTCAGGTGCTTTGGAGAATAGCTTGACTCCCTCTTCTTTGTGGCAGCCCCTGAGATATTGCAACACTGCTATCATATCACCCCTAGTCCTTTTTTTCCCATTAAACTAGACATACCCAATTCCTGTATTGACAACAAGAAACGTTTCTTCTGAAGACTTTATTTATTTATTTAATTATTTTGTCAACAAATAACAAGGAAACAAGTATCAGTATAGACACGGACACATGAACAAATGGCACAATTAAATGGATATAAATAGGCAAAACATAGCCATAAACACATAGAATGAGTACATATAAACGGGGGCAGTAGGACAGGGACGGTAGGCACGCTGGTGCGCTTATGCACGCCCCCTTAGGGACCTCTTAAGAACCGTGTAAGGTCCATGGTAGGCAGTTTAAGGAAAAACATATGGGGGTTAGAGAAACTAACAACAGGATCAGGTAGAGTGTTCTAAACATTTACTACTCTATTGCTGAAGTCGTATTTTTTGCAATCAAGATTAGAGCGGATTATATTTAGTTTGTATCTATCGGTAGCCCTTGTGTTGTTGCGGTTGAAGTTAAAGTAGTCATTAACCGGTAGGACGTTATGGTAGATAATCTTGTCTACTAAGCTTAGGTTGGAAAGTAGACGGCGTAGTTTTTTTTTTTTAATTTGATTTATATGCCGCCCTTCTCCAGAGACTCAGGGCGGCTTTACAATGCGCTAAGCAATAGCCTTCATACTTTTGTATATTTATACAAAGTCAGCTTATTGCCCCCACAAACTGGGTCCTCAATTTATCTACCTTAGAAAGGATGGAAGGCTGAGTCAACCTTGAGCCTTGGTGAGATTCGAACCTGCAATAATTGCAGGCAGCTGATGTTAATAACAGGGCTTTAGACCACTGTACTATCCAAGGCTCTTTTTTTTCAAGTTCAAGGTTATCCAGGCCTAAAATTTCAAGCCTGCTGGTATAAGGAATTTTATTGCAAACTTTAGGAAGTTCTCATAATTTCCTGAATCTTGTTACTGAGATGAATATGACTCCTGTGAAAATAATTTCACTAATGGAACACATTGCAGCTAAAGAGAAAAATCTTGACGTCTGTGTGCACCTGAGTCTAATTGCATTGTAGGGATGCACAAGCCTATTCTTTTTGAAGCGTTTGATGTCCGTATGTAGTACCTATAGAAGATAAGATTTGTAGCTCAGGATTCAACTGTGCGATCCTTGCATTGATAATGTTGCATAGTTTGGTAATGAAACAGCTGCAAGAAAACCATCACGCTCCAAGAGTTCCAAGGTCCACACTGTTCTCTTTTTACAGGGTTTACCAGGAAATCCAGGAGAAAGGGGACCACCAGGAAAAACAGTAGGACATTGCATGGTCTTTCTCTCTTTCCCTTCATTTTCATTTCATTTGCACGTTTCATTAAGTAATAAACAATTTTGTTCCAGGCAAATTTGGCAGGCCTGAAGATCCAATGCAAAAGATGGCTTCCAGGCCTGACATACTAAATACCTAAGAAGAAAACCATTCTATCTTGTACAATATATGGGGTGGCCCCTTTACAACCTATGAACATCAACTCAGAATTCCTGAGCCAAACATGCTCAGGAGTATGGGGATTAAAGTCCACAAGTCATAAAGGAGCCATAGATGCCCACCCATGATGTTGTAGATATCTCTACCGCTCTTTTAACTTATAACAGTGGTAGTGGAGCTGTTCCTCCTTTGTGAGATGTGCTTCAACAATGTGGCCCTTCAAAAAGACTTGATCCATTGTAAATTTGGTCTGTGGGTGGATAATCTTTCATGTTCTACTTTTGATACCAGACATTTTGAAATGATCTCAATAAATGATGTAGGTGGTTTTATTTTTCTTCTATTAGGGTCCCACTCCTCTCCTTAACCCTGATGACATCAGACTATTAATTAAGGTAAGGCCTTTTCCCAGGTGTCCAAAGACCTAATACTTGGGGAGCATTAATGTAAATCATCAAAGTCTATAAATGTTTGTAAAATGTACTGTGCATACAAAATATAAGAAGGAGGTCTCAGGAGAAAATGGAAATATGCAGAGGATGTTCAGGAGAGCAAAGGAAGTACATTAAGTAATAGATAGATAGATAGATGATAGATAGATAGATAGATAGATCTACACCCCCCACCACAAAAAAAGTCTGTGTGTGTGTGTGTGTGTACCATATTTTTTGGAGTATAAGATGCACCTTAGTTTTTGGGGAGGAAAATAAGAAATCAGCTGTTCCCAGAGGTGAATTTTAGCAATAGGTTCATTGGTTGTAAGCTCTGTGCCTTACTTTTTTTTCAGCCTCTGAAAGCCTCTGAAACAGAGCTTCAGAAAAAAAGCCTTTGTTTCGGAGGCTTTTTTTCTGAAGCTTCCTTTCAGAGGCTTTTTTTTCTGAAGCTCTGTTTGGAAGCTTTTTTGGAAGCCCAGCCTCTGAAACCTCCATTTGAGAGGCTGGGCAGGGCTAAATTCAGAGTATACCCAGATTTTCACCCTCTTTTTGGGGGGAAAAAGGTGTGTCTTATACTCTGAAAAATACGGGATGTACAGTATATATTTATATATGTATATATCATAAGCACATTTGTCTATTTTTTTGTGGTGGTGGGCAGCTATATGTAAATTAAAGGCTTCTTTAATTTGCATTCAATTCATAATTCAATACAATAGAGCCAAGATAGATTTGGATTTCAGAAGAATTGCCTGCTGTTTCAGTACTCTATGATTCTCCTCTTTAGGATGTTTGCACTGATTGTCCTCCTGGACCATCTGGTCTCCCTGGAATCCCAGGACAGAAGGGTGATAAAGGCCTTCGAGGCCCACCTGGGAATGATGGACCAGTTGGAAAAAGGGTAAGAAAGACTTGGAGCGGAAGAGATTCTGTCTCTTATAGTCCAAGAGTTGAAAGGGACCCTGAAAGGTTTGATATGTTGGTCTACTTCAAGCATCATCACATTAAGGACTAGGAAAATGAATTAACGCCTGAATCATGAAGCACAATTAAAGCCATGTTTTTGATCCCATGAATGGGAAAGGCTCATTAGGGATCTTTTCTTCTAGTAGTAACGTCCTCTGCATGATCTATTTCAGGTTTCCCACATCACCTGATTGCTTATTTGTACCCTATGACTATCATTAAGTGTTGTACCTTATGATTCTTGATGAACGTATCTTTTCTTTTATGTACACTGAGAGCATATGCACCAAAGACCAATTCCTTGTGTGTCCAATCACACTTGGCCAATAAAGAATTCTATTCTATATTCTATTCTTTCTCAGAGCCAGTTTGATCTAGTAGCTAAGGCACAAGAATGGAAATGAGTTCTAGTCCTGTCTTAGCATGAAAGCCAGCTGGGTGATTTTGGGCCAATCACCAGGAGATTGTAAGTTCTAGACCCACCTTAGCCATGAAAGCTAATTAAGTGACTTTGGGTGCAGTCATTCTCTCTCAACCCAACCCACCTCACAAAATTGTTGTGTGGGGACAATGGGACGAGGGAGGATTATTAAATAGCACTTAGCAATAGCTCTTAGACTTATATACCACTTCACAGTGCTTTACAGCCCTCTCTAAGTGGTTTAGAGTGTCAACATATTGCCCCCAACAATCTGGGTCCTCATTTTACCCACCTTGGAAGGATGGAAGGCTGAGTCAACCTTGAGCCTGGTGAGATTTGAACTGCCAGATTGCAGTCAGCTGGCAGTCAGCAGAAGTAGCCTGTAGTACTGCACTCTAACCACTGCGCCACCATGGCTCAATATGTTACATAAAAATAATAAATTAAAAAAAAAATCAAAGGGTCTCATGCAACAAACCCAAGAGGAAGAGGTGTCTCCTCTGCACCAGCAAATGGCATGATAAATCTGTGACAGTCCTTCCTTACCAAGCTATATTAAGTCAAATTCAAAAGTAACATTAATTAATCAAGCTCATCATCTAATGGGATTGCCCCATTCTGTTTAAGCGTTATCTCCTTCTCTTATGTTTAAAACAGCAACATACCACTTTGGTGGCAACTGTAGAAAAGAAACTGGGAAAGGTCTAGAAAGCTATGAGTGGAGACTATATGGAATCCTAAAATGGTCTGTGCCTATAGAAGAACTGGGTGACCCCATTTATCTGTGTAAGAGGAAGAGGGCACAGGTTGAAGCAATGGCATATGCTTTCCCATTGCTTCAACCTGTGCCCTCTTTCTCTTAAGCAGATAAATGAGGTCACCCTGCCCTCCCATAGGCACAGACCATTTTAGGATACCAGATGCTGCCAAGATACTATAGGAATGAACAATTAAGCTAGAAGACATCTGTTTGTAAACTGTGTTTCTTTCAGGGAGAACCTGGGCTCAGAGGTCCCCCTGGGCCTCCAGGAGCAGAAGGTCCCAAGGTAAGATGTACATTCTGTCCTATATGACTCTTGCTTCCCTTCAAAAATACATATTTGAAAGGAACTGGTATAGGAAGGGAAGCAGAGGTGGTATTCAGTAGGTTCTGACCAGTTCTGGAGAACCGGTAGTGGAAATTTGGAGTAGTTCAGAGAACCGGTAAATACCACCTCTGACTGGCCCTGCCCCCATCTATTCTCTGCCTCCCGAGTCCCAGCTGATCGGGAGGAAATGGGGATTTTGCAGTATCCTTCCCCTGGAGTGGGGAGGGAATGGGGATTTTGCAGTATCCTTCCCCTGCCACGCCCACCAAGCCCCACCCACAGAACCAGTAGTAAAAAATTTTCAATCTCACCACTGAAGGGAAGACTCTTTTTACCAATAGAAAAGAGCTATTCAAAATAGAAAAACATTCCAATTTCAAGGTCCATCAAATCCTGCTTCCTACGAAAATACCCTTATTTATTCTAGCATTTAACCGTCTGAATATGTTCATGTCTCCTATTCCTTTTTAAAGAAAGGGGATCATGGATGTTATACAGAAAACAGTTTCGGGAGTTTGACCCCATTGGCATGCTCAAGTTAGCATGAAAGATAACTTCTTGTATATAGAGAATTGGCTTTCCAAAATACTTGTTCCTTTCAAAGCTGGAGGAAAATAAAATAAGTTGGGTTTCCATGAAACATCTGTTTCCAGTAAATCTTACATCTTTAAGAAGGAGTTTTCTGAGCCACAACGCTACTGTGTAAAACCAAGCATAAACCCTAACAATGCATTAGTTAGAACAGGTTCTCTTAACCTGATGCCCTCCAATTGTATTGACTTCTCACAAGTCCCAGAAGTCAGCACTTCCCCAGTCAGATTGTGCAATTTGAGGATCTTAGAATAGAATAACAGAATTGAAAGGGACCTTGGAGGTCTTCTGGTCCAACCCTCTGCTTAGGCAGGAAACCCTACACCACTTCAGACAAATGGTTGTCCAATCTCTTCTTAAAAACTTCCAGTGTTGGAGCATTCACAACTTCTGGAGGCAAGTTGTTCCACTGATTAATTGTTCTTAACTGGCAGGAAATTTCTCCTCAGTTCTAAGTTGGCTTTTGCTCGAAGAGCAGGTAGCAGCAATGGCTAGAGGGGCTTTTTCACAGGTTCATCTTGGGCAGAAGTACATCCATTCTGGACTTGGAGATCTTTTGCCTTAGATACCTCCCACACTACATGAGGCTACCTTTGAAGAGCATTCAGAAGTTCCAGCTGTTGCAGGAGCTGCAGTTGGTCCAGAATGCAAAAAATGTGGACAGTTTGGGGGCATCTCTCAATGTGCTCATATAACAAAACTATTCTGTGGATCATACTGGATCCTAGCAGGCTTCTGAGTCTACCTCAAGTTGCTGGTTACCTCCTAGCAAGCCTTAGATGGCATAAGATCAAGTTACTTGTAGAAATCCCCATCACCCACTAGGTCCAGAAGGGAGGATATGCTCCTAAACTCTTCCATTAAATGAAGTCATCTTATTAGACTTTTCTTTTATTTTTTATTAGGGTCCTAAAGGAAGTGATGGGGCATCTGGTGAAGCTGGACTGAAAGGGGAACAGGTGAGAGTAAATAAGGAATCAGCATTCAGTAACAACAACTATTTATTTATTTATTATTCGTATTTTTATGCCGCCCACTCTCGGAGGACTCTGGGCTGCTTACACCAAAGACAGTATACTAAATAGCATATTGCCCCCAACAGTCTGGGTCCTCATTTTACCCACCTCGGAAGGATGGAAGACTGAGTCAACCTTGAGCCGGTGAGATTTGATCCGCTGATTTACTGAACTAGCAGTCAGCTGAAGAAGCTGCAGTACTGCACCCTAACCGCTGCGCCACCTCGGCTCCTGCCTTGTCTCTTCTTCACTTCCCAACAAAAGATCTGTGCCCTGCTTTTGTGTTATTATGCCAAAATATCCATATGTCTTTAGTCTTTACCATGTTTCCCTGAAAATAAGACTGGGTCTGATATTAATTTTTGCTCCAAAAGACACATTAGGGTTTATTTTCTGGTTGGTTCTTATTTTTGGGAATATACAGTACTAAATGTGTCCGTCTGTCTGACAATCTTAAATGGGGCTTATTTTGGGAGTAGGGCTTATATTAGGAGCATCCTGAAAAATCATGCTGGGATTTATTTTCCGGTTGGCTCCTATTTTCAGGGAAACGGGATAGTCATCATGGATCCCTATAAGAATGAAAGTCATAGATTGTACAATAGACATGAAGACTTGACCATTAAGGGGAGGAGAGAGGGAGGGAGGGAGAGGGAGAGGGAGAGGGAGAGGGAGAGGGAGAGGGAGAGAGAGAGAGAGAGAGAGAGAGAGAGAGAGAGAGAGAGAGAGAGATTATTCCATGACTTTTGCCTTTTTTGAATTGACTTATTAAGCAGCACCATTTATCTGAGATAAATCTTGAAGTTGATATGAAAAAAAACAGTGATGGAATAGCTGTTGATATTTCTCCTGAGAGTATTAGCAAGCCAAAAACGAAACCAAATTTGTTCTGTCTCTTTACTGAGCTTCTATTACCCTCAAGATCTAGACATCTGCCTTGCTTCATCTGCCGCAAGAGAGCTTTGATCCCGGCAGCTGCCATCCCATTTAAGTATGCTGTTTATCAAACTCTGCTGTGGACTGCAATAGAGAAAACACTTAAGATGCATCACAGCAGCACAGATAGCAAATGCAGCTGCTTCATACAGGTTTACACAGGGTGAGCGCACAAGAGGGAGGAAGATTTAGAACTTCTCTGGAACTCAGAGTTGCTGCTTAGAAGCAGGGAGTTTGGTCTGGAGCACATTTCTCAATTTCAACGACTTTAAAGATGTGTGAACCTCCACTCCCAGAGTTCTCCAGCCAGTTGAAATTAACACATCTTACACTTGGTGAGGTTGAGAAACATTGTTGTAGAATTTCAAATCACCCTTAAAGCAACTCAGTCTAATGCTATCTAGCGATGAAATCATTCATTGCAAAGGTTGCTTGGAGCTAGGAGGAACGGCTAATGTAATTTACCAGATTCTCTGCATGGATTGTCCCTGTGATTACCGTATTTTCCGGCGTATAGGACGACTGGGCGTATAAGACGACCCCCTACTTTTCCTATTAAAATATAGGGTTTGGGCTATACTCGCCGTATAAGACTACCCCTCAATATTGTCGGCGCTCTCGTAGCGTCATCGGTCAGCGCTGGCAACTCAGATTCGGGAAGCTGTGCCGATCTCGTCAAAGCTGCATGCCGCTGAATGCTGGACCCAGCTGGTTGCTGCGCGGAGCTTCCCCCACCATTCCAGGCATCCAGGTGGATATTACCGATGCTCTGACTTCCCCAGACAGCTGGGGCTTGCCATCACTGGGGGTCAGCTGGGGAAGTCGGAGCGTCGGTAGGCTTATACCTGGCATATAAGACAACCCCCGATTTTTGAGAGGATTTTCCTGTGTTAAAAAGTAGTCTTATATGCCAGAAAATACGGTATGTAAAACTGATGGGGAGGAACCTCAACTACCAGATTGCAAAAACATGAGCAAGCGGTTAGATGAGGAGGCCCAAACACATTGGTAGCCTCACATTGTAATGAACAAGGACACACATTCAATTTCACAGCTACTAAGATTGTTGGCTGAGCAGTACAAAAATAACCAGGAAATAACGGAAGCCTAAGAAGCAAGCCCCTTCTCAGTCAACAGGAGTGCTAATTTACCACCAGCTTACCAGGTACTTAGGAGCTGGTGCAGCAGCTCCTGGGTGCAGCAGCACTAGGGAACAACCAATGACTTAATAACCGCCCACCAACACTGCAATTAATAACTAAAAGTCAGATACAACCAGGCAGCACATAAATACTATGCACAAAACAGTCCAGCACACATGTAGAGAGAGAGAGGATGGGCTCCAGTGTGAGTCTGAAAGTCTGGAAGACTAAATAGCAATAGCAAAAGACCTCTCTAAGTGTTTTACAGAGTCAGCCTATTGCTCCCAACAATCTGGGTCCTCATTTTACCCACCTTGGAAGGATGGAAGGCCTTGAGTCAACCTTGAGCCTGGTGACATTTGAAGTGCCAAATTGCTAAATCTTTGGTCCTGGATTAACTCAGACTGGATTGTGCATGATGTCTGGTCTCCAAGATAAACTTGGAAAACTTGGAAACCAGCTATTAGAAATAGACTGCCATGATGCTTCAGAGAAAGAACAATACATGAAATATATTTGTCCCTCCATGGTAAAGGTAAAGACTCCCCTCGCACATATGTACTAATCATTCCCGACTCTAGGGGGTGGTGCTCATCTCCATTTCAAAGCTGAGGAGCCAGCGCTGTCCGAAGACGTCTCTGTGGTCATGTGGCCGGCATGACTCAACGCCAAAGGCGCACGGAACGCTGTTACCTTCCCACCAAAGGTGGTCCCTATTTTTCTACTTGCATTTTTATGTGCTTTTGAACTGCTACAGTGTTTCCCCAAAAATAAGACCCTGTCTTATATTTTTTTGAACCCTGAAATGAGGACTTGGCCTTATTGCCATGCATTCAAAAATCCGATTGGTCTTATTATCAGGGGATGTCTTATTTTGGGGAAAACAGGGTAGGTTGGCCGAAGCTGGGACAAGTAACGGGAGCTCACCCCATTATTTATTTTATTTTTTATTTTATTAGTCATATTTCTATGCCGCCCACTCTCCGAGGACTCTGGGCGGCTTACACCAAAGACAGTATACGAAATAGCATCTTGCCCCCAACAATCTAGGTCCTCATTTTACCCACCTCGGAAGGATGGAAGGCTGAGTCAACCTTGAGCCGGTGAGATTTGATCCGCTGATCTGCTGAACTAGCAGTCAGCTGAAGTAGCTGCAGTACTGCACTCTAACCACTGCGCCACCTCGGCTCATTACGCAGCACTAGGGATTCAAACCACTGAACTGCTGACCTTTCCATCGACAAACTCAGCGTCTTAGCCACTGAGCCACCATGGCCCTTTGAGCCACCACGTCCCTTCCCTCCAGAGTATCTATTTGGTATTTTGTCACCTTCAAGTACCGGGGGCAGGAAAGTTGACGAATGATTTTTCCCCTGCCTCCCCCCCTCAAAAAAATCTATTTACTTCAGAAGTAGTGCCAGGAAAATTTCACTAGCGCATAAGTCACTATATTCAGCCATCAGGCTCAATGCGAACAAACATGATTGTGTTGTCAGAGTAATGGAACCTCCATGCATATCCCACACGTGATGTTCAGATTTAGCCGTGGATTATACTCAAATAGATGCTGTGAATGTTGGCTTTGTGCTATGATTAGGAGAGGAAAAATAGCAATGGGAGACTCTTTCTCCCTCTGGTAGCTCCCATATCCTTCTATCTCAAGTTGCTTTTCATAAAGACGATTTAAAATCGCAAGATTTCGGTCCTGTGGGGTTGATGTGACTGCTTAAATTGAACCAGCTATGTTAGATCCCCAGGGAGGTTTCAGCACCTCTTCAGAGTGGCACTTTGTCATTCTTCCAGCTTTTGTTCTTCACACACAACAAAAATAATAATAATAAACAAAAACCCACCAGTATAATTCAGATGTATTGCAGATGCTTATTTTTATTTACATGCATTCCTGATACAGATACACACAGAGAAGAGTATTTATTTATTCAGAAACTGTTCTTGCTATGTTCCCAAGAGAAAAATAACGATATATATACTATATTATGTTGAAACCATTTTCCTGGGGGAAAATAATAGACACAACTAAGGTTGAATGTAAATGAGATACTTTGTCATTCAGATTTTTCTGAAAATAGTGATGGGGCCAAGAATGTAGTTTTATAGCCTGGAACTCGAACATTTTGGCTGGTAGATTGTGTGCCTACAGAAATGTATGCAAACCCTTTATTCCGTTCCCTTTTGGCACCAGTAGCATAATGCAGAGTGCAGAAAGCATAAAAAACATAGCTAAAGCAATTAAAGACATTGGATCTTGATAAGAAAGGAAAATATAGCCAAAACGAATTCACATCGAGACTGTCAGCATTCCAGAAAAAAAACCCAACTCCAAGTAAAACCTCTGAAGCAAGCATTTTTCAAAGTTCTACCATGTTTCTCTGAAAATAAGACCCTGTCTTATATTTTTTTGAACCCTGAAATAAGCGCTTGGCCTTATTGCCATGTGCTCAAAAGCCCAATTGGGCTCATTATCAGGGGATGTCTTATTTTGGGGAAAACAGGTATTTACTAGAATAGGTAAACTGGCACATCTGGGAAAACTCGAATCTGAGAGGTCCGGGTTTTCCCTCAGTAAATCAAAACCCTCAAAACCATCCCCTCACTCCTCGGTTGATCACATGCTCCAATCAACCGCCGTCCCATCTCGAGACATCACTCGGATCACTCCTTCTCCAGATGCAGGATCACCCTGACCTTGACCAACAAAGAATGCTATTATGTCTATAGACAACCCCTCCACTAAATCCCCCCTCCTACTTTTCCACACAAGAGAAGGTGGCAGCATGGAAGCTTCCGGACTAATATGGCTTCCAAAGCTGACAAAGTCTTTTCCTTATTTTTCTCTTGTTACAAACCATCTTTGCTTACACCATGTCCAAAGACTGCTTCCTACATTGCTTTTTTTTTTTAAATGACACAACATTTTCATTTTATTTGTTTGTTTGTTTGTTTGTTTGTTTTGTCACATTTCTATGCCGACCTACTCCCAAGGGACTCTGGGCGTCTTTTTATGAAGATGATATGCATTCCCTTCAGTTACATCATTCTTAGTCTTCTCATTTTTATCCTGTTCCCTTTGCCTTTATATATTTGTTTTGTAACTTAATTCTCATCCACATCTCTGTATGACAAAAGAGCCACCTATTTAACATTCAATGCAAATAGCCAGAGTGTTAAACACGGAGAGTTCTCTGCATATGCAGGCATTCAGGGATCCACCGATGTACCTAATAGATAATCACACAAGTATTCCTTACATATTTGTTCATCAATACACCAAAACAACTCAGAGGACATCATATACCTCCTTAATTTACTCATTGCACAATGTCAAAACATCAGTTAAACATTGCATTAATTCTCATTCAAGCTTCACTACTACCATATGCTTCTTTTCATTATGTGCAGCAACCAGTCTTCAACCATATTTTTACAACAGTTGCATAATTAACTGTTAATAACATTCATTGTTATCCCATGCTTTCACCAATTTTCATGCTTTCCTCAAGAACCTACTGAAGAGCAAAATCTAACTGCCATAATAGCAAGAGCAATAGCACTTGTATACCGCTTTCACAGTGTTTTACAGCCCTCTCTAAGCTGTTTACAGAGTCAGCCTATTGCCCCCAACAATCTGGGTCCTCATTTTACCCATCTCGGAAGCCTGAATCCACCTTGAGCCTGGTGAGATTCGAACTGCTAAATTGCAGGCAGTCAGCAGTCAGCAGAAGTAGCCTGCAGTACTGCATTCTAATCACTGGGCCACCACGGCTCAGTAAAGCTGCATTGCTCTCAAATATGGCTCACCATCATCTCTTGTGCTTTGTGAATTGTAATTCTGCGAGTCCCCTTGCTCGGCCATCTAAATCAAATGATCTTCCTATTGTTTTGTTTTGTTTAACTAGACACAAGAACAACTAGACCCAAGAACATTTTTCCCCAAATGCCATCACTCTGCTAAACGAATAATTCCTTCAACACTGTCAAACTATTTACTAAGTCTGCACTACTATTAATCTTCTCATCATTCCTATCACCCATCTCCTCCCATTTATGACTGTATGACCGTAATCTTATTGCTGGTATCCTTATGATTTATATTGACTGTTTCCTAATATGATTTGATTGCTTATTTGTACCTTATGACTATCATTAAGTGTTGTACCTTATGATTCTTGATGAATGTATCTTTTCTTTTATGTACATTGAGAGCGTATGCACCAAGACAAATTCCTTGTGTGTCCATTCATACTTGGCCAATAAATAATTATCTTCTCTTCTCTTCTCTTCTCTTCTCTTCTCTTCTCTTCTCTTCTCTTCTCTTCTCTTCTCTTCTCTTCTC
>WNWU01000116.1:686756-700715 GCA_012654045.1 Ptyas mucosa | reverse complement strand
TCTTCTCTTCTCTTCTCTTCTCTTCTCTTCTCTTCTCTTCTCTTCTCCTATTAATTCACTCTTGCTATATTTCCCTTGGTGTAGAGGAAAAGTAGCGGGGGTTTTTTATGCGTCAAGCATAGGTGCAGCCTTCATGTACATATGAAAATCTTGCAATAACTCCAGAAGCAAACCCCATCCATATTTTGATTATTTTTTCAGTTGCACCATCTATACATATGGTGGTGCTTGATAAAAAAAAGATCACATCATGTTTTTTATCATGCTGTAGACTTGCTAACTTTTAACATGGTGTAGAACATGGAAAACAGGATGTACACTTGGTAATGTGCCTTAGTCATACTCACGCTCCATGAAACTTTCCATCCTGATGATAAAGACAATTTCCATTAGTTTTGGCATATAAGTCATAAGTTTTATTTGTCAAGCATATATAAGATAACAGGTTAAAAGTATAAACATAATTTGAATACATGAAAAGAGTAAGTAAAAAGGAATATTAGGACAGGGACGGTAGGCACGCTGGTGCGCTTATGCACGCCCCTTACAGACCTCTTAGGAATGGGGTGAGGTCAACAGTAGACAGTCCTAGGTTAAAGTTTTGGGGGTTTGGGGAAGAAACTACAGAGTCAGGTAGTGCATTCCAGGCATTGGCCACTCTGTTACTAAAGTCATATTTTCTGCAATCGAGTTTGGAGCGGTTTACCTTGAGTTTGTATCTATTATTTGCCCATGTATTGTTGCGGTTGAAGCTGAAGTAGTCATTGACAGGTAGGACATTATGGCAGATAATTTTATGTACTATGCTTAGGTCAGACTGAAGTCAGCATAGTTCTAAGTTGTCTAAGCCCAAAATTCAAAGTCTTGTGGCATAAGGTATTTTATTGCGGTTAGAGGAATAGAGGACTCTTCTCGTAAAGTATCTCTGGACTCTCTCGATTGTATTTATGTCCGATATGCAGTGCGGGTTCCAGACAGATGAGCTGTATTCAAGAACTGGTCTAGCAAATGTTTTGTATGCTCTAGTTAGTAGTACAATATTACCAGAGAAGAAGCTACGCAAGATTATGCTATTATATTTATATTTATATTTATATTTATATTTATATTTATATTTATATTTATATTTATATTTATATTTATATTTATATTTATATTTATATTTATTTATATTATTAATTATAATTAATATTATGGCATATTATGGCTAGTAAACCAGAAGTCCAATCAAACCCTAATTTTACCCAAAGCAGGTTCAGTGCAATCTAAAGTCCCTTTCCAAGGACCATTTTGGAAATCCCATTTGTGTCCCATTTGTGTCAGACACTCTCAAGTTGAAAGGATTAGCCAGTGACTTCACCATTGCCTGGGGGATGCCTGGGTGTGCTCCTTTCATATACCTGTTAATGTGCTCACTGAAGTGGTACCTATCTTTCTACTCGCGTTTGCACACTTACAAACTGGTCAGGAGCTAGAGCAAATGACGGGAGCTCAACCTGTTACACAGCAGCTCTTGAGTCTTGAACTCAATCTTTCAAATTGTCGACCCAGTATTCTAACCACGTGAGCCACCATGCTCCCACCTTCAAATTAATGCTTGTTAGCTGTCCTCAAGAATTAGATGAAATACGCAATGCTTGATACACATTTAGGGTGCTAAGTTGTTTGCATATAGCACTTAAGGGGAACATGCGCTATACTGTACAAATAATAACATGTGTAATAAATATTGTTCTTCTCTGTAGGGTCATCCTGGAATACCTGGCTTCATGGGTCCCCCTGGGAATCCAGGCCCAGCTGTAAGATTTTCCTTTGCATGTCAATTTTTAATCTTTATCTATTAGAATGTAAGGCAAATTGTTGTCGTAAATCTATTTGAGATGATGTGATGATGATGATTCAATAATTTTGATTATTCTTGATCATAATTCAATAACATTGTTGATGTTATTGAGGATGATTCAATTATTGATGATGATTTCAATAATAATTTGGATGATGCTGTTGTTCATGAGGATTCAGTAATTTTGACGATGTTGTCTTTGATGATAATTCAATAATTCAATATTTTTCCCCATAGTACTGGACTGTAGGAGTCATATACAATCCAGATCTCAGAGCTGTAGCAAATATTGTACCTCGATAGATGGATTGTCCTTTATAGGTGCTGCTCATCTTACTAAAGTCTGTCCATCTATCATGGTACAATATTTGCTACAGCAAATACAGGCAGTTTCAGCACTAATGTGCAAAAAATTATCTCCAAGCCATATGAGAAAGAGGATTCTTTAGAGATACGAATTCTGCAACAACTATCAGTTATCATGTGTGTGTTTTTTGTAGGGTGGGATATGATGGTAAATGAAAACTTCAGGTCCATCATATGTAGGACAAAGAATTGCTACATAAATATTTTTTCACATTGTTGTTTAGGGACCAGAGGGCTCCCCAGGACCTATAGGCTCTCCAGGACCTCCAGGAGAAGTGGTAAGTTGCTGTTCATTCATTCATAATATTGGAGAATCTCCACAAAAGGGGTCTCAGAACTTTCTGAACACCAAAAAAGATTTGAGATAGTTGATTCTATGGGTGATTGAGATTCTAAATCATCCAGGTCAGGGTTGATTCCAAAAGTCAATTGGACTGTCTTGTTTTTTTTTCTTTGAAAATGTTTTCCATCTCATCCAAGAAGTTTCTTCAGTTCTTCATTTAGAAAGAGCCATGGTGGCAAGTGGTTAGAATGTAAATAAATAAATAACTTTATTGTCATTGTACGTGCATACACAGTATACCCATACAACGAAATTCACTTAACACCCAAAGACCAGGTCCAACACACATAACAATCCCCAAACACACTCCCACCCACCACAATTCTCCACCCCTAAATCACCCAAACATCCACACAACAGACCAAGTAATGCTGTCCAACCGCTCACTGATGGTGGCCCTTTAGTTCATTGTTGAGTGCAATTATAGCTCTGAGATAAAAACTATTCAGAAAACATGTGGTCCAAGTTTTAATTGTTCTGTATCTTCTGCCAGAAGGCAACAGTCCAAAAGGATTGTAAGCAGGATGGGAAGAGTTTCTGAGAATGTTATGCAACTTTCTCAAACAGCGAGATTCAAAGATGTTGTCCAGGGCTGGTAGCTGGCATCCGATGGTATTCTGGGCAGTTTTAATGATTTTCTGTAGAGCCTTTTTGTCCGCTACAGAGCTGCTCCCATACCATGTAAGAATGCCGTATATCAGGACACTCTAAATGGTGCTGCGATAGTGCAGTATTGCAGTATTGCAGGCTAATACTGCTGATTGTCAGCAGTTCAATTCTCACCGATTCAGCCTTCCATCCAGTGGTGGGTTTCAAATATTTTTACTATCAGTTCTGTGGGCATGGCTTGGTGGGCATGGCTTGGTGGGTGTGGCAGGGGAAGCATACTGTAAAATCTCCATTCCCACCCGACTCTAGGGGAAGGATACTGTAAAATCTCCATTCCCTCTCCAATCCAGGGGAAGGTTACTGCAAACTCCCCATTTCCTCCCAATCAGCTGGGACTTGGGAGGCAGAGAATAGATGGGGATGGGGCCAATCAGAATTTTTATTACCGGTTCTCCAAACTACTCAAAATTTCTGCTACCAGTTCCCCAGAACTGGTCAGAACCTGCTGAAACTCACCTCTGCTTCCATCCTTCTGAGGTTGGTAAAATGACTACCCAGATTGTTGGGGGCAGTATACTGACATTGTAAACCACTTAGAGAGGGCTTTAAAGCACTATGAAATTATATGTCATGGTTCTGAGTAATGCTCCCAACCGATTCAAGACTCTGAGGCCTTGGCTTCCTCAAAAATCTGGTTTATTGGGTACATCATATCGGCACGGTCAAAGGTGAAACCAACCCTGAATAATTCCCATGTTTTTTGGTATAATTAAAGAATAGACACTGTTCAACACCCTTGTGTCACAGGTCACGTTAGCCAACCAAGCAGGTGATGAACTTCTCAGCAGTCCCTCCTGCCGTTGCTAGGGCACATTGATCTGGCCTTGGTTCTCAGGAACCTTATTGGTGCTATGTCTGGTCCATTGGAGGAAAACATTCTACGTTCCATAAATCCCCCAATCCCCCATAAGTATGGCAACTAAGAAATGAAACAAGAAAAATATGGCTTCAGCTAGAGTCGTTCTGAGTGTTAACGCCAGAGGCAGGTTTCACATAATTTTACCATCAGTTTGCCGTGCATGTGTACGACCTTCTGTGCATGTGCTTTGCTCATGTGTGCACTCTGCATGCATGCGCACTAAGGGTGAGTTCTACTTACCTTTAGTACCAGTTCGCAATGGCATTGTGCGCACGCCTTTCTTCTGCGTGTGCGCCTTGCTTCTGCGCATGCGCAGATCGCCGATGATGACATCCAGGGCAGTGGGTGGGGCCTCCCGCCGGTTTTACTACTGGTTTTTGCGAACCGGTCTGAACCGGGGGCAACCCACCACTGATGCTTGCGGCTTAGAAAACATGGCTAAATAGGATGGCATAGCACCAGGGTGGGCCAACCCTACTGGTTAACCTAAACTGGCCTGAACCGGCTAAATACCATCACTGGTTAACACTATATATAAGTGCTATTGCTATTTTCAAATTTTTAAAAAATCAAAAAAGTCTAGTTGCCTTTTTGGGGGGTGTTGGGAAAGCACCTTTGGGATGTCTATGAGTGATGGGTTCCATGAAGGGACAAATTCTGAAAATCTGTTCAGCGTTCACTGAGGCTCTAAGAGATTTCTTAAGATTCTGGAGTTTTCTTTTGTTTTTTCCCCCTCTGAATTGATCTTGGTGGTCAATTTGGAAAAACAATTGGGAGAGGGATGGATGGGGGTGTGCCCATTTCTTACCAGAAAGCCATTGTGGTTCTTCAGATCTGGGGGAGAGACAGGACCTGGTATAATGGCAGTACAGAGCAAGGACTTCAGCTCAGGTCTTCCTCATCCTAGCATCTTAAACACTCTAACACAGCACCCGGAGGCTCCAATTGGTGCAGAGTGTGGCCGCACGGGTGGTTATGGGAGTGACATGGCGCTCCCATGTGACACCTCTCCTGAGCAAGCTACACTGGCTCCCAGTGGTCTTCTGGGTGTGCTTCAAGGTTTTGGCTACTACCTTTAGAGCGCTCCGTGGCTTAGGACCTGGTTATTTATGAGACCGCCTTCTGCCACCAGTGGCCTCCCACCAGCTGGTGCGCTCTCATAGAGAGGGGCTCCTCTGGGTGCCGTTGGCCAAACAATGTCGACTGGCGGCCCCCAGGGGGAGAGCTTCTCTGTGGGGGCACCTACTATCTGGAATGAGCTCCCCCCAGAGATACGGAGGATCCCGGACCTATGCACTTTCCGCCGCGCTCTTAAGCCCTTTTTATTTCACCAGGCTGGCCTGGCCTAATTCTCCTCTTTTAAATAATAATATAAATTTTAATCTGTTTTAAATTATTGGGGTTTTAAAATTTATCTACGGCCAAATTATTTAATTGGATTTTAGTGTGTTTTAAATGTTGTATCTATATGTTTTATTTATGGCTGTGTACCACCGTGAGTCCTTTGGGAGTAGGGTGGTATATAAATCAAATAAATTGGAAACTAAACTCGAAACTCGAAACTCATGTTTGGGTTTCTTTCATAGGGGAAAGAAGGTCCCCCAGGCCCTCAGGGACCCCCAGGATTGCTTGGACTTATGGTGAGTATGGACAATATTTGCAACTATGGATGCAAGATATCTGGAAAATAGGTTCTACTCTGAATTCCAGGGCCCTATAGAACAATGAACAATATTTCTATTGAATCCTGAAATACTTCAACTGGAATGGAGGTGCCATATGCATATCAGAGCAAAGGAGAAGCGTGCACGGATGTCTACAAGTTTTGTCCCTATTATTTTTCTATCCTCACCCCATGTAGCTACACAGCATGTTAAGATAGTAGGCTATGTACATATTGCTTGGCATTTTAAAAAAAAACCTCTCAATTTGAATTGGCATGCATGCAATCAGATTTTAATTATCCTGTTTCAAACTTGGTGATACAATGTACTGAAAGAAAGATAATTTGATTTGTGGAGGAAAATATAAGAGAAGGAAAAGATAAAGATAAAGGTTTCTCCTGGTAAAGAGAGAGAAATCTATCAAGGTAATCCAATACCATGGTAATAGAAAGAATGCTTTGCTTGTAGACAAGTCCAAAATCTCCACTGTCAAAAGATCTTAGGAGATCCTTTTACAGCCCGGCTTCTCATCATCTCAAAGATCTATTCTACCCAGAATCAAGATTATTGGCCAAGATGAATCCATATTTTGACTCAAAATAGTTTAACAATTGTGCACGGATATCTTTACTGCTATGTTTAATCCTCTGCAACCTTCCCCTTCACTCAATCTTCTTCTCTGCAGGTTGCAGGAACTGGGTACATCTAGCTTAATGAAGAGAAGGACTAGGGGAGACATGATAGCAGAGTTCCAATATCTCAGGGGTTGCCACAAAGAAGAGGGAGTCAAACTATTCTTCAAAGCACCTCAGGGTAGAACAAGAAGCAATGGGTGGAAACTAATCAAGGAGAGAAGCAACCTAGAACTAAGGAGAAATTTCCTGACAGTTAGAACGATTAATCAGTGGAACAACTTGCCTGCAGAAGTTGTAAATGCTCCAACACTGGAAGTTTTAAAGAAGATATTGGATAATCATTTGTCTGAAGTGATGTAGGGTGCCTTGCTTTTTTTTTTGCTTTTTTTTCTGCCTCTGAAACAGCTTCAGAAAAAAAGCCTCTGAAGCTCTGTTTGGGGGCTTCTTTTTTGAAGCTCTGTTTGGGGCCTTTTTTTTCTGATGCTTTTTTCAGCATCTGAAACCTCCTTTTGAGAAGCTGGGCGTGGCTACATTCAGAGTATAAGATGCACCCAGATTTTCATCCTTTTTTGGGGGGCAAAAAGGTGCATCTTATACTCTGAAAAATACAGTATATTCGCTATGGAAGCAGGACCTCAACTATATTATCATAGACATCTAATGGAAAAAGATGTGGAATTATTATTTAAAAAAAAGACTGAAATGCGTGTGATGACTTAGGCTAACCTCAATCTCCACCCCCTCTAAATGAATCCCTTCTGCACTCACGAATCTAGCTGTGGCTCTGGATCTTGACTAATAATGATGGATTTTCTAATTACGCACCTTGCGGTGAAAGATAATAGAACCATGAGGCATGGGGGTGGTTTGAATTTTAGCACAGGGTTATAAGCAAAACCTCAGAGGCTGAGTTAGCAAAATGTAGAATCATAACTTGAAGAGTATATACATTAAAAAGCATCCTGTCAAGCAGAATATTGATTTTTACCAGGTGTACGAATGTGAGAAGCTATGTTAGCATGGGGCAAAAATCACAAAACTGTGTCTCACTTATTTGGGCCGTGTCATCTGGGGGAATTCACTGGAAAAAGCAATTGTGTTTGGAAGGGTTAGCGGTAGAAGGAAACCAGGCTGCCAAAGAACACGGTGACTGGACACCATCAAAACTGACATCAGCCAGAGCATACAACAACTCAGTGAAATAGTGCAGGATCAAAAGATGTGGAGAGACTGGTGGCCAATAGAATCGCCAAGAGTCGGATACTTGGCGCAGGAATTTGACGGAGAAATTTCCTGACAGTTAGAACAATTAATTAGCGGAGCCATTTGCTTCCAGAAGTTGTGAATGCTCCAACACTGGAAGTTTTTAAGAAGAGATTGGATAACCATTTGTCTGAAAAGGAGCTCTGGTGGCTCAGTAGGCTAAGGCAGTTATTAACATCCACTTACATCTGCTGCCTGCAATTACTGCAAGTTCAAATCCCACCAGGCTCAAGGTTGACTCAGCCTTCCATCTTTTCTAAGGTAGGTAAAATGAGGACCCAGATTATGGGGGCAATAAGATGACTTTGTATAAATATACAAAAGTATGAAGGCTAATGCTTAACGCATTGTAAGCCGCCCTGAGTCTCCAGAGAAGGGTGGCATATAAATCAAATAAAAAAAAGAAAAAGAAATAGTATAGGGTTTCATGGCCTGATACGTTTGAGGTGTTTATCTATGAGAAGAGACACATCATTTTAAATAAACGAAGTATTATTTGTGCATGTACATTATCATTTGATTGCCTGAAGCAATGAAGTTAGTTGTTAATTGTTAATTATATATATCGTGTTTCCCCAAAAATAAGACCCTGTATTATATACGGAGCATATTGCATGCTGGGGTAGACCAGGTGTCTCGATAGAAAAACACTTAATCTCTCCCCTGGCTCAAGATAATGAAGGGAGGAGAACTTGTGGCTCAGAGATTAATACAACTGCCTAACATGAGGCAGCCCAAGTTCGAATCCGAGTAAGGGTATGGCTAGCTGATGAGAGCTAAATAGCTTGAAATAGATCTATACTAGTCTCCCTTTATTTCTTTATCAGCGAAATATAAATTTGGTATAAAATGGTTTGTTGTGAATGCGACTGCTTGAGGGCTCCTGGATTGGAGCTGAAAGGTGAAAGAGATGCAGAAGGCTCCCTCCCACATGCTGGGGTAGACCAGGTGTCTTGATAGAAAAACACTTGAGAGAGAGGGGGGGGGAGGGGGAGGGGGAGGGAGAGAGAGAGAGAGAGAGAGAGAGAGAGAGAGAGAGAGAGGTATGTATGTATGTATACGTATACGTATACGTATACGTATACATATATATATGGGTTTTCTATCAAAAGGGTATGGCTAGCTGATGGGAACTAAATAGCTTGAAATAGAGCTATACTAGTCTCCCTTTATTTCTTTGTCAGTAAATATATATATATTATAGTTAACTGTTTTGACTTCCTCCTTTACATACAACCTAGTTTTTTTTTTTCTCCGTGGATTTTCCACAACATGGAGTTGGCAGATTTGGGTAGAGTCTAATTTTGTTTAATTTTCCTAAATTACTAAACTTTGGTTAGTTTTTTCCCTTTATTCTAACAATCATCTTTCTCTCTCAAAAAAAAAAGAAAGAAAAAAAGAATGGCAGAATGTCTTTGCGTCTTTAATCTTGTTTATCTGCTTGGCTTCTGTTTTAGGGTATACCTGGAAAGGATGGCAAAGATGGCAAGCCAGGATCACCTGGGGAACCGGTAAGAAGATAGTTTGTCATTAATATAATCACCTAATGTTCTTTGTCACTATTCTTTGTTTTTTGACTATCATGTCACATGCTCTCCTTATATTCATAAATTTGGATGAGGAAAGACACTTTTCATGCTATGCTTTCATACTTTTGTATGTCACTCAATGAGGGAACTAAAATGGCATTCAGTCTTTGAAGAAAAGCTCTGGATAAGTGAGACCAATGATAGCTGAGAACGTAGATCAAAGAAAGTCAACATGCTAGGAAGAGGATCTGACCAGTTCTGGAGAACCGGTAGCGGAAATTTTGAGTAGTTCAGAGAACCAATAGTAAAAATTCTGACTGGCCTCGCCCCCATCTATTCTCTGCCTCCCAAGTCCCAGCTGATCGGGAGAAAATGGGGATTTTGCAGTATCCTTCCCCTGGAGTGGGATGGGAATGGAGATTTTATAGTATCCTTCCCTTGCCACGCTCACCAAGCCACACCCACCAAGCCACACCTACAGAATCAGTAGTAAAAAAAAAATTGAAACCCACCACTGATGCTAGGTGAAATCTGCTGCACAGGAAGATGGAGAATATTCCTGTTTTTTCTTTCAATTTGCCTTGACAAGTTTATTTGATCACAATCATAGGATTAATCTTGCGACTTTGAATCTTAAAAATATTATTGCAGTTCAGGCGTTAAAAACGCAGTCACTTGTTTCCCTCTAATTTTACTATTGTAAATGTGTTTGCGTTCAGTACTTCAGAATCAATTTCTGTTTAATGTATTCTGGAAAATTAGGATGGATTGGGCTTCATTTGTTTTCAGCTGGGTGACCTTGGGCTAGTCACTCTCCCTCAGCCCAACCCACCTCACAGGGTTGATATTGTGAAGAAACCTGGAGGAGGAAAAGCATCTTGGATATGTTTGCCGCCTTTACTTATTTGTAAAAATAATAAAAGCAGGATATAACCCAGATACCGGGCACATATTATCATATGTGGTGGACATGTGCAAAGGCAAAAAAATACTGGACAAAAATACATACATGGTTAGAAAAAAAACGTTAAAGCAACACATAGATTATAAGACAGAAATATTTTTGTTAGGCATAGTAGCAGAAAAAAATATAATAAAGGGAATATATATTTACATATGTTGACAGCAGCAAGAATTGTATGTGCGCAGCATTGGAACCTGTAGAAGAAGATGTAATTTTAAAAAAATACTAAATTGTGCAGAAATGGATAGGTTGACATTGAAGTTAAAAGATAAAGAAGATACAGAATACCTTCAAACATGGGATTTATTTTTATCAATGGTTGGATAATAGAAGTAGAAATTAGAAATTGGAAATATACTATTATGCATGTATGGCTTATATTTAATATATTATTATATTATATACTATTATGTTAAGCAAATCCACCCAGACAATATGCTGTTCACAAAGTATTAATGTATGTTAAGGAAAATAGATAAATAAATTGTTAAAAAAAAATAAAGGCAGGATATAAATAAGTAAATAAGAACCGTACCACATTATTGCTGGTGAAAAAAGTTCTAGAGGTCTCTCAAAATGTGTTTGTTTTTGTGTGGCATTCTGCATTGTGTAAACTATACCAATCAGTGGTGGGTTCCTCCCGGTTCGGCCTGGTTTGGCCAAGCCAGTAGCGGTGACAATATGATGTCACCGAACCGGTTCTGTTTGTTTGGGAGCTGGGCCCTCCCGCCCCTCCCCATGTTATTCTTACCTTTTATTTGGTCTCACCCCCAATCTATTTGCTGCCTCCCAAGTCCCAACTGATCGGCTAGAAGGAAAAAAACTGTTTAAACTCTTGCCGCGTGGCTTCAAAGGGCCACCCTACAGCTGATCAGTGTTAAAAAGCAGTGTGGTGGTAGACTGGTGCCTCCAAAAACAAATGAGTAGACCGGTGCCTCCAAAAACAAATGGGTAGACCGGTGCCTCCAAAAACAAATGAGTAGACCAGTACAGCTCTGCAAGCAGTTAAAAGCCTGGTAGACCAGTACCTCTGCTAAATCCTAAAGAATTGTCACATGACCATCAAGCCACGCCCACAAAATAAGCCACGCCCACAGAACCGGTAGTAAAAAAATTTAGAACCCACCCTTGATGCCAATGCAGTGTGGAAATTTGATTTATGGCTTAGCAGTGCAAGAATCTATTCTAAATGTGCTTTGACTGTTTCAGGGTAAGCCTGGAGAACCGGGGCTACCAGGCCAAGAGGGTGCTAGAGGACCACCGGTAAGTCCCGTTACAGGTTATTCGGGGACACAATAAATAAACATTTTTATTCATTTAACATACGGCATGAAATACACGGATAGCAGCAGTAACGATGTATGAAAAGAGCACAGCAGAGAAGGGCAACAAAGATGATTAGGGGACTGGAGGCTAAAACATATGAAGAACGGTAGCAGGAACTGGGTTTGTCTAGTTTAATGAAGAGAAGGACTAAGGGAGACATGATAGCAGTCTTCCAGTATCTCAGGGGCTACCACAAGAAGAGGGAGTCAAACTATTCTCCAAAGCACCTGAGGGTAGGACAAGAAGCAATGGGAGGAAACTAATCAAGGAGAGAAGCAACTTAGAACAAAGAAGAAATTTCCTGACAGTGAGAACAATTAATCAGTGGAACAACTTGCCTCCAGAAGTTGTGAATGTTCCAACACTGGAAGTTTTTAAGAAGAGGTTGGGTAACCATTTGTCTGAAGTGGTGTAGGGTTTCCTGCCTAAGTTGGACAGGTTGGACTAGAAGACCTCCAAGGTCCCTTCCAACTCTGTTATTCTATTCTATACATAGTGATATGATACACATAAGAGGAAGATTTAGCTAAGATAAGAGGAGCCTGGTTTAGCTCCGTAGACTAAAAGCAGAGTGATCAACATCAGCTGTCTGCAATTACTGTAAATTCAAATCTCACCAGGCTCAAGGTTGACTCAGCCTTCCATCCTTTCTAAGATAGGTGAAATGAGGACCCAGATTATGGGGGCAATAAGCTGACTTTGTATAAATATACAAAAGTATGAAGGCTATTGCTTAACGCATTGTAAGCTGCCCTGAGTCTCCAGAGGAGGGTGGCATATAAATCAAATTTTAAAAAAAATGTAAAAAAAAAATTCAAGGAGTTCTATATTAAGTTATACGTAGCATTTCAAAATACATTAGTTCATAAAGTAAAATAAGTGTTTTATATGTGTCCCAAAGGTGCTTTTTTCAAGAGGCAACTGGACTTTCAGTTTTTTTTAAAAAAAGACGTTTCGCTTCTCATCCAAGAAGCTTCTTCAGCTCTGAAGCTCTCTCAGAGCTGAAGAAGCTTCTTGGATGAGAAGCAAAACGTTTTAAAAGAAAAACCAGAAAGTCCAGCTGCCTCTTGAAAAAACACCTTTGGGACAACCATGACCTGGATGACAGAGAATCTCCCTAGCCATTTGTTTGATATATGAATATCTAGGTCATTTATCCAGTTAAGCACAGTATTTGTTAGTTGGACAAAATCTGCTTTTCCTCCTGCATAAGCTCTCAAATGGCTATAGCTCAGGCGTGTCAAAACTCGATTTCATTGAGGGCCGCACCAGGCTTGTGTTTGATCTCAGGGGGGCAGGGGAGCATGGACACGGTGGCTGTGGACAGCTTGACATCATTCATGTCAAGGGTGCCTGTGGTGGCCTCGGCGGGGCTGGAGGAATCCACTGTCTCAGTGGAGGAAGGCAAGACCAAGGAGAACACCAAACTCTTGTCCTCCAGAGGAGCCTCCCTGTCCATCTCAGGCCCCGTGGAGGACCCCAGACAGTGGCACAGGCTGTCCAAAGCCCTAGGCAGAAGAGAGTTTCCAGCCTGGCCCTCAAGCTCCCAGGCCACTGGGACCCCACAGTCCTGGGCTCCATTTTTGCTGTGATGGCCTCCTGTAGCATTCTGTCAGTGAAAACAAAGCTCGGGAGGCCCTCCTGAACTCCATTTTCACTGGCAGACCACTGCAGAAGGCCATCACAGCCAAAAATGGAGCTCCCAACCTCCATTTTCGCTGGCAGCAGGAGGCCGTTGCGCAGCCTTCCTGAACTCCATTTTTGCTGGCAGAGGCACTATGGGCTGGTCCTTCAATCTTTCCAGGGCATCCCCATTAGCCAGATCTAAGCACCCCACAGGCCATATCTGGCCCCCGGGTTTTGAGTTTGACACCCCTGCTATAGCTGCTCACGATATGATCCAGTGTCTGATGAGGAGCACCACAATCACCTTCAGGAGAGGATACTCTGCCCCATTTAAGCTTAGAGTTTTGGCAGCTGCCATATAAGGTGTGGATCCTATTCAGATTTTTCCAGCACTGGCCGGTAGCAGTTAGGAGAAAGGTGTCGACTTTTTTTTTCTTTTTTCAGGGAAATCACTCTTGTCGTGGAGTGCCTGATGTATAGTCAGTGACTCTGGGCAGCCTAGAAAGCTAAAATCACAACACAAAAACAATAAAAACACAAAGCTTTTCTCCTCCCCTTCTCTGGCAACAACAATCAAATGAACGACTTGATGGGCTCCATTCCACCCTGGGGCCTGTGACCTCCTTGGCAAAACCAGGTTTTTAGGGCCTTCAGAAAGATTGTCAAAGCGGAGGCCAATCTCATCTCCATGGGGATGATGCCCACAGGGAAGGAGCCACCACAAAGAAGACCCTTTTTCTTGGTCCCACCAGATGGAGTTCTTTAAGAGAGGGGACCTGTAACATTTCCTGCCTCCTCTCTTTAGAATAGAATAGAATAGAATAGAATAGAATAGAATAGAATAGAATAGAATAGAATAGAATAGAATAGAA